>OZ025252.1:23918344-24515059 GCA_964019135.1 Arenicola marina
GTCCTTCACAGCGGCTACGTCCTTCACATCGGCTATGTCCTTCACAGCGGCTACGTCCTATGTCCTTCACAGCGGCTACGGGGGGCCTCCCTGGTGTAGTGGTTAGCGCACTAGACCGCAGATCAATAGGTCCTGGGTTCGAATCCGGGCTCGGGCACCTAATCTGGGGCATGTTTCATTCCTTCATCCTTCATCGTCCCGGGAGCTTCCTTGGCCCAATTTAGCCTGTATGTGCACAAAAGTGGCCTAAAACACCAACATTTCATTTCACAGCGGCTACGTCCTTTACATCGGCTACGTCCTTTACATCGGCTATATCCTTCACATCGGCTATATCCTTCACATCGGGTTATGTCATTTGTCGCTTTGCCTATGTCAATCAAGTCATTACAAAAAAAAGAATATGGCAGAAAAGACTACAACACATGGTTGGCTCTCGATAAAAACCCTCGCTTTTGGACTGCACCCACTGTTTGTTCTCGATTAAAGTCACCCCACCTCGCTAAGACATGAATGCCGTCTGCGTCTGATAAAATGCCATCGTGATGTCTAAAACAAATCACGTATCTCAACTGACCTTTCCTTTCCGGTCCGCAAAACGCGTTGGTCAACGAGTTAATGTTGGCATTGAGTCCGCCCGCCACCCCCCCCCTTCCCAACCCCCCACCCGCCACCCCCCGCCCCGTCCGTCTGAGTTCACCCGATAAAAACGAAACATTTCCCGCCCCTGCTCCAGTCGCAGACGACATCCCACTCGGGACACGCGCCAGTCGGCCATCGCGAGATGATGTGTCTGAGTGGGTGCTGTCAAACCATTACATAGTTAATACATCACATCTTGCGTTTTTATCGCAATTTTTTGAGGGAGGGGAGGGGAGGGTTTAATTGAAGAATACTCGACTTGGAGCCTCTTGTTGGAAAATGTCAAAGAATGACGGCGACGTTGTTTAAGTCTGGACCTGGCCATGGCGCCTCGTGGCTGGCGGGCGGTGATCATGTCTAGCTTCCATTAGGAAACCTCCCAGCCACTGACTACTCTACAAAGCCCGTATATCATGTGCCAGCTCGATATTCAGAGGATGTTTTCTCTTCTAATGCAAGGGGCAGACACGTGGCGACGACGGAAGGAGAACTAGGTGTTTTGTAATTTTGTCTTAAATCTTGAGATAATGATCTAATTACCACCTACGCTCGTCTACCTCAGGGCAACGATACCTTTCTTGTAACTATATCGTTTTTTGTGTCCGTTTACCTTTTGCGACATTATTCCGTTGAATGATCACGTAGAGTGGTCACGTAGAGTGGTCACGTAGTGATAACTGCGGTCGGGTAGAGAGGTCACGTAGAGCAGTCACGTAGTGATAACAGTGGTCGCGTAGCGTGGTAACAAAGTGGTCACGTGGGGTGGTTAAGTAGAGTGGTCACGTATTCGTCGCGTTGAATGGTCACGTAGAGCGGTCACATGGAGTGGTCACGTAGAGCAGTCACGTGGAGTGGCCACATGGAGTGGTCACGTAGAACAGTCACGTAGAGCGGTCACATGGAGTGGTCACGTAGAACGGTCACGTAGAGCGGTCACGTAGAGCAGTCATGTAGAGCGGTCATGTAGAGCGGCCACGTAGAGCGGTCAAGTGGGATGGTCACGTTGAGCGGTCACGTATAGCGGCGACGTGGAGTGGTCACGTAGAACGGTCACGTAGAGGGGCCACGTGGAGTGGTCATGTAGAGCGGCCAGGTAGAGCGGCCACGTAGAGCGGTCACGTAGAGCGGCCAGGTAGAGCGGCCACGTAGAGCGGTCACGTAGAGCAGTCATGTAGAGCGGCCAGGTAGAGCGGCCACGTAGAGCGGTCACGTAGAGCGGTCATGTAGAGCGGCCACGTAGAGCGGTCATGTAGAGCGGTCACGTAGAGGGGTCACGTGGAATGGTGACGTGGAGTGAGTGAGGCGTAGTCTTATCTTGTCTCAGTACCACACTCCTGACACCATCTTTCATCGCGCCGAAGCCGCGTTATAACATGGGAAACTCCTAAGACAACTCCATCTCCCACTCCAGGCAATTCTGTCATAGACATGGATCCGTTTTGCTGCTGGTTACATCCATCGACTTGAGTGAAAAATACTGTCAGCATTGTCAGGAAAACATCCATTTCGTTCCAATGAGAGAGACTAATTGTCCGTTCATTTCCCATGGATATCTTGGCTTCAGATAGGAAATGGAACTTCCCTCCTTGTTTTTCCGAGTATGTCGAACTCAACAGATTGGACGAACACTGGCATTGTGTTTTTTTTTTTTATGAAGATGTATTCGTTACTGCTTTCAGAGCAAAAGATGGGCAAAGCGAGTCTGTTGGAGCCGAGCGGCTACCACAACGGGATCAACAACAAGTATTTTATCGGGGACCTCATGAGCTGGTCCGCCGGCATCGAGGATGATCACATTCCATTCCATCGCAAAGGTCAGTTCATCTCAGCTTTGATCTGATTTCATCTCAGCTCTGATCTCAGCTCAGCTCGGATCGGTTCAGCTCGGATCTCAGCTCTGATCTCAGCTCAGCTCTGATCTCAGCTCAGCTCTGATCTCAGTTCAGCTCTGATCTCAGTTCAGCTTTGATCTCAGCTCTGATCTCAGTTCAGCTTTGATCTCAGATCTGATCTCAGCTCAGCTCTGATCTCAGCTTAGCTCTGATCTCAGCTCAACTCTGATCTCAGCTCTGATCTCAGTTCAGCTCTGATCTCAGCTCTGATCAGTTCAGCTCTGATCTCAGCTCTGATCTCAGCTGTGATCTCAGCTCTGATCTCAGCTCAGCTCTGATCTCAGTTCAGCTCTGATCTCAGTTCAGCTTTGATCTCAGCTCTGATCTCAGTTCAGCTTTGATCTCAGATCTGATCTCAGCTCAGCTCTGATCTCAGCTTAGCTCTGATCTCAGCTCAACTCTGATCTCAGCTCTGATCTCAGTTCAGCTCTGATCTCAGCTCTGATCAGTTCAGCTCTGATCTCAGCTCTGATCTCAGCTGTGATCTCAGCTCTGATCTCAGCTCTGATCTCAGCTCTGATCTCAGCTGTGATCTCAGCTCTGATCTCAGCTCTGATCTCAGCTCTGATCTCAGCTCTGATCTCAGCTCTGATCTCAGTTCAGCTCTGATCTCAGTTCAGCTCTGATCTCAGTTCAGCTCTGATCTCAGCTCTGATCTGATCTCAGCTCAGCTCTGATCTCAGTTCAGCTCTGATCTCAGTTCATCTCTGATCTCAGCTCTGATCTCAGCTCTGATCTCAGCTCTGTCTGATCTCAGTCACCTCTGATCTCATGATGATACTCGTCTGGCGTTTACAGATCAAAAGACATGAACAGAATATACCGGATCTACTTTTGTTTTGATTCGACCACATTATCTTCTGCGAGAGGCAGTTTCACTGGGATATATGGTTTGAGACTGCGCGAGCGAATTGTGACGTCACATGGGTCATTATTGTCTGACACCCGCGAATGTTTGGTTACAGGGGTGCCGGTGCTTCACCTGATTTCATACCCATTCCCGGCCGTATGGCACAAAGAAACTGACAACGAGAGCGCGCTGGACTTCACGACCATCAACAACCTGAGCAAGATCATCCGGGTCTTCGTGGCCGAATACCTCCATCTGTCGCCATGACGACGTTCATCAACAACCTGAGCAAGATCATCCGGGTCTTCGTGGCTGAATACCTCCATCTGTCGTCATGACGACTGAGCGACGCCTTTTATAAGTGGATTGAGTGTGTGCGCCATTGTCGGGTGAAAGGCTGAATCGGTACTGCAATAAATGGGGATGGTTATCATCGCCTTGCACGGCGTCAATCATCTCACTGGCTATATCAATATGTAAGGATAATGGAGGGATTTAGATCACTGTTTTCCTGTCAGTGCGACCATAATACCAAAATAACAGACCCAGGGAGCGGGACTGGAGAGGAGTGGATATGTGTGTATTTGGGAGGTGTTTTGGAGCGGTGAGAGCCTCCAGAGTGATTTAAGGGATTGTCTATATATACTTCAAGGCTAGATGAGAGGGTGGGGCATGGCTCAAACGCCATCTTCGGCAAGATATCTGTCGCTGTGAAGGGGGGCAGCGAAACAAACCAAAACTAATTGGTACTTTCACGATTGCTGTCGCCAGGTAAGGTAGCAAAATTGTCTAATTATTTCTTTTGTTGCGTAAGGGCGAAGTACGTTTTGTTTGTCTTGTTGGTAAAAAATTAAGAGCAAGAATTAAAAATATCAAGTAATGCGCATTTTGCGGTCGACTGAGAGAAGTATTCTGCGTTTCATGCACAGACCAGGCCGATCAACGGGGAGGGGGGATCCACTGAGAAACGATCCCCTGTACCTATGTCAGAGGACGGAAAAAAGGGACAAATTAGAAAAATATCCAAAGGGCGTGTGTTTGTTTTAATCATGATGTCAAATTTAAGTCTATCTGAGTTTAGCACCTTTTTGGTGAATACGCTCCCGATGAGGTCAGCATCTGCACATGACATGACTGTGATGTCTATACGCCGCGCAGCAGCACGGCATGCTGTGTCGGGGTAGGGGCAGCGTGGGGGTGGGGGGTGGGGGGGGGGGGTAGGGTGTGTGTGTGTGTGAGTCTGCGTGGCGTTGACCCATTAATGGTGAGATCGAGGCAGAGATGTATACCGAGTAGTGAACGCGCGGACGCAGGTGGCTCGTGGCGAAAGTTACAGCCGCTCTTCCATCTTTCTGCGGACAGGGTGACACTTCTTGAGCACCCCCTCGGGGGCTTTTCGTCCCACGCTTAGTATGTATGGTGATGTCGATGGCAGACACCCCCTCCCCCCACCCCCACCCCCACCCGACTACTATGGCGTCCAGGCTTCTCTCTCGTGTATCTCGTTCTCAGCCAAATGTCAAATATTATTTTTGACACCCCCCCCCACCCCCCCACCCCCCATGTCTCTCGATCACCTGTCACCCACCCCCACTAATCTAAACCATCATTCTCGCTAGAAGGGGGGACCTGTTCTGTCGGTCGCCTCCCACAAGACCACAGCGCACCTGCGACCGTAGCAAGTAGCCCCACTCCCTCCCCATTCCCCCTTTCCCACCCCTTCTCCCCAACATCGTAACACCTTACTGGCATCTTGACTGAACGCTAGACCTCGAGCTCTTTGCATGTATATCCATATCTTCCTTGATTTTCTCGTTCTCTCAATTTTTGTATCTCTTTCTCTTCCCATTTCTGCCTTTGTTCTCACTTCCTCCCGTTGTTCTCCCCATTTCTCTCCACCCATGTCTCCCTATTTACCTTTCTCTCTTAAATTTCTCTTCCCCCTTGTTCTTCCACTCTTTCTCTTCCTGCTTCTTTCTCACCCTCATTCCCTGCCCACCAGCCATTCCCATTTTAAAGATTTAAACCCTGCATATTCTGTGTTTCTTGACGCCGGTACACGTCCTGCGCTCTCTGTGATCCTGCATGGAGCACGTGGAGGCTGGCTGTTCCCTTTCTGTAGTGACAGCTCAGGCTAAATACACCTACATTTCTTTCCAGTCATGGCCGCTTGTTTATCAGCCACATTATTCTCGCCCATAATAATAAACCTTTCGCTTTATTTACAATTCTAAAGCACTGTCAGTGTATTATTACTGCCAGCGTATTAATTCTGTCAGTTAATTATTAATGTCAGTTAATTATTAATGTCAGTTAATTATTACTGTCAGTTAATTATTACGTCATTTAATTATTACTGTCAGTTTATCTTCACTGGCAGTTTACTATTACTCCCAGTTGAGTATTACTTGTCACCTTATTCATTCTGTCAGTTTATTATTGCTCTCAGTTATTAATTCAACCGGTATATTATTACTGCCAGTTTAAATTATTATTACTGTCAGTTTTAATTATTATTACTGTCAGTTTATTAATTCTGCCACGTTATTATTACTTGCCGCTTGTTATTAACCTCCGTGTACTATTTTCACGTCTGGTGTTCTGTAAATCTGGGTCACATATCACGGTTCGCCTGATCGGCTACTTGGACCAAGCGGTGAAGGAAATATCCTCTTAACAAATCATCAAATGATATTATATCCGTAAGCTTAGTGTGTTTGATCAGATTAACCCCATAGATACGGACTATTTTATCGGACTAGTTAAGAAATAATACATAAAAATAATTCATATATCATTTAAGAAATAATACGTAAAATAATTCATATATCGTGCTTGACTTTATGGCCATCCTGCATTGTTTTCGTCACGTTAGAATGTATTTTTAACTTATATTCGTTGCTATCGCCATGTGCTATTGTATAATGACTGATGATATGAACACAATGGGAGAGTCGGGTAAGGCATGTAAGGGCTGTAAATGATATCATCTTCGCCATATGAAAGAGCTCGAGTAAACCGGGCGGCCTACCAGTCCTGGCCCAAAGAAATGCGCCTGATGAGACCTGCTCCGATAGAAGAAGAAGAGGAACGCGTTGCCACTGATAGAACTGGCAACGGTTTTACTCTTTTTAGATTGGTAGCGCACTCAGTGGGTGCATTTACTTGGTAACGCGAGTATATTCTCCGGGTTAAGCCGAATACTTACGCACATTACGCATCGGTATACCGCCCAACACTTCTTTCACCCGGGTCGGGTGCGCGCGCATTCATTCGGCCTGCTCAGTGCATCCCGTTTGAAAGCAGCACGGTAACTTCGAGAGAAGATGGCGGCTGGTGGGAAAGGTGTCTGACCAGACTGGTTGCAGTGCCCCTAGGCTATAGCTGCACGGGGACATGGCAGGTGTGGACATATCATTGGCACACGGCGTAGATCTCTTGACACGCCCGGAAAGGCATTGCTACGTCTAGCCTGAAAAAAACAGGCTTGTAACGTCTTGTTTCCAAGCAGTGTCACGGGGCCGCCCCGATAGCTCAGTGGGTTAGAGCGCTCGCCTTGAATGTTCTGGCCACCTGAGAGCCTAACGGCACGTGGATCGGTGGTTCGAGCCCCGCTGTGGCCATGTCAGTGCGGTCGCAGGATAAAGATCCCATGTCCTTCTTGGCAAAGAGTAGGGTGAGCCCCCGGGGACATGGCTCCGCTTTTCCTTCCTGCTCCCATTGACGCGATATGACAAAAAATGGTTAAAGCGTCGTGAATATACAACCAACCAACCAAGCTGTGTCATGTCTTGGGTATACCGTGCGGCATACCCGTCTTGGCACGAAGACATTCACCAGAGTAACCACATAGTAACCAGATATATTTAGTATTAACTCCTTGTATTTATGCGATTTACATATTTATCGTCCTGAATACGGACGCTTCAAGGTGTACTTCAATTTATGCCTGTGTGGGAGTGATGTGTCGTGGTGGTCGGGTTGGGTGGGGGGGGGGGGGGGGGTATGAGCGGTGGGCGGGGGGTCGGTAGCCTAAATGAGGCGGAAACCGTGTCTGTAATATCTATAGCGTTGTTATGGATTCCGTTATTATACTGATGTTAATTTTACGAAATGAATAAAAAAGTACCAGGAAATATTTCATAAAATCAGTGTCCGTGGTTGCTGACAGTGTGTTTGCAGTGTGTCCGTTAACTTGATGGCACAAACCAATGACATAATCGAAAATCAACCACTAGACATTTCTTAGTACAACTTCGAATGTACAATCCCCTCAGTGTCTGTTGTGAAAATAGAGGCTTATTGGCACCTTGGCAGGCAGTATGCTAGACTTTTGGAGAGAAAAATTCAGTAATATAAGAACCGTGCCCTAGGCTGATACGACGAAATTCCTTCGTCTAGAGGCCGACCAATTGCCTTGATGTGGCCAATGGGCATTATTACCGAAAGTAACAGAGCTAGAATATGATGTTGACATGGGTTGCCATGACGTAAGACCAGAAACGAAAGGGGTCGGCCCGGTAGCTCAGTGGGTTCGGCGCTCGGCTTAAGTGCTCTGGCCACCTGAGAGCCTTACGGCACGTGGATCGATGGTTCGAGCCCTGTCTTTGCTTTTCCTTCGCAAGGAGTACGGAGTTACCCCCGGGGACATTGCCAAACTCTCCCTTCCTTCTCCCATTGACGCGATATGACCAAAAGCGTCCTGAATATAGGGCCTACAGCCAACAAACCAAAAACGAACTTAAGACAAGCGTTGTTTTTCTGGAATGTTTTATATCACAAAAACTAAACTAAGGCTATAAAATGCGCACTTTAAAACAGAATATTAGGCCTACTTATAAACTTATCCATGGGAAGTCATTGATGGTCAAAGCACGGAGAACCCTGCAAGAAGGCCATTCTGCACGTTATAAAGCTAATCGATGGTGGTCGCTCTTCTCAATGTTGGGGCATGTACATGCCGAAAGGTGCATGTAAGTGGCTGTGACTTCATTACGTGACGCATGTACGTGAACCAAAACTGATAAACATTGGACATATACTATAGGATGTCATTGAATTATGAACAAAATTAATTTGTTGAGAGAGTTCTCGCATTGTGCACAAATGTCAACAAACATGGTTGGCATCCGTCAGTCTGCGTAAGGCCATGGATTTGAAGCGTTGGTTGTGCTTTAAGTATTCCAATTTGTTTCGCGGCATTTTCGCTTATGACTTGACCAGCAGAGCTTGCCGCAGTCGTCGCATTGATGACCGGCCTTGTTCATTACTCACTGGGTGCCTGGATTGACGTTTCAAGTCCTTATTCCGTATTCATAATCCCCTCGTAAGTTACGCACGAAGTGTGCATTTTGGTCTTAGCCTCACCAGCTCGTTGTGGTGGTGCTCATGATTAAAATCTTCTTCAATATAATTGTATCACTTTCTTAATTAGAAAAATGCACTTCTTGGGTGACTATGTATTTTATACCCGATAATCGCTAGACAAATCTTCCACTTAGCGCTAACTCTAGTGACGTAGCCTAAGTGGCGATTATGAATACGTCCCCTGGTTCTCAAAGCAGAGCCCGCCATAATGCACCATTCCCGCTCACACCAGCCCATCCCACCCCGCCTCACGGGCCGTCAAATCCTCCCAACAATTCGAATCGATGCCGAACGCCTTCAGGCAACTTTTTGCAAACAACAACCGTACGATGTCAGAAGAAGACAGTGATCTAATTGTACCACTTTCGGTAGTACAAGTGAATAGAAATGCAACGGAAATGGAGCCTCTCCACGGACCAGCGCTGTGGTATTTCAACATCTACGTCCATATGGAAGCGAAATTTGTGATTTGACAGCGGAGAGATCCCGAACGTTTGTGGAATCTAGAGCTCCCTGTATACGTAATAAAAACAAGGTATCTTTACAATCAATTCAAATTAATATTGTGAAAATAAAAGTCATGCATTCCGAACTGACAAATGTACATTATATATTTGCAAAGGCTTTCACGGACAAAATAAAGGCTGTAATATAAGTTGTAATTAATTTTGTAGTTTTTAAAGGCTGTAATAAAAGTTTTAGTTTTATAGTTTTTAAAGGCTGTAATAAAAGTTTTATTTTTATAGTTTTTAAAGGGTGTAATACAAGTTTTAGTTTTATAGGTTTTAAAGGCTGTAATATAATTTGTATAGGTTTTACCGGGAGATCATATTTGGCTCCGTCACAAACGACACAAACATCATCTTCTTTCGGGCAATGCATCGCAATCTTTATTTGAAATCGTAGAAAAATAAATCTGCATTTTCACACTGTCGGTGGTTTATAACCCACCCAAGCCTTACACAACTCAGTTTTACGACCCCGGCACAGGTGTGGGGGGGGGGGGACCTGTCCAGCTCAGAACGTCACACGCACAATGTCTATATACATATTTAAAGCCCCCCCCCCCTCTTCCTGGACCCGCCGTGACGTCAGCAGATGGGGTGCATAAACAGCAAGTCAAACAAAACACCAAATGGCAGTGATTGAAGCACAAAGGAGTCTCCACGCCTATAGGATGAGGAGGACTGGTAACAAAGTAGTTTATATGTTTGATTTGCCCTCTGAGCATAATGGAATCCGATATATATATTCTGGTGATTAATATGCCATATATCATTTAAACGAAGACCATAGCAACAGACGATCATAGCAACAGAAGATCATAGCAACTGAAGATCATTTTAACAGAAGATCATTTTAAACAAGATTATTTTAACAGATCTTTTAGTAGAATATCCTTTAATATTCTATGTCTATTATTTTAATATTTGAAGATCTTTTAATATTCGAAGATCATTTAATATAAAATCCTTCAATATTCGAAGATCTTTTAATATTCGAAGACCTTTCAATGTTCTAAGATCATTCAATATAATATCCTTCAATACTCGAAGATATCTTAATATTTTAAGTATGAACGTAAATAACGTTAGTTAACGATATGTTCTTGCACCGCCAATGGCCAATTTGAAAACGCTCATTTCAACCACATCATATGATATGAATATCTACAGGTCTCGATACGTCAGTGGGATGTCCTTCGTATTCTGCCTCTATTTGTAAGATGAACGGCCACATGTTACAGTGACACATTCCTGTGTCAAGCATAATGGTAGCCTCCCTTAAGTAAGCGGGTATCCAATGCAAAAAGAACGTTTACAGATCCGCTCTTCCCTTCCATTTTTTTGATATCAGTGAAGCCAGTTTTATCGTGAGGCGATACCAACGGTAGTGAACATCCATATATTATCAATGCTCCGTATATATTAAATATGAGACAGCGAAAGCGTACCGTCTATAATACGGAATCAACAACACAAGTCTCGTTATACCATACCTAGAATCAAGTACGGAATCTAAAATAATCAAAGTACGGAATCTACAGTCGGTATCTACAGACGGTATCTACAGACGGTATCTACAGACGGTATCTACAGACGGTATCTACAGGCAGAGCATGACATTGGAATATATATACAATATTTTATCCCCTGATATTGCTTTGCAAAATAATTAATCCTCACAATATGCTCTTCTGTCTTCTTGTAGTTAATTTATAGCATACGCCTCTTTTTAATATAAAGTGACACTTTATTCCACTTTTAATAAAAACTCAATCGAACCAATCGCGTAATTGCGACAGTCGCAATAATTTAAAACCATTAATTCTAGACCAAGTATGACCCATCACGACTTGCCGATAGTCATTGGAATAAACTGCACGTCGAAAAGCTCACGTATTACTCATGGCCGGTATTTACAACAGTAACACATGGCGCCATTTCTACGCTGGAACTCCAATCCACGAGGAAATCAGGTGATCTGGCCAGCACAACGCCTGGACGTGAGACATTTGCGTTCTGCGCTCCCCTAGAAAGCACATCTCATACATCTAGATACACCTAGGGTACCTCACAGGTATAATACTTCAGACAGACATAGCAGATAGATATAGCAACAAAAGGCGCTTACATTTGTGTTTAAAAACATATAAAACATTAGCGCTTAATGACAGTACGTGAAACGATCTCGTGAATTAGGCCGAGAAACCTGAACCTGGGGAGAATGCATGATTTGGATGAAATATGCCCCAGTTTATGTTGCCCAGGCCGGCATTCGAACCAAGCACCTATTAGTCTACAGTGTGAGTGTTCCACCCCTCGGCTACGGCGGGCTCCTCCAGCAAATACAACAAAATGAAACAGGCAAATCGGTCATAAACCCAATACAGCAATATACAGCGACAATGCATGAAATGGCACTAAAATACAAACACGAAGATACGACGCACGGAGATCTCAGCATTAGCACCAACTGAAATACGACACTAGACTACGTGGATATACGCGACGTTCGGTGAGACAAGAAGACAGATGTTATATACAAAATATCCCAGGCGAGCGTCACGCTCGATTTGGCACTGGCGGTAAAGGATCAAAAGGCACTTAATGCATTACTGCAAGGCGAACTGTAATCATACATCTTAAAGGCTCGGTACCACGGCAGGAAATACACTGACCCGACAAGCATATGAAGATATTCGGTAGTATTCGACAAGAGCGGCGTAATTAAGTTTTTTTAGTATATTCGTATGGTCCTTTACAAAATACGGTAGAACGTTTCAACGCCTTTACCGCAGGAAAGTACTATACAACGTTCCGTAACATTTACTGTGCGGAAGTTGAATGTACTTACGCCAGTAAATATAGGTAGGGAGATCTGCCGTAGTTGAAACACATCACTTGCCTTTTCGGCCACATCAAGGCAGTCATATAGACATGTTTGTTCACCAAGATATAACATCTGACCATCATGTCTCATGGCTGCCAGGGTTAGGTCTCTGGCACGGTTACCAGACACTCACAGCATTACCCACAGCCTGGTCGTTATCTGCGCTCAGTCAAGGGGCTCCCGAACTCACCATCTCCCGTCATAACGTCCACGCCTTCTGTCTTCACATGACAATGCAAGTGTCATAGAAACATAGAGAATTCCATGATAGTTCAACAAGAGTTGGGAAACCGAAATGACAGCACGGGGGATCACACTATGATAGGATCCTAATCAGCCTTCACTGGACGAGACAGAGACACTGGGAAAACTTAACGATGTTATACAGACAATACAGCTGATGACGTCATAATCAATGTTATCTGTCCACTAACCATAGACGTTAAAACGGGTATGTCGATTTCAGTCTTTGGGTCATTGTCTTAGACTGATACCAACATCAGGTATGTGGTGATAATCTCATCTGTGCTCATAGTTTTGAGTTCTAGTCATTCCCGAGAGTCTAAAACACGGATTTCTACCAACAAAGTCTAGTCGTTCCCGAGGATGTAAAACACGGATTTCTAATCCACTTTGTTGATATCAATAACGAATATCGTTCAGAGGATCTCTGCCGACATAACTCCATTCACTTGATGGTTTCGTATTAAGCATTCCGCAGGAGCTGTCTGTTCCTGCCGCTTCAGTCATTAAGTCCTCGGCTCATATAAAGAAAACCTCTCCTGTCACCCCGGGCGATGAAACAGAGGTTCTAGTTCCTCTCTGGTGATAACTAGAACAAATTCCCCGTTCTCTGATATTTTATATTCCTCTCTCTGTGTATATCAGCAACATATGGCTGTTCTCCTGTTACACGGAGAAAGCTGACGTAAATCTCGCTGATTCATGTCATCCCCGCTTCATGTTGCCAAGACCGACATCAGGCGCCATCGTACCAGACGACCATGTAGATGGCGGGAACATGTGAGCGCGTAGAGCCACCCGCGTCACTGTCATGGCGCCCATATACGTCCTCAATGACTCAGCATTTTTTCCCCCCCGCACTCAGATCGCGGTGTCTATTTCACAAGATATTTGTATCTCGTTTGCGATCTTATCCTTAGTTCGATACAACGGTTCCTAAACATATTCGTCCTTAATGGCAAGTACGGCACTTCAGTTTGGTCCTGAAGTTTGCATTGTGTCTATGGACACACGATGTCGGCATGGAGTAAGGTGTACACATCCGCTGTCCGCACTGACTCAGGTGTACACATCCGCTGTCTGCACTGACTCAGGTGTACACATCCGCTGTCTGCACTGACTCAGGTGTACATATCCGCTGTCCGCACTGACTCAGGTGTACACATCCGCTGTCCGCACTGACTCAGGTGTACACATCCGCTGTCTGCACTGACTCAGCTGTACACATCCGCTGTCTGCACTGACTCAGGTGTACACGTCGGCTGTCTGCACTGACTCAGGTGTACACATCCGCTGTCCGCACTGACTCAGGTGTACACATCCGCTGTCCGCACTGTGCGTACACTCGTCCTACTTTCCGGCCGCCCCGGGGTCGCCCCCGGACTGAGAGAACATGGGCTGCAACATCTGAAAAATAAATCAATGTAAACTTTATTCAGCAATCATGGACGACTTGAGACTAAATGGCACGCAATTAAGCCCTGGTCAAGAAAATAATCTGCACTAAACCTTAACGACCGTTACCAGGTTTTAGGGGGGGTATATTGTACCCAGTATTTTAACCCTGGAGACACGTGACTTCAGCTCCAAATCATTTACATCAGCGCGACGAATTTGCAGTTCTTTTTATCCAAGTCCTTATAGTATTTAAAAAGTAAATTGCCAAATATTCGCACTAAATACTACATTTTGAACAAACGCCATTTGGTTAACAGATCATCCTTTCTAGATTTTCATATTTATCTGTACAGAAGAGGACGAAAGTACAAATTAGTAAGCGACTTGAAATCTTCGCCGCGCCTGCGACGATAGAAGAACCACCCCCCCCCCCCACACTCACCTGTTTGGTGACCCCCGCGACCACCCCCTCCCACCCCCCCTTCGCCTGTTTAGTGATCCCCGCGGCCAACCCTCCCCTCACCTATTGGCTGATCCCCGCGGCCACCACCACCCCTTGGTGACCCCCGCGACCACCCCCACCCCCTCACCTGTTGGGTGACCCCCGCAGCCAGTGACACCGGAACCGGAATGGTGATGAACTGCTGCGTGCCTCCACCTGATGGAGGAAATAAAAAATAACCCCATCGTCATCACTCCAAGCGTCGCTCACTGCGGATGAATATTCAAAGGCGATTGTCAAATATGTAAGGCTTGTCACAGACTGACAATTTCCTCTGCGTACGAAACCCATGTAACATGGATCAGGGTATACTTTCAATAAAACTTAAGATTGCAATTCCAGCCAATGCTATACAGTCACGTTCACAATTTATGACAAATTCCACATTTTCCTTCTCAATTCGGCCCGAAAATGTAAAAGACGTTAATTTAAATTTCAGCACAAGATACCGAAATCTTAGTGCAATGTCTCCATTTATAGTACGGCACCAGCATTTCGTATTGAGATACTTAAATAACGCTTCCAATGGCGCTAGCACACAACAAGGCCACCCATGTGACTTTATCACAGCGAGTCGTTAGCCACGTGGTGAGGGCGATAATGAGGGCGGGAGGCAGGCAGGAGAGGCACCCACCAGATTGTTGCTCACCCCCCATGCTGAGGGTGGGTGTCTGCGGCAGGTTGACGAGGAAGCTGTCCGACCCCAGGTTGGTGGGGGTGGCGTACATGAGGCCCTGGGGGGTCTGGTAGACCACGGCACCCCCCGCACTGGGCATGTTACCCCCTGGCGCGAAAAAAAACCCCAAATCAACTCAGTGAATCACCTTATCATCATCAATAGCCTGTGCAAGACGATTGTGCAGCGCGTGCGTCGCTTAGCAAGTAGGCATTATTTTTTGCTCAAACCACCTCTGACTTTTATTACCAGTGTCAGAAATACTTTAGAGATAATGCCTTGTTCGCTGCGTACGTTGCGACAATCAACAGAATATGCGCATTTTCCCAGGTATAACATCTAATAAATATAATTAATAGTTAGATCTATCATCAGATGCACACATACTAATGTTAATTGGAGTATTTTTTATATTAGATATATATAATAATAAAAAAAAAAGTCATAAAATAATTACCAATTTTCAATATTATAAAATACTTAATACCATATTTAAATTCATAACTCAAAATACCGACGATCGTTTTTTAGACGCGTTCCGCCACATACCCGAGACGACCGCGAGGGGCGCGGACGCACTTCCGGCCTGTGCAGCATCCGTAAAGAAAGAAGATCCTGAAGAAAGCAAGATCCAGGTGTAAATGGACATGCCATGTTAGGTTCAGTGAGAGCCCCACAAAGTGTAGACATCCAAGAGACCCCTGACTGACTGCAACATCTAGGGTTAAGATACTAAAATTCTAGTTAAACTTACAGCGTCCCGCTAAGTTTGTATTTTACCACCATTAAGAACATACTTTTGGTAATGGTCGGGTTTGGTACAGTACCTGGTATTGTAATGAACTGTCCGTTGGCGGTTTGTATTCGATATTGAACTGCGGGGGTCTGAGATTGTTGGGGCTGCTGCGGTTGCTGCTGCTGCTGCTGCTGAGAGGGTTGTTGTTGCTGTTGTTGCTGCTGCTGTTGTTGTTGTTGTTGCTGCTGCTGCTGCTGTTGTTGTTGCTGTTGTTGCTGTTGAGTCTGTTGCTGGGGTGACGGGGCGTAGGTTACTGAACCACCCGGCGTTAACCCTGGAAAATGACGAACACGGCTAGCATAGATGACGTGTGGCTCGTTATTAAAATCCAGCAATTATGTAAATTAACAAACGATTTGATTTGATAATTAAAAATGTTACATTTCCGAATAGACACGATTTGTGGAAATATAATATAGATCTACTTGGATGAGAAATTTAAGACAATTAGAAAAACAATGATAATTCTGAATAACCAATTTTAGTTTTGACGTTGGTGACAATTTCGGGTGACACGTACCTGAGGACTGTAGCAATGCCGACACGTTGCCTGCCGGCAGCTGCATGGAGTACGTCTGCCGCCCGGCGGCGCCACTGGGCGAGACGCTCGTCAGTTGCGGCGACGTCAGATACGTTGTCATGGCGATGGTTTTGGACGGTTGGTAGGAGGGGGCTGACGTCGTCATGGGCTGGGAGGAGGTGGCTGGGGCCGTGGCGGGGATGGGAGACGGCGAGGACAGAGTGCCCTGGATCCCCATGTGCGCGGGTGGGGGCTGGGGGAGACTGGTTGCCATGGACGCCTGCAGGTAGCTCGGCGTGGGTTGGTTTGACGTGACCGCCACAGCGGCGGGGTTGGTTAGCCCCAGGGGTGACGGGTTGGCGCGTTTGGCCCTGGGGGTGGAGCTGGACATGGGGACGGGCGAGGTGCCAGTGATGTATACTGGCCCCGTACTTTTGTTGAGCCCATCCTCCTGAAAATACAAACAGTTCATGCTAGGTATCAATGTAAATAATCAAATATGAATAATGTATGCATCACAACATGAACCGACCACGTGAACAGCTCGTGAACCAACCACGTGACCAGCTCGTCAACCAACGACGACCTGGCGTTATGCTCAATGATGGGCACGGCATCAATACACACATTTAAACGAAGAGGAGGAATTTCTGTAGTACAGTAGTGGAGAAACCCAATATCAACAAGTCAGCGCCGAAGTACATCAGTAAAGCAGCAGTAACGGATCCCACACGGACCAGATGGTGATCAAAACGTCACCATGCAGGTCGGTTTCTTAAGCATCAACACGTCCCCATGCAGGTTGGTTTTTCGTGTATCAACACGTCACCATGCAGGTTGGTTTTTCGTGTATCAACACGTCACCATGCAGGTTGGTTTTTCGTGTATCAACACGTCACCATGCCGAATGGTGGGATCGACGGATGGATTCGCGTTTCAAACGACCATAAGCTACACATAAACATGCCTGGGGATTGCCTGGGGCCCTGGCGAGACCATGGGCTACAACCACCTAACTTGGTAGATCGCCTGGGGCCATGGCGAGACCATGGACTACATACACCTAAACATGACAGATCGCCTGGGACCATGGCGAGACCATGGGCTACAACCACCTAAACATGGTAGACCGCCTGGGGTCATGGCGAGACCATGGGCTGCACCTAAACATGACAGACCGCATGGGGCCATGGGGAGACCATGGGCTACACCTGAACACGACAGACCGCCTGGGGCCATGGCAAGACCATGGGCTACACCTGAACACGACAGACCGCCTGGGGCCATGGCAAGACCATGGGCTACACCTAAACACGACAGACCGCCTGGGGCCATGGCGAGACCATGGGCTACACCTAAACACGACAGACCGCCTGGGGTCATGGCGAGACCATGGGCTACACCTGAACACGACAGACCGCCTGGGGCCATGGCAAGACCATGGGCTACACCTGAACACGACAGACCGCCTGGGGCCATGGCAAGACCATGGGCTACACCTAAACATGACAGACCGCCTGGGGCCATGGCGAGACCATGGGCTACACCTAAACACGACAGACCGCCTGGGGTCATGGCGAGACCATGGGCTACACCTAAACACGACAGACCGCCTGGGGCCATGGCAAGACCATGGGCTACACCTGAACACGACAGACCGCCTGGGGCCATGGCAAGACCATGGGCTACACCTGAACACGACAGACCGCCTGGGGCCATGGCAAGACCATGGGCTACACCTAAACACGACAGACCGCCTGGGGCCATGGCGAGACCATGGGCTACACCTAAACATGACAGACCGCCTGGGGCCATGCCGAGACCATGGGCTACACCTAAACACGACAGACCGCCTGGGGCCATGGCGAGACCATGGGCTACACCTGAACATGACAGACCGCCTGGGGCCATGGCGAGACCATGGGCTACACCTGAACACGACAGACCGCCTGGGGTCATGGGGAGACCATGGGCTACACCTAAACATGACAGACCGCCTGGGGCCATGCCGAGACCATGGGCTACTCCTGAACATGACAGACCGCCTGGGGTCATGGGGAGACCATGGGCTACACCTGAACATGACAGACCGCCTGGGGCCATGGCAAGACCATGGGCTACACCTGAACACGACAGACCGCCTGGGGCCATGGCAAGACCATGGGCTACACCTAAACACGACAGACCGCCTGGGGCCACGGCGAGACCATGGGCTACACCTAAACATGACAGACCGCCTGGGGCCATGCCGAGACCATGGGCTACACCTAAACACGACAGACCGCCTGGGGCCATGGCGAGACCATGGGCTACACCTGAACACGACAGACCGCCTGGGGCCATGGCAAGACCATGGGCTACACCTAAACACGACAGACCGCCTGGGGCCATGGCGAGACCATGGGCTACACCTAAACATGACAGACCGCCTGGGGCCATGCCGAGATAATGGGCTACACCTAAACACGACAGACCGCCTGGGGCCATGGCGAGACCATGGGCTACACCTGAACATGACAGACCGCCTGGGGTCATGGGGAGACCATGGGCTACACCTGAACATGACAGACCGCCTGGGGTCATGGGGAGACCATGGGCTACACCTAAACACGACAGACCGCCTGGGGCCATGGCGAGACCATGGGCTACACCTGAACATGACAGACCGCCTGGGGCCATGGCGAGACCATGGGCTACACCTGAACACGACAGACCGCCTGGGGTCATGGGGAGACCATGGGCTACACCTAAACATGACAGACCGCCTGGGGCCATGCCGAGACCATGGGCTACTCCTGAACATGACAGACCGCCTGGGGTCATGGGGAGACCATGGGCTACACCTGAACATGACAGACCGCCTGGGGTCATGGGGAGACCATGGGCTACACCTGAACATGACAGACCGCCTGGGGTCATGGGGAGACCATGGGCTACACCTGAACATGACAGACCGCCTGGGGTCATGGAGAGACCATGGGCTACACCTGAACATGACAGACCGCCTGGGGCCATGGCGAGACCATGGGCTACACCTAAACACGACAGACCGCCTGGGGCCATGGCGAGACCATGGGCTACACCTAAACATGACAGACCGCCTGGGGTCATGGGGAGACCATGGGCTACACCTAAACATGACAGACCGCCAGGGGTCATGGGGAGACCATGGGCTACACCTAAACACGACAGACCGCCTGGGGTCATGGGGAGACCATGGGCTACACCTAAACATGACAGACCGCCTGGAGCCATGGCGAGACCATGGGCTACACCTAAACATGACAGACCGCCTGGGGCCATGCCGAGACCATGGGCTACACCTAAACACGACAGACCGCCTGGGGCCATGGCGAGACCATGGGCTACACCTAAACATGACAGACCGCCTGGGGTCATGGGGAGACCATGGGCTACACCTAAGCATGACAGACCGCCTGGGGTCATGGGGAGACCACGGGCTACACCTAAACACGACAGACCGCCTGGGGTCATGGGGAGACCATGGGCTACACCTAAACATGACAGACCGCCTGGGGCCATGGCGAGACCATGGGCTACACCTAAACATGACAGACCGCCTGGGGTCATGGGGAGACTATGAAATACGACCACGAGTACAACTTTCGATGCATATTATCAGTACCCAGAACTCAGACAATGAACCTCCCACATACACACATCCACCCAGAACCCAGACAATGAACCCCTCACCACACCCACCCAGAACCCAGACAATGAACCCCCCACCACACCCACCCAGAACCCAGACAATGAACCCCCCACCACACCCACCCAGAACCCAGACAATGAACCCCCCACCACACCCACCCACCCAGAACCCAGGCAATGAACCCCGCAACACACCCACCCACCTAGAACCCAGGCAATGAACCTCCCACCATACCCACCCACCCAGAACCCAGGCAATGAACCCCCCACCATACCCACCCACCCAGAACCCAGGCAATGAACCTCCCACCATACCCACCCACCCAGAACCCAGGCAATGAACCTCTCACCACACCCACCCACCCAGAACCCAGGCAATGAACCTCCCACCATACCCACCCACCCAGAACCCAGGCAATGAACCTCTCACCACACCCACCCACCCAGAACCCAGGCAATGAACCTCCCACCATACCCACCCACCCAGAACCCAGGCAATGAACCTCCCACCATACCCACCCACCCAGAACCCAGGCAATGAACCCCCCACCATACCCACCCACCCAGAACCCAGGCAATGAACACCCCACGACACCCAACCACCCAGAACCCAGGCAATGAACCCCCCAACACACCCAACCACCCAGAACCCAGGCAATGAACCCCCCAACACACCCAACCACCCAGAACGCAGGCAATGAACCCCCCAACACACCCACCCACCCAGAACCCAGGCAATGAACCTCCCACCATACCCACCCACCCAGAACCCAGGCAATGAACCTCCCACCCTGTAGATACACCCCCCCCCCTCTAATATTTGCCATACCCCTAAGCACCCCTACTACCCCACCGCTCTTTTCATGCACCTCCTACAAATATCAATCCATCCTCTTCCTTTGTGCTCCAACCCACATACAACCCCCCCCCCACCCCCCGCACCTCCACTCCAGACTCCTTATGCGAGATTCCAGGCAATCTGTGATCCAGACTCGGGACACTTGAGCCGGCAGCGGGAGGGCGCCGTCCGTCGGGATAATAGACTGGATCTCGCAAAAGGCCAACTCCATATATAAATAGTCCTTCAGTCAAACCGCCAGTTCCCGAAGTAAGGCAAGCCGTGGGAGTGAGAGCCAGAGGGTTGGAGGCGGGAGGGGAGGGGTTGGGCGGGGTTGGCGGTGGGGGTGTGTAGTGGCCGGTGGGGCGGTGGAGCAGTGGGGGGGGGGGGAGGAGAGGGAGGGGGGAGGAGGAGGAGAGGGAGTGGGGAGGAGGGGGTGGGGCGGGGAGGAGATAGGGGGACAGGGGTGGGACGGGGTCAAGCCCGCCTGCCTTGCCAGTTAACGAGCGGTGCCGGATAATGGTATTTTGAGGCTACGTACCTCTTCTCCCTCTTTCTTCCACCCGCCCAAGGATTAGATGCCAGATTTTCTCTAGATTCTGTGAAAACACTTTAATAAGCGGCGACTCGCTACCAGCTAGCCACTTGCAGTAAAACCATAGGAGTAATCGTTAAGCGTATATTAATGCATTTTTCTAAAAATTAACAAACCTTAATTCTAACCCCGCCTCGACTTGAAATTAAGCATCGAATGAATCTGAATAAACTCGCGGCCTGTGGCTTTATGAATAAATAAATCATTCATGTTTAGACCACCTGTGGGGATCGATATTGACAATACCGAGCTATCGAGCTCTCTGGGAATCAATCTGGGACGACCGACATCCGGGCAGCAACAATCTCCCAGGATCGCACCGGCCTCTGTTTCGGACTCCCTCTCTCCCCACCTACCTACCGGACGCCTGACAGTCCCGGCTCTAGGGCCTCCCTCTCTCCCTCCCTCCCTCCCTCCCTCCCTCTCTACCAACCTACCGGACGCCTGACAGTCCCGGGCTCCAGGCCTCACGGAATGAGCGATCCGGAACAGCTGCGGGAAGCCAGTTAATAAGGAAAAGGGGGGAGGGCCCGGTCCTCCCGCCCCGGGGGGCATAATAGGATTCGGGACAAAATGGCCCATTAGTGCCCTGGATATGATGATAGACAAAACTGGCTCCACACGGACGCCACCACCAGTGGAGACGGGGGGAAGAGAAGGGAGGCGGGAGAGAGAGAGAGAGGGGGGGGGGGGGGGGCCAGAGGGGAGGGGTGGCGCTGAGAGACAGCAAGGGGGAGAGGATAGGGAAAGGGAGAGGACTTTCTTTTCCTTCGCCTGCTTCTTCTTCCCCTCCTCTCCCTCGTCCTCCCCCCCACCCCCCCACACCCAGCCAACTCCCTCTGCCCAAAGCGACGCGGCGCCACTTTTATGCACAAAGGGGCCGGGGATACGTCCGGAATCCCAGTATCTAGGGCGCCAGGGCGCGCACAAGTTGCATCTGGATCTCAAACTTTCTAGCTGACGTGATCCCCTTTCTCCGGACCCGCGGTCCAGCGGTGGCCTGCCACAGAGAGCTATATATCCGTACAAAACACCCAACCCATACAGTGTCATATGCATCATAAACTTATAACAGATTTTATAGGGGGCCAAGAGTTTATGTCATATTGGATGATTTTCTCATGTTAACCCAGGCTAATAGGGAAAACACAATCGTTATGGGGAGAAACAAAAACATTTTCTAAATACCCGAGACATGAAGAGAAAACACCTTTAAGGGAATACCTACATATGTACCATGTGGCGTTTGGTATGACGCCCCCCCCCTCCCCACCCGGTCACAAGTTGGACACAAGTTGGTACAGATTTAGGCACAAATATCAGTTTTCAGTGAAGATATCACAGGGAGCTTGACAAAGGACTAACGCGAACACGACGTACACGGTTTTCTGCGCCATACACCAACCACGCTATCTTCCTGAGTCGAGACAGCCACCGCGTGTCAGGCGGGATCGCTGGTTGCCGTGGCAACCCAGTCCTCCCTCCCCCCCTAGGTACCTATATTTAGCCGCACACGCCTCTTATATACAGCGGGCTACTCTTTCTGACGCGAAAGATCAAATTGCCATGTGAGTGAAGGCTAACTATCCCTTACGCCAAACACCCCCCCCCCCCTCCACTCCACTCTACTCCACACACAGACATCCCCAACGCTCAAGGGAAGGAAAAGGATTTCGAGCCGGAGTCACTCACTCCTTACACCACGCCAGTCTCCTAACCAACTCCTCCCTTTCTCTCCGTATTATGACCTACCTACCTACCTACCCGGGACAAAATAGGGTCCCGCGCACACAGACCCCGTCTCCCTGACCCGCCACCCTCCCTTACTGCTTCCCCCCACTCCTCTCTGCCCCTCCCCATCGCCAGAAAACCGTGGACGCTAGCGTGTGTGAGGGTCAGGGGGCGGGGGAGTGGGAGGAAGAGGCGGGGAATCAGCCAGCCTACTTGTAGCGGGGGAGGAAGGGAGGGAGAGAGGGAGGGAGGGAGACTGGCTCTCACCTCAGACATCACACATGGCTTGCCACCAAATGAATCTTCCAGGTGATGGCATTCTGCGGTCGGTGATCCCTCGTAGCAGGGAAGAGGCGGGGAAGGGGGCGGGACTGTCGGGGAGGGGGGGGGCAGTGGGTGGGTGTTTGTGGCGGGGGGGGGGGGGCGGGAGCGGTAGCGGGGCGGTGTGGACGGAGGGAGGCGGGACCATGGCGAGCGGAGCGGCGAGTGGCTTGTGTGGAGGGAGGGAGGCGGGACCGGGAGAGGGGAGTGCGGGACCGGGAGAGGGGAGGGCGGGGGGTAGATGGGGTGGGAGGCAGCACCACCATTATCCATCTTACTCTCCACCCCCCCCCCCCGGCCTCATACCCCCCCACACCCGTCACATCACGACGGTGATGTATGAAAGAAACTTTACACCCCGCGCTACAACAAAACCCGCCATCAGCGGCGCGCATCGCACAGCAGTCGGCCCGGGCGGGCGTCCCCCATCGACACAGAATGGGATATTACTCATCATAGGCGCAGGGGGAAAACGCCAATCTGTAAAGTGCTCAACCTGAAGAGGTGTTGGGACGCGCCATGCACACGGCCTGCATCTCCACTCGGTGATCGGACTTCTTATCTGTTTGACGGATCTCGACGCTCCGCCCAAAGATTCTACATATATATATATATACCATGTATATTTATAAGGCTGAGCTGAACGGACCGCCTCATTAAAACGAACCCCTGCCGCGTGACGAGTCATTAGCTGAGGACGTTATCTTATCGGCATATGTCTGGCATGTTAAGACCAAGTTGGGTGGGGAACGAATGAAGGGGGTGCGGGGGGAGGGGGGGGGGGTGACCGCAGGGGTACAGAGTGCCTTCAAAACGACCAGCTGCCGATAAGGTTCGCGAGTTCCAAAAGGCACGCCTCCAATATAAGGAGAAAGTCCAAATAAATCTGACGGACACCGGACTTGTAGGACAAACACCTCGAGCTGGATACTGTTTTGCGCAGCAAACTAAAAGGTAGACCGAGGTACAGAGATAGATGTTAGTAGTCCTCGACCAAGTTGCTTACCCCCAAAGTAAGGGACGTAGTTATTATCATTAGATAACTTTCAGTCCCCGACTCCAGGACACGAGCAGAAACCTGGATCTTATGTTAGCCGAGTTAGCAAGAGGGAGATATAAATCCCGAACCAGATCCAGGCACTGCTGTCCCTTTTACTGGCGTTCGAGAGCGAAGGGAGACACGGGTACAATCATTAAATCTGGCTCACTGCTCTAACCAAGCAAGCCGCCCCACCCCCTCCCGATCCAGACACATCCCAGGTTAGGACATCCCACCCCACGACTGACACACCAGAGCACCCCCACCCCACCCTTCTCCTCCCACACACCCGCTAGTAGCCCCACCCCTCCCCCACACATACGCGCTAATACATCTCCGACTGCTGCACTCCTCCCTCTCCGACCCTACTCCCCCCCCCCCACCTCCACCCCGATCCCCCGCCTGCCTAGACCGGCTGTCAAGATCTCAGGATCCGTAGGCGGCATCCGCTGCGGGCCACAACTCCTTTGGGACGGCCTGTCTAACCCACACCCCACCCCACACACCTCCTTATTCCCATCCATACCTTCTGGATCACAGCTAGCACTCCGGAGTGCACAAGGACCACAAAGCCACGGCCTGGCCCCGGCGGTCCGTGCCGTGCCAACCATACCAGTCCACGTCAACATCGCTCGCTCTCTGCTTTTGGATCCAGACCCTATGCACAGAGCTCTCGCTTTAGGGCTCGTATCCCCTTTCCCAACAGGCATCCCGGCCTTCTGGAAACAGATTTTGCTCCTTGCCGCCGCCCCGCCGCTGGGCCGCTCGGCTACACGGCGTATACAGTATACACCCAGCGCAAAGGGCCCTCCCCCCACCCTGTCCTTTTTGACTGTTTCACATTGTGTTGCCTGACCCATATTAGTCACTCCAGATAGATAAGACTTTGTCCCGATTTACTCCAGATCCCATTAGACGCACAAGCTCCGTGATAGGATTGTCCCTCTACATCTTTGGCACGGCTTAAATTAGGTCGCAATAAACACTGTTTACAAAAGGTTTTAGAATTGTATTAGTCTGATATTAATAAACCACTTTGTTTAATAGTGATGTGGTGATAACTATAGGAGAATACATTCACACCATTTGTGTTGAAAATAACAAAATTGTTTGCGGAAAGAGAAAGCTGTGTGCAAAATGACATCTCACTGTATGACAGTTCAAATAACCAGAATTTTCTACATGTAATAGATCACTTTTTGCCAGAATGATGAGTATATTTACCAATGAAAACAGCATTAACAGAACACATGATAGATATGTATAAGGACTGTTTTTCAACCAAAAAAGCAAAACACTTAATTGAATACCAAAACAAATTGCTTATGAAGGTATGACTGTATAGAACATTTTTTTTTTTTTTTTTTTTTTTTTTTTATAGAACAAATGATGAAATATCCTTACTTTAGGAGATCCGCCTTCCTCATCAGACACAGCATAACTCAGTTCTGGTTCCTCAAATCCGGTGGGGTTCATCCTCTGGTCGTTTGGGTTCGAACCCCCCACAGGTGGGTCAGGTGAATTAAGGCAGGTCTGGATAAGGGCCTTGCCGGTCTCACTGGTGATCATGGGCTGTAGCTTCCTCGTCGCGAATGTGTACACATGGCCTGTCTCACTGGCCACCAGTAACATGACCTGGGTCCCGGTCAAGGTAGACAACTCGTAGGCCTGATACGGGGTGTGGAGGGAGGGAAGGATAATATGTCATCAAAAGATAATTTAGATGCAACGGACAGATAATTAGCAAATATTCTAACATACAAATTGAAATATGTATCATCTCATGTTGATATAGGTACCTTATTGTTCTATAGGGAAGGGAGAGTGGTTTTAAAACATGGTAAAGGGGTTCAAGCACCAGCATTGTAAGGTTACTAATCTTTTTCTATGATTAGGTTGGTTGTATATTCAGGACATATCGTGTCAATGGGAGAAGGAAGGGAGACTGGAGCCATGTTCTTGGAGGTAACCACATACTCTTCGCCAACCAAAACATGGGATCTTTATTCTGAGACCACCCAGACCTGACCACAAGTGGGCTTGAAAAACCATCGATCCACATGCTGTTAGGCTCTCAGGTGGCCAGAGCACTCCATGCAAGGGCTCCAACCCACTGAGCTATCTGATGCCCCCCACTATTATTAGGATACAGCTGAATTGTCGAATTGTATTACATTAGAACTATGCTTAAACTAATATAGCAGTATTGGAGGCATCTGTCAGTGTGCATATGAGAATTTACCCTTTAAATTAAGGTTTAAGAGTTGATGTCAAGTCTTCGAAAGCATTATACTCTAGTCACGCATGAATCCTGGAGCATGTATCTCTAAAGTTTACTCTGGCACACTACACTTGGTGTTATATTAAGGTAGGTACTTTACTGACCTGTATTCAAAGGGGATTAGGTATAATTTCTAAATTCTAAACCATGTCTGACAGGTTTGGTTGCCAAAGCCTCTTTACATCCACTTTAAATGGTGTTAGCAAATAAAAATGAACAGTTACAGGGGTATGTGTATCCAGGAATTCTTGAAAAGGGTGATATATCCTAGAGGATCAACAATGTTGGAGTAACTGACAAACTGGCTGAAGGATGGGATTGTCATGTCCCATCCAAAATTAAACACTTGGTTAGGGGGGGGGGGGGCAACACTAAACAAGAACCCTTTAAATTCCCCATTGTCATTAATTGGTAATAATATCAGAATTAGAAAAAATGTTTCACCTTCCCATATATGCATTGAAACCATTTAGGCCTTACAATATTCATATCTAGTTGGTCCGTCATTAATAAAAAATATATAGTAAGAATATATATGTCTATCATCAATCAAAAATATTTGTAAAGAATATATGAGTAGCTTAGTCAGTTTGTGTTTTAGGTCATTTTCTTATAAAACTCTATCTCTAAATATAAATGGATGATCAAATACGAAAATCCTGGATATAGGTATATATAGAAATCTATATAGGAGTATACATTCATATACATAAAGAACTTTATATAGAGGTGTCAATAAATGGTCAGGGGCAAATCCAGGGGGGGGGGGGGGGCAACCCAGCGGTACCAACCCAGCCCCCCCTTTTAGGGCAGAAACTTATACCATTTAACATGAGAACCGAAACTGGCTCTCCATGATCCAGCATATCTGGATCCGACCCTGAAAGCTCCCACCAGTCAATCCTTCCCCAGATTCTCTGGATCGGCCCCTGATGATTCAGGACATAAGCAGATCAATCAGAAACGAATCAGATCCTGATAATAATGCAATAAGTCTTATGCATATTGTCTTTTTGCTATGACATATGTTTCCATCCGCATGACTTACTGGTCCTAATTATATTACTGACAAATCATTTGACATTTGACTTTTCTTACCTTTTTCATAATACCAGTTTTGCGTTTGCTAAACGTGGTGTATCTTCTCAATTTATTTTCGATGAATTCCATTTTTATTTTGACCCGGCCTTTGGTTTTCTTCCCCGGCTTCATGTGGGATTGGTCGAGTGACTGGCTCATCAACCCGTCGGAATCCGAGTCGGAATCATTGAATCCGCGCTTGATACCGCCTCGGGTATCGTAAACCCCATTCATGGCCTCAAGCTGCTCATTCTCGTTAACAAATTCTAACGTTGCCATCGTTCTCTGTCCGTTCGACGAGCTGTGCATCACTTCTGGAACGGAATGTCAAGGTGTGCCACCGTACAAGTGATTTACAGGATGAGAGATTCCGGAGCACTACGCCAAGACAACCGGCGACAAAACGACAACACCCGACTGGCAACAGCGCACTGGTTCCGTGTTGTCGGTCCTACGCGCCCACTACGCTCCCGTGGCCGATATGGAGATGCCTCATTACTATGCATATCACTCCGCGCCACTCAACCAACTGTTCTAGTTCGTATATACTGCCTTGAGAGCTTTGCATATGGGATTCAATATTGACAACAGATGTATATCTATCGAAAATTGTGACAACGTTAGTCAAACATGTCAACTGGAGAAGCAATTAATTTTAGCCTGCGGAACTACGTTTTGCGGCATGTTTTTTCTCAAGGCAGTGCTCTGCCTACTGCCATGTTTGGCACGGGTCATTCCGCCAAATAAGGCCTTCCGGGCCAAATATGGTGGGTGTGTTTTCAATTAATTTATCAGTCGGAACAACAATGAGGAAGTGGTAAATAAAGACCATCCTTGTAAACATACCCACGTGCGTTCAAAAGCGATTACGACATATCTCAAAGAAAGCCATTACGCCCATTTGAACAACTTCTTGCGGGGCTTGAGGCCGTTAATTGGGGAGAGGTTTTCCACCCGGACTTCGGTGACAGGCATTGTGGTGTAGAAGCCTAACTGGCCATGGGCATTACTTTAGCCTACGTTTATGTTGCGATTCTGTAATGATATTACTCCTTCAGTGTAACCGGTATTGAAACAGACATTGTAATTAAACATATAGACACATTTATAGAAAGTAAACATTCATATTCATATGGAGTGTGATGATATATAAGACTATGCGGTCCCAGATTCTATAGTAGCTATAGGTCATCTGCAGCTTACGTCATCGCGACTGGACTCCGCGCTGTTCAGTATCGATTGATCAGTTGTTGAGTGCTCATGCACGTCTCACTACGCCAATTGCTTGTTTGGTAAAGGTTTTAAACAGAGAACGAAAATTACACTGATCCGCATCCCTATAAGTTGATTTTTGATGTATCGCCTCTAAGAGATCAAAATATTTATGCTTTGTGTGCTAAAACGATGGTTATACCGTTATGCGAACATATAATACAATGAAAGTCGATAATTAATAATTAACACGTCAAGCGAACCGAAACAAACTAGGCTATATAGTTTATATATATATAGTAAACGAAGTCTACTCCCAGGGCACAAACACATCACAGAATTATGATGTTATATCTGGCGCATATGACCCAATTAAGGGAACCACTCAGTCTCGATCTGCACGATACCCAATAACCACGCATGCAGTCATCGAAATTCCTTTTTTGGGGTTTCTTTTGACATTGTAAGATATAAGGGGGTCAAAGAATTTATAGAACAAGTTCTTTTAGGGGTGTCAAGGGGGGACGGTTCCCATATCTAGAAGAATATTTCTTCCCAGTTCACGAAGAATTGAAAGATGGACTTCCCGGTTCACGAAGCATTGAGTGATCTTTAGCTTGAGTGTAAAGCGAGGACGCGTGCGCGAGCAAAAATAGGCCTGCATCAAACTATTCTTTCCTGGTTAAGTAATTGATCAGTGGCAGTAGATAATGGAGGTCGGTCACCTGGCGATTTCACGGCTAATATTAAAATTCCAATTCAGCATATCATTTTTCGATGAAGAAATACACGAGACACGAGGGTCGGTTAATATATGTTCCATTCCTCGTTCACGATGAATTATTTTTGTCGTTCCCAATTCACAGTGAAATGAAAAGCCCATACCCGAGGAACGGAATTCATTACTTCTTGCGCCCCCCCCCCCCCGCCCTCCTACGGTGTCCGATTACAATGTGTGTTTAAGCAATTAAGACCACCGCAGATCTATGTGCTCTTGGATCTTACCCCGTCGGAAATAAGCGTCTGACCCACTCCTCCACCCCCACCCCACACACCCCCTGCGCTTGAATACAATTGTTGGCGAGAAGAGCTCTCGTCTTCACTATATCCACAATCACATGTTTTAAGCACTTCATAGGCACACGGACTGGCCGGACTTGCCGTCATAACGGGCACCGCGGGACCGCCTGGATCTGTGTGGCAAGGAGATGGATGCGGGGGACGGCCTTAACCTTATCCGGCTCGGAGCCAAAGCCTGTTACGACTTACGGCCTATCGCGTTGTCTTGTTTGGCTAAAGATGTGTGTCAGCATATTTAAAGGCACCGATCGAGTTTCTATTAGTTTACACCCAGGGGGGGGGGGGGGGCGGTACGGAGGAACGGTTGATCTTTAATCTGGTCGTGAAGCAGGAAGGGGGATACATGTATATTTAGGGGGCCCTGGGCCTGACGCACTCATGCATGTTCTGGCCCACCAAATAAACGATCTATCCTACACTATGAGAAACCCTTACATGTCCTATGATCCTGCGTCTTCTTATCTGCATCAGACGGGACGTATAGGAGGAGGGGTGCCTGCAGGGCGTTCAAAGCCTATTGCCCCCCCCCCCTAGAGTCTGTCAGCGACACCCCGGGAGCGACAGATGTAAATCCGCTTACCACCTTCCACTCCCCCTCTCCCCCTCCTAGAGTCTGGGGTACTCTATCCAAGACAGCGACACCCCGGGACACCCCACATATCAATCCGCTTACCACCTTGCACTCCCCCTCTCCCTCTTTTGCTTTTAAGGATGATTCCACGATGTAGATCGCCAATTGTGATAACCGACTCTAACCACACCGGCCTATATAGGGAGGGGGGGGGGGGGGGAGGCGGCTCCGGAGGCTGGTACTGATGGAAATATTACCATAGGGGAAGTAAGTGTGGTCAGTACACATAAGACATAAAATGAAAACACTCACAATGCAAACGACTATAACGCCACTCATATGTTTAGATTATAGTTGTCCTAATGCAGTAATCATACTGCAAATTGTCATAATATAAGAAAACAAACACCGACGGTCATCCCCTCCCCCACCTCGTGTTGCAAGTTTTTACCCCCCCCCCCCACTCACCTCGGCAAATTCCTGGCTCCGCCCTTGACACAAAGAGCAGATTCGGCATACTTATAACAGAGATTATGTAAGGTACTATACGATCTCTGCTGATAAGGTGGACGGGGGTCTTATTTGAATGGAATGAACTTTCCTTTGCAGGTGCTGTCGTGGGGCCCGTATTGGGCGCGCAAGGTTTCCCAATTTGAACGGGGGTGGCCTGGCGGCGGGGTGGACGGGGGGCGGGAACCAATACGGGCATCCACCGGGACTGGACATCGCATAAGTGTCCAGTGATTGGTCTGGACGATTGCGGTCACACCAAATTGGTCACACTGCGCCAATTTGAAATATATTTTATATGACGCGATCGCCCACCACGTACTAATAGTTAGCGCAATGTGACTGTGTGCGTGAGCTAATCGGTGTAACGCCTCAGTCCGTCACCCGCTGGTTAGCCAGGGAATGTGCGCGCGCATATGTACAGCAAACTCAAATAGCTCTGCGCATGTCGACACTCAGTGGAAGTGATAGATATTTAGGCTGGTACCTGGGTACCTGGACAATGAAGATATATATATCCCCCGGGTATCCCAGGTCACTGGTACCCGACCGGTAGCCAAATTTATGTGGCTGCAAGACTATCAAAAATGGACCTGTGTTTTGGCCAGTCCTGCGGCCACATAACTGGGGCTACCCCACCGCCACCTTATGACGTCATACTATCGGGGATTCCTATCGCAAAGAAATATACCCAGACAGTGTTCTCTACCTTGTGTGTGGCAGATATTCGCGTTTATAGTGTGTATTATAAGTTAAACTCGGCATTTAGTATTCAATGTTTCTGTCAATTTATTGCTGAACATGATATCACAAATCCATGTTTCCTTTGGATCACAGCAGCACCTTAGACACACAGATACATACAGTAGATGGCTGCAGTCACATCACCATCGCAGCTTCTCTCCAAACAACACGTGCACTCGAAACACGCCTTCCAAAATTTACTAAACAAGAGTCGGTGGAACACGACCGAGGGCCGACCGAAGTCATCAATAATATATACTCATAACCATATTATATACAATTCAACAATTCGGCTATAAGGCTACTTATGATGCTAAGTTGGATTACACTTCGCTTTATGAAGTTTCTAATCTCATACAACAAAAAGAAATAAATACATTTCAAATCAAGGAAATCTGCAAATCTACATTTACTAAATGCCCCCATGAAGAAAGTAATACAGATGATAAGTGAAACTCTAAAGTCGGCTTGAACCGGAGGAAGAATTACTTTAACACATAAAAGAATATATGCCAGCAATGAAACACCAACGAAGAGAATTAAACCCGCAGAACGGTGCGAGGTCTTTTCCTTTCATATTTAATACGGCGCAAAATATAAAACTGCTGGTTCGTCACTAAATTTGATATTACTAAATTTGACATTGTAGACCCATTTAGAGACTGATCTAGCATGTAAAAAATAATGGTATCCAGCGCAATGAATAGATATCCAACTTAAATGCTACTGTCGAATATGGATAAGAAACAACGAAACAGTTTTAACTCCTTCTCTAGAATTCCTTCTTGAGAATATTAAAAGAATTAAATTACAAATTCTGTTTTTCACAACCTTTCCTTTACATTTTCCTGGTAGTCACGAGATTCCGCCTCAGCCAATCACAGGTTGCAACAGTCCTTAAAAGCGATTCTTTGTCAAAATCACGGAAGTAATTATGTCCATCGAGTAGGCACGACAAAAAAAACAGGTTGACAAAGACCACAGGAAATAACGTGACAGACAGGTGTACGTTTAGGCGCGTTTACCTTTCTCGGTCATCTCTGCCTCATATTTATAACAATCCTTAAAATATAACAAGTCACATCACACATGTATATGACATCGCTGAAACATCCACGTGGACCGACCGGAAAGTATAGCCTATAAATAATGTTAAAACCCTTCATAAGATTACAAATCTTACTCAACCATTACCACCGAAATACGTGTAGCAAGATGGAAGGATCTGTGTTTCACGCCACATGGGTTATTCCGGGGCCAGGAACCCATGGGACAATACGATGACATGACCTCAGATACAGGTGGGTTTGAATCCGCTCGGTAATAACTCTCATATAGAAATAATAACACTCTATTGCGAGATACTTATTCATCAGTCACAGTTATGCAGGTTTACAGCAGGACGCTATGTGTTAACTCTCGTAATGAACACTTATGTAAGGCACTAGAACTAGAGCTATTTGCAGTTTATCTCAGCGTTGTTCTGGACATTATAATGTTGAATTCCTTCTACATGTCACCTCTTAAAGTTTCTGATGGCACTCAAAAAGCCACATTAGATTGCATATTGGTTAACTCCATTTATCGTTATCAACGATTAGATCGTCGTCATCACGTTACCCAGGTAACCTGTATCCATGGACACCAGAAGAATAACTCCTCCACCAAATCGTATGCCGACAACATTGTGGGCACTTCACAGTTGTTTTTTTAGTAACTGGGGTTTCGGCAGTATAGAATTGGCACATAGTATCTTCACTCACGTCTCACACAGGAATATACCTCGTCGGTGGCAAACATCTCACATAAATGCTGGTCAGTTTGTCATCACACATTACAAAAGGAAACTGTTCCCCTGTTAACAAACAGAAATTGCACAAGGAAACTGTAGAATGCCGCGTATTAAATAAAGCACGCGACAAACAAATGTTTGAGGCGAAGTAACAAACGTGTACCAAGGGAGTGGATAACCCCTCCCCTCCCCCCCTCCCCACGGACATGCTGACATAGCCAAACAAGAGGACGATGTTTATCCCCGACCTCCATCCCCAAACCCTCCCGGACCGCCCCGTTCGCCCCATAACCGTACCCGCAGCCTACAGCCCCACTCATCCTCCCCCACACATCCTTCCTCTGACCATACAGCCCCACACACCCTCCCCCCAGCCTACAGCCCCACACACCCTCCCCCCCAGCCTACAGCCCCACACACCCTCCCCCACACATCCTTCCTCTGACCATACAGCCCCACACACCCTCCCCCCAGCCTACAGCCCCACACACCCTCCCCCCCAGCCTACAGCCCCACACACCCCTCCCCCACACCATACAGCCCCACCCATCCTCCCCCCACAGCCTACAGCCCCACTCATCCTTCCCCACACCATACAGCCCCTCACACCCTCCCTCAGACCATACAGCCCCACACACCCTCCCCCACACCCTACAGCCCCACCCACCCTCCCCCATCCTCCCCCACAGCCTACAGCCCCACACACCCATCCTCCCCCACTGCCTACAGCCCTACACACCACCTCCCTCACCCTACAGCCCCCCCCCCTTCCCCACAACCGCTATCAGCTGAGGTGGACGCTTGGCCGTCGCGACAGCTGCGCCAAGATGGCGTCCCGCTTACTGGTGTTCTCAAACATGGCGACCACCAGCTTCTTAATCTCCTCCCCGGTGAAGTGCATGGCCAGGGGGCCCTTGCCGTCCGCCCAGCGGTCGGACACCTCCTGCAGGCCCGAGTTGAGCACGTGGGCCAGCTCCTTGAGCTTGAACCAGCTGGGTACGGACTCGTGGAGTACGACCTGCGGACTCTGCTTCAGGTCGTCCAGCGTGAAGTACTCGGGGCCGAAGTCGATGATCTCGGTGAGGACGCACTGCAAGTAGTCGCAGTCCTCGGCCGAGAACTCCTCGATGGTTACGATGGACGCGATGATCTCCGTAATGGCCGACTGCAGCAACGACCCTGGATGGAACCGGAAAGAAATATCGAGGACGTTTAAATTATGGCATCCTTATATGGGGGTATAAGGCTGAACGTATCTCCAGACTGCAAAAAGGGCTGTCAGAAATATTAATCTAAGTCGATTTAACGCCCACACAGAACCGATATTTACAGAACTGAAATTGTTAAAATTGGATGATATGCGCATATTGCAAACCCTAAATTTTTATTACAAGCTCAAGCATGATACATTACCATTTTACTTCTCACAGTTACCGATTGTTCATAGCCATCAAATTCATCACCACAATACGAGATTCAATTTTCGATTGTCTACCACTATGGTATTTCACGACTTTGCAACTAACTGTATTCGACATAGCCTCGTTAAAGTGGTAAATGAAACTCCAACACTTATTCTAAACAAAATATATACGCATAGCTTACCTGCATTTGCAAGATTTATTTAGGATAATATAATAATAGTTAACTATGATTTCGAGTGTCACATCGAACATTGTTATATTTGCCGTCAGTTAATTGTCTGAATAACTTAAGTACATATATTGAAGCTGTTCATGTGAGATGTGTTTTGATTTGTATTGAATACCTAAAATATTAGTGTATATATATTACTGTTATCTTTTGGTTGTTTATGTGTAACTGTAGAACTTTAAAAATCACAATGTTGGGTGGCTCTAGCGCCAGCAACCTTTAGTTCGAGTCTTAGTTCGAGTCTCCCGGCCAAGTCGACACTATTTGTCTCACTTCTCGTTTGTAATTAGGTCATACTTGATCAAATAAACGAATCTCAAGGTCATCTTGGGAATCGTGCTTGTATTGAATGTTAATCACGTGCACATTTGGGTAATATGGTAATCCCGTACTTGTGTGTTTTACTGAGTGGCCCTTATCGCATTTGTGAACATCACAATAAAGTCACTTTATTCATATCATAAATTAAATCGCCTTCATTGCTATTTTCTGACAGTGAACAATCGGACCACAGATGATTTGCCATGATGACATAATCACAAATAGAAGCACAACAGAACCGGATCTATGGCAATGCTTTAGTTTCATCAATGAATATGCGCTCTTCTTACAGGGTCAGTGTGGTCTATTACACTATACAAGCCACAACAAGAGACAGAAGACGCAAGACAGCTAATCATAGCTACGCAAACCGACCCTGTACCAGTGACCTTGACCTACCAATCGCTCTGCAGTACACGTTGATGGGCAAGACGTCCCGCCAGATGGCGCTGATGTGCTTTAGGTGACGTAACATCTGCTGGACGGCACGAGTGGCACTCGCCCCCGCGTCATCAGCCACGCAACTGAACCCTGCAGCGAAACATCAAATCACAGTAAGGTCGGGGATCATGTCTGAGTCACTATTGACGAGGACTAAATCAAACCCAGATCTTCATATCCCGTCAGTCAATTTGGTCTCAATTCAATTTGCGTCTTTCTTACTGAACGTGCCATAAAAAAACTGACTAATTTTCCAGTTTCCCGTATTTTGCAACCCCGCTGTGAATGATCATAGACGGACGCCAACAATTAACGTGGACGGCAAATACATCCCAAAGCAATGTTAGCAACATGTGTATCATCGATTGCCTTATTATTAATCCAATCCATTTATCAATATTTGTGACGGGAATAGTGTTCCACAGGATACACGGGTCTGCGTGTTTTACCCTGAGCCTCGCATAGGTGATCACAGAGCTGCTCTTTCTTGGCGTTCATGTGTTCCGTGAAGTCGTCGTTTCCGATCCTGCGCACGCGCGGGATGACGTCAGCCAGGTTGGCGGCCCGCCCGGGGGCGAGGGACGCCTCGTCCAGCTTCCTCTGGAACATCTTCTCCACGGTGATGAGGTGGTGGGCCACAAACATACAGTTGTTGTGGTGCAGCGCTGTAAAAGTCAAAAGGAGACGCCGCGATGTTAGGAAATATATATATATATAGGTCCATGTTAAGTATAGGCCCACAACTCACCAGCTGGCACGGCAATCAAATCATCATCAAAAAAGGGTAAAAAACATACATAGGAGTCATTAGATGATTCGCATGGCTTCGACAGGACGGAGCTGTTGCCATGAGTCATCTCAAAACACACACATTTTACACCGAAATTAAAACACACAACGCAACAAAACTGGTCCTTTAGTTATACCCACAGAAATATCGAGATGATTTATTTGAAAGGGCCGTTCGTAGAAAGAAATTATCAGAGGCTTCTTCGTGATACTAATACACCACACACCACACTGAGCTGCGTAAGTATATCGAAACTACGCAAAATCAACCGGAAAGTACCTGAAACACAAAGTCCCCCAGGATTCCCTCAATGGTCAAAGTTATTAACGTTGACCACAGGGTGTCTGACATAAAATCCTCTGAGCTTCGCACCACACCTGAGATATCCTTAAGATTGACAGGCTGTTTAGGGTGAGCCTCGCATGCCAGTCTGTTTTAAGAGTAAGAAGTAAGCACATGTATAATAACTGGCCGGCAGAGCAGCTTTCTTCGGTGGTACAAGACCGGTTTACACGACTAGTCGTGTTTCTCTGTTCGATGAAGGCCGGGCATGGGATGAATTGAGGCGTTTCGTTGAGAATCCAAAATAATGAGAACATACGTGAAGCCATCGATTCTGATTGGTCGGCTGTCGGAACATGTAAAGTATCCTATAGGGCTATACAGTTCTCGCGATCGGGCCGCGAGACTTCAGTTTTGGGGACAAATAAAACACACGTGCTCCATGTTGAAGTATAGGCAGATATAAGTCAATTTCTTTCCAGGTTTATTCTAAAGACTATGAGTACCATTTCACTAAACATGGTTATGGGAGATATACGTTAAAATATTTGGAGACGATGAAGCGCAGAACTTTGGGAATATACAAGGACAAATCCGTCTTGAAAACACTCGAAAGCTAAAAATAACGTTCTAAATTTAGCCCTGCACCCGAGCTTTCGCAAGTTCCTCAAACAGTGAGTGACGTCACAGTGAGTTTCGCGTGGCGAGAGCGATCGACTTAACCATTCCGCTGTCAAAATGTGCAGTGCATGGAGTAACAGCACACGGATGCGGCATTAAACCACATGGTAAAGATAAAATAAGACCAGTTGGATGTTTTCGTATCACTTTTGGATCACGAAAAGACCAAGTTTCTTCATTTTTGTAAGTTTTCTGTTTGAAGCGTTGCGCCAACGTTGTCACCGGAGAGAATTCGTGTGACGTCATAATGTTTCGTTTTCGTAGGAAAATGCAAAAAAACGTTAGTTTCTCAGTCGTATTGTCTCGTCGTAACAACCATTCGTCATTGTGGTGGCGTACACGAATACAAAATATGTCGTCTATCCGTTTTGTGAAGCTATATTTCTTAAATATTCCTAATCATATAGCTAGGCCTTCCGCAATGGACCCACCCCTCGGCGCCTGGCTTTTGCGCAGGTAGGCTGGTTCCCAGTCTCTCTCTTTGCGCCTACGTCACAGATAGTCAGGATACCAGTTTGCGCAGATATTCTAAACTCGTTCCGAACACGTGCTTCGTTTGTTTGTCCCCAAAATGAGTAAACCGGAAGTCTAAACGAACGAGACTTTATAGCCCTATGGATCCTTCGCACCTTGGAACCTCCGAACGTTTCGCAGTCACCCAATCATTAGACGTCGCTTAGGACGGACGTTTTGGCGTGCCAAACTGTGTAAACCCGGCTTTCGATAGCATGGTGTTTACCGACTAATTACACGTAACAATGCAACATAACAACAGAGGGTGGGGGACAAAGTCTCATAACAAAGAACTACTAGCAGGGAGCTATTTTTCTTCAAGTCTGGGGGTGGGGGGGAGTGGGGGGGGGGCGTGCTAATCGCGCCACATCTATGGTAATACATTCTAACAGCAGAGAAGGTGGAGGCAAAATACTAACAGTAGAGATACGACCAATCCGGACAAGGGTATTAACAACCAAATTGTATCACCAGAGTGGTCTAACATTCTCCAATAATGTGTACAGCAACGTCTAACAGCAGAGAGGGGCTTTACCTGATCAGTACAAGAACAAAACTTAAGTCCTAACATCATCGTGGAGGTACCATTCAGGGCAATGTGAACAAACGAATCTGATCAGCAGAGGGTGGGACAATGGTAACAATTAAAGACATCCTAGCAGCAGATTGGAGGGAAGACAAGCTTGATGACAATAACATCATTCTTAAACCAATTCCAATCGGAAGACTAAGTCTGGATCTATAATAGCACAGATTACTTATCCATATCCATACAGAACACAACGATACGTCTCTCTAGAAACCCAAAGAGCCCGAAGCACACACATGGGGCACAAGTCGACATGCTAAAACAAATTGATATATATTCCTTAATGTGTCGAACGCATGCTTCTCAATGTCTGGTGGTGATCGTGGCGTTAACATACAAAAAACACAAAAGACATTCACACTATTAAGAATCGTAAGGACTCAATCAACATCTTCAACAGAAAAGAGAACGTCAAAATGCGAAACACACAAGAACAACAGACACAGACATTTGTTAGAGGCAACGTAAGGGACAACGTATACGAGATTGCGTCACCCGCAGGGTGAGAATGACGTAAAATGTAAAATCCGGATTATGTCTTCGGCCCACTTCAATGACCTTGACCTTAACAATTGACTTGACTGTGACATTATTTGTGACATATTTGGCCCCTTAGATCCAGATTTGACATCTTAGATCCAGATTGACCCGTCAGATCTATATTTGATGCCTCATATCCATATTGACCCTTCAGATCCGGCAGCTCTAGAACTGTCGCTATAGTGAGCATCCTCTCAATTGTATACGATATATACGATATATCCACTATTTATTATAACTAATATAATAACTTTTATAGATATATGATTTGATTAATTAAGATTATTTAAAATAACTTATTATGATCGAGGGTTCTTCTTCACCAAGCGATTACCGTGGGTTGTAACCCTCATTACATGCCCCCAACAATGGCTCCCGTCGGGAATTAAATGCACAGCCCTATGATCAGAAATCCGCCGCTCTCCCAACCAAGCTTTCTAGTATTCATACAAACTGTTGGTAATTAAATCGGCACCCAATAAAACGCGGAAGTGACTTTTGGAAGTTCGGAAGTAGGACATTTGAGGAAGTAGTTTTAGGGCAGAGACGGTGGCAGGTACACATATATATTGATGTGAGCTGAAAGACTTCCTTGTTTGAAAGCCGTACACAAAAATCCAACCAATCCAATCCGTTTGCGGCCTGCGGAAGTCTCGTCGGCGAACCGAAATCTCGCGCCCGCGGCTGCCAGCCGGGGTACGAGGTGTCGGCGTGGGGTGTGACGGGGTGGAGAATTACTGGCCGCGCTGACATGGCTGGCTGGTTGGTGAAGCCTGGGCAAGAGTTGGCATTGGTAGTGGTGGGGGGGGGGGAGGTAGTAGGGGGAGGGCGGATTAAGTGCGGGCGGGTTGGGGGTTTGGGGGTGGATCGAAGCACCGTGAGTAAAATCCACTGATGACGTCACTCTATTGTTCTCTCACGACATTATTTTTCTGTAGTGTAGTGGCTTTGAGTCATAAGGACGTGGATTTTACATAAGTTAATGACCTCGGAAAACGACATTACCGGATAACAATGGGTCCTCGGGCTTCGCCCTCGGACTCCATTATTATCCGGTAATGTCGTGTTCCTCGGACATTAACTTACACATAACACATTGGCTAATTGCTGTCTAGACCAGTTGAGCGAAGTGTCAGGTTTCACATCAAAAGCTCTCACAAGTAACCTATTAATATCACTCGTTTCTCATATTGCTAGTTTCTCTTGGGGCGCGTTCGATTGCACAACTCGAGTGACTCTGGTTACTCGAGTTGCCCAATCGAACGCCTCGAGTCGGCGACTCGGGTCGGAAACTGACCTGACTCAAGTGACCCACCTCAGACCCAGGGGTTACTGGAGTTTGCAGTCACGGCGGCGAGATCGTGCGAGAGGTCTGCGCTGAACAAGTGAGTATAGTTTGTATACTGTTTCGTTATCAGCCGTCATCAGTTGTTAACAAATAACTGAATCTGGTTAACTGCACTGTAGCATAACGTACCCTACATTCATAATGCACTCAAGTTTTAAAGTAAACTTTAATCCCATAATGCTCTACCAGGTAGAACTTCCTACTAATAAACCACTGGAATAAATTTGGAATTTATTATAACCTTGCGAGCCAACCGAATACAGAAACCACAACATGCACAACTGATGTAAGCTTTTTTCATGCGTTGACACAGACGTACAATACCAGTCTCACAATACCAATAGCTTGATACTTTTATAGCTTCTATTATCGCTCATACACTTGACTGGATTGGTTTCACTGGATTTGGCAGTTCGACGCATGTGTGACATAGATCTATGACTGTTGCTATGTATAGATGTAGTAAAAAAGATGATATTTTCTAGGTGCATTCTATTATCTGAGAAATTGGTATACACTAATGAAGATTTAATAACAATAATGATTTCTTAATTTCTTATGTCTGTGAACCTTAGATACGAGTGTTACTAATAAACCACTGGAATAAATTTGGAATTTATTATAACCTTGCGAGCCAACCGAATACAAAAACCACAACATGGTGTCAGAAGTAGTGGATACATACTTGGAGTTGTGTTATACCCACGTATAATCAATATTTGTGGTAGTATTGCGGTAGTAACTGGAAGTCACAAGATACAATGGCTATGAGCCTGGAAGGCCTGCCTACCCCCAGCATGGACTGGCACGCGACGGACGCTCCGCGAGTTCTTGCCAAATTCAAAGAAATGGTGGAACTCATGCTGGAAGGACCCCTGTATACCTTGAACGAAGAGAGGAAAGTGAAATATCTCCTTTTATGGGCAGGAGAAGAAGGAAGAGAGTTGGTAAACACATGGAATCTCAGCGCAGAAGAAGCAAAGAAGCTAAACACTTACTGGGTGCGATTTGAAGAGTTTGTCAAACCCAAAAGCAACTTCCGCATCGCTCGGTACAAGCTCAGAGCTTGCAGACAGGAGTCTGGCGAATGCATCGACGCATTTGTAAAACGCATCCGTATCATTGCAGCCAATTGCAAGTACAATGATATGAATGAACACGTCATTGACACGTTAATCTTTGGTGTTTCATCTGAACGGATACAATCAAAGCTACTTTAGAAAGAAGAGGATCTAACATTAGACCAAGCGCTTGACATCGCTAGAACTGATGAAGCCACACGCAAGCAGCTGGAAGACTTAAACAACAGCAGAACGGTACACGCCCTGCAGACCAGGTCTTAGAGAGCGCAGCCAAAACGGCAGCAACACAATCCCACACATCGCAGTCCGAAGATTGAACAGAAAGCTTGTGGCAAATGTGGCACTAGGCATGAACACAACCCGGACGCATGTCCTGCCAAAGGTGACACATGTTTACTATGTGGCAAACTAAATCATTGGAAACGTGTATGTCGCTCACGGAGAATGCGAACTCAACACACACCTTACAAGAAGGTGAACGAGATACGGGCTGACCTTGAAGAGCTGTATTTCGACACTATAAACATCGACGCCATGGATTATGATGACAAGCATTCGACACAGGCCCTGATTCGGCTACCTGTAAGAATCAACCAGCATCGACTACAGCTGACGTGCAAGCTCGACACTGGTGCAGAAGGTAACGTCATACCCCTGGCCACTTATAAGAGACTTATTGCGTCTGATGTGAGCAATGGGGGGAAAGAAGTACCTCCAGACCTCACGCCATCAGACACCCGGATCACTGCATTTGGAGGCAGTACACTGACAGTATACGGTATGTGCCAGTTGACGTTGACCTACCACCAGGTGACGGAAACTTCTACGTTCTACGTTGTCAAATCCAATGGGCCACTGATATTGGGTCTCCCAACATGTCGAGCTCTTGGGCTGGTGACGCTCAACTACACCATTTGCCTCGACCAAAGTGATGCTGAGACGCCGCGCACCAAGCCAGTTATTACACGACCAGCTGGTGATGTGAAAGCGCGGGATCAAATTCTGACTGAGCACAGTGATATATTTGAAGGCATTGGATGCTTCGAAGGAAATTACCACATCACGGTGGATCCTACAGTACCCCCGGTCATACATCCTCCCAGACGTGTACCCATTGCGTTACGTGAACCTCTGAAGGAGGAGCTCGACTCATTCACTGAAAAGGGTATCCTGAGCAAGGTCGACCAACCTACAGAATGGGTAAACTCGTGTGTCTGTGTCACAAAGTCCAACGGCACGATCCGTCTGTGTTTAGACCCTAAAGACCTAAACAAAGCGATCAAACGTCCACATCACTACACGCCAACGTTGGAAGATGTACTGCCAAAGCTCAATGGTGCAAAATACTTCTCAATACTTGACGCACGCAGTGGATATTGGAACATCTCGTTGGCCGAGGAGAGTTCGCTACTAACGACCTTCAATACCCCGTTCGGACGGTTCAAGTATAATCGTCTCCCATTTGGCCTTAATATCGCTCAGGGTGTTTTCCAAAAGAAGATCGACGAAACTTTCGGTGACATACAAGGTTGCACCGGTATAGCCGATGACCTCGTTATTGCTGGCTGGAAAGAAGATGGCAGTGACCACGATGCAACACTCCGTAAGGTGTTGGAGCGAGCCAGACTAACGGGCACACGGTTCAACAGTGAGAAGATGGTCATTCGCTGCAAGCAGATACCTTTCTTTGGTCACCTCATTGGAGAAGATGGTGTCAAACCTGACCCTGCTAAAATTGCGGCCATCAGCAGCATGGATGAGCCAAAGGATGTGGCGGAGCTACAAACCTTCCTAGGGATGGTGAATTACCTCAGTCGATTCACTCATCACCTGGCATCCCTGACTGCACCGCTGCAAGAAAGATAACGACTTCCGGTGGGGCCCAGAGCACAGCGAGGCCATCCGTAAAGTCAAGATAGAGATTACTTCGACAAGAAATCTGCAATTCTATGACAGTAAGAAGCCTCTCACCCTGCAGGTGGATGCCTCTACGTGGTTTAGGCGCTGCATTGATCCAGGATAAGGGCCCAGTCGCTTTCGCCAGTAAAGCTCTCACTGACACTGAAACTAGGTATTCGAACATAGAACGCGAAATGCTGGCCATTGTATTCGGCCTGGAGAGGTTTCATCACTATGCATATGGTCGTCATATGCGCATCGAGACTGACCACAAACCTTTGGAGTCCATAGTGAAAAAGAATCTCCACAGTGCACCACCTCGTCTAGCCCGTATGCTGCTTCGCATCCAAGGATACGACACGAATATTGTGTACCTGCCCGGGAAAGATGTAAAATTAGCAGATGCCTTGTCACGTGTCAGCCTATGTGAAGCCAGTGCCATCAAAGGCCTCCACATCTCAGTCCATGAGATGCACTCTCATATGAATGCCAGTCCCACCCGTATCACACAGATACGTGAGGAGACAGCCAAGGACGTGGAGCTCGCAGCCCTTCGAGAGATGATATCCATAGGCTGGCCACCCTCACGATCAGAATGTCCATCCCATCTTCATGGTTACTGGAATTATCGTGATGAACTTGGTATAGCAGATGGGATCATTTTGAAAGGCACAAGGATCGTCATCCCAAAATCGCTTCGTCAGGACGTGCTCAATCAGTTGCACTATGCTCACCAAGGCGTTGAGAAGTGCAGACTACGGGCCAAGTCATCTGTCTTCTGGGATGGTATCAATGCTGACATAGAACGCACAGTCGGATTATGTGCGCCATGCCAGAAACACCAGACATCGGTCAGCAAGGAGCCACTGATGCCAATGGATGTGCCACCCCATCAATGGCACACAATCGCTACGGACTTGTTCTACTGGGAACAAACCAATTACCTCCTTGTTGCTGACAGCTACAGCAAGTTCCCCGTAGTGAGGAAACTTCACAGCACTACATCCCGCTCTATTATCGCACACTTAAAGGGGATTTTTGAAGAGCACGGCATCCAAGAGCGACTGATGAGCGACAACGGGCCTCAGTTCTCATCCGAGGAATTACGCAACTTCGCCATCACTTGGGGTTTCGATCACATAACCTCATCACCGCTGTATCCTCAATCGAATGGATTCATCGGGAGAATGGTGCAGACCATAAAGCAACTCTTCACCAAGGCTCGAGAGTCTGGGTTAGATCCCCATCTTGCCATGCTATGTCTGCGTACAACTCCTGTGAATCACCAAACACCTGCACCCTGTGAGATACTCAACAGCAGGAAATACAGATCCAATGTGCCTGTGGTATCAGCCGGAGCACCTCAGCGATTCAATGACAACCTGCAGCGCCAACATGACATCAGCAAAGCATACTACGACCATGGTGCCACGACTTTGCCTCCACTCTGTCCGCAGGAGCACGTGCGGTTGTTCAACCCACATACCAAGGTGTGGAACCCAGGCAAAGTGACCGCCACCGCAGAGGCCCCTAGGTCTTATTATGTGGACACAGGGAATGGCACCTACCGCCGAAACCGCCTCCACATCAGAAAGACCAGAGAAGTGTTCAACCCCGATGAGCTATCACCTCAGGACCCGCTGGTACCTGCACCCGCTACAGCAGCGATGAACACTCCCGCTGTACCAACCACACCGCCTGTGCCAGTGACTGATACAAATCCACAACCACCAGTCAGGAGATCTAGTCGTCACATTAAAGCACCGGTTCGCCTTGATCCGTAATCTAAATTAAGAATGTAGATTCCGATGGCATGCTTATGAATAACATATTTCTTTAAGAGAGGGGATGTAGCATAACGTACCCTACATTCATAATGCACTCAAGTTTTAAAGTAAACATTAATCCCATAATGCTCTACCAGGTAGAACTTCCTACTAATAAACCACTGGAATAAATTTGGAATTTATTATAACCTTGCGAGCCAACCGAATACAGAAACCACAACATGCACAACTGATGTAAGCTTTTTTCATGCGTTGACACAGACGTACAATACCAGTCTCACAATACCAATAGCTTGATACTTTTATAGCTTCTATTATCGCTCATACACTTGACTGGATTGGTTTCACTGGATTTGGCAGTTCGACGCATGTGTGACATAGATCTATGACTGTTGCTATGTATAGATGTAGTAAAAAAGATGATATTTTCTACGTGCATTCTATTATCTGAGAAACTGGTATACACTAATGAAGATTTAATAACAATAATGATTTCTTAAATATATCAACAAATATTGTCTGACTGTATAAATGTACCTGGATGAGTAATTAATCGGTCATCACATTATAAAAGGTATGCTAAAGCAGCAATGAGCACATTTTAATGACGTAGTATACAAGAAACCCATACTTTTCAATATAAGATATAGCCTACTAATATGGCCAAAAAAAGGGCTTGCCAACATGTCAGTTTTTATTGCCTAAAATATATATGAGCGGGGCAAAGGGTATTTCCATTCCTTGGGAATGGGGTTTTCAATTCACCTTGAACTGGGAATGAAAAAAATAATTCTTCACGAACTGGGAATGGGGTATAAGCAGACCGTCGTGATCCCTGATTTCCATTAACCGTGAACTGGCAATTTTAATATTAAAGAACCGTGAATCGGGAAATGGTTAATTTATATCATGTATCCGCTCTTCCTCTGTATGCTGGAAGTTCTCCTTTTCAATTCTTTCATGACCTGGGAATAGAAAACGTTATTCTTGGTGATCTGGGAACACAATTAACCCCCCCTTGCCATGTTTTTCAAGAAACATATTGCTGCATGAGTATGTTTAAGTTTTAAGTAATTTTTAGATTCACTTTACATAATCTGATAATATAAAGGCATAATATGAATAGCCATCCATACCTGACCACAGTAATGCATAGATCTAATTCCATATATGAGGCAGTTGCTGCTCGACAGTGTCGAGTCGACACAGTGTTGCGTGAAACCAACATCACATGGGGCTATCATATCTAGTGTGAGTTTTGAGCTCCACTAAAGCCTCTTTTACAGAAATGTCTTACAGTTTCTAAAGAAATGATGTAAGGTTATTTATGTTTATATTTCTAAAAAAAGAGTACTGGCATTATAAAATCACATGGAGTTGTTAATCTCAGCAATAAGTAATTAATTAGTCCTAATTGAATGAAATAATTTTATCATTATTAAGCTGTTCAGAATTAAGCTCTTCAGAGTTAAGCTGATTTATTATAATTAAGGTTCTACCTATTGTTCAAAGACGTGTCGTTCTGTTTAATGTCTGTTCTGAAATTGAGTCATCGACCCCCGCCTTCTTACATCCACGCAATAAACAACGAAACCGAGCGAGTGAACAATGATAATAAGGCGTGCGTGCGTGCGAGCGATGTTGTGTGTACTTTTGTTAACTGATCAAGAGGACTATGTGTGATATATGGGGCTATGGTCTACTTCTGTCGTGGGAAAGTCGTGCCGAAGTCGTGCCGAGCGCCTGGCCGGCGTCGGCGTACAGCTTTGAATTGGTTCACCAGACTTGTAGGTACAGACATCTATTTTAGCCTCTACTGGGACTACTACTTTTGACGAGCGCATGGTTATATGGCTCTGAATTACTAGTGGAAGCGGAAATTATTAGCGCTAGTTCAGGTACGTTGTGGACCGGGAATTGGATCGGCTGCAATTATGATGCGTTATTTGGTTTCAAGTGTTTCAAGTTATGACTTCAGAGCGAATCAAGTGCGGTACCTATGAAACTGGGTGTCATGTTGCTTGATCTTTCCTTGAAGACTTCTTTGCGTATTAACGTGTGAATTGATTGACTGTAATAGTTTTGCTGCAATTATAATGCATATTTGTGGTGCGGTAACTGTTAAACTTGCTTCTTCGCGTACAGACATTGATGTTCCCTAGTTATGTTCATATATTGCAATCATCGTTGTGTTTGAACTTGTTTTCAGCTGGTAACAGATCTTATAAAAGGGTGCATAGACTTCAGATGGGTCAGATATATCCTTGACGTTGATTGTTGCATTACGTGTCGCTCTAGACGTCTACGATATTATTTTGGCCGACTTTACGTCTGCTGCGCTTACTTGGTACCCGTTTACTTTGCTTTGATGTTCTCATCACATTCTCATTACTTCTTCTCTCGTCACATTCTCATCACTTCTTCTCTCGTCACATTCTCATCACTTCTTTTCTCGTCACATTCTCATCACTTCTTCTCTCGTCACATTCTCATCACTTCTTCTCTCGTCACTTTCTCATCATTTCTTCTCTCGTCACATTCTCATCACTTCGTCTCTCATCACCTGCACCCTGTGTCTCTGTACTTACACCTCGTCGCTCTCCTCGCCCTCCTTCCCCACCTGCACCCTGTGTCTCTGTACCTGCACCTCTTCGCTCTACTCGCCCTCCTTCATCACCTCCTTCCCCACCTGCACCCTGTGTCTCTGTACCTGCACCTCTTCGCTCTACTCGCCCTCCTTCATCACCTCCTTCCCCACCTGCACCCTGTGTCTCTGTACCTGCACCTCTTCGCTCTACTCGCCCTCCTTCATCACCTCCTTCCCCACCTGCACCCCGTGTCTCTGTACCTGCATCCCGTCGCTCTACTCGCCCTCCTTCATCACCTCCTTCCCCACCTACAGCCTGTGTCTCTGTACCTGCACCTCTTCGCTCTACTCGCCCTCCTTCATCACCACCTACACCCCGTGTCTCTGTACCTGCACTTCGTCGCTCTCCTCGCCCTCCTTCATCACTTCCTTCCCCAACTGCACCCTGTGTCTCTGTACCTGCACCTCGTCGCTCTACTCGCCCTCCTTCATCACCTCCTTCCCCACCTACACCCTGTGTCTCTGTACCTGCACCTCTTCGCTCTACTCGCCCTCCTTCATCACCTCCTTCTCCACCTACACCCTGTGTCTCTGTGCCTGCACCTCGACGCTCTCCTCGCCCTCCTTCATCACCTCCTTCCCCACCTGCACCCTGTGTCTCTGTGCCTGCACCTCGTCGCTCTACTCGCCCTCCTTCATCACCTCCTTTCCCACCTGCACCCTGTGTCTCGGTACCTGCACCTCTTCGCTCTCCTCGCCCTCCTTCATTACCTCCTTCCCCACCTGCACCCTGTGTCTCTGTACCTGCACCTCTTCGCTCTACTCGCCCTCCTTCATCACCTCCTTCCCCACCTGCAACCCGTGTCTCTGAACCTGCACCCCGTCGCTCTACTCGCCCTCCTTCATCACCTCCTTCCCCACCTACACCCTGTGTCTCTGTACCTGCACCTCTTCGCTCTACTCGCCCTCCTTCATCACCTCCTTCCCCACCTACACCCTGTGTCTCTGTACCTGCACCTCCTCGCTCTACTCGCCCTCCTTCATCACCTCCTTCCCCACCTGCACCCTGTGTCTCTGTACCTGCACCTCGTCGCTCTACTCGCCCTCCTTCATCACCTCCTTCCCCACCTACACCCCGTGTCTCTGTACCTGCACCTCGTCGCTCTACTCGCCCTCCTTCATCACCTCCTTCCCCACCTTCACCCCGTGTCTCTGTACCTGCACCTCGTCGCTCTACTCGCCCTCCTTCATCAACTCCTTCCCCACCTACACCCTGTGTCTCTGTACCTGCACCTCGTCGCTCTACTCGCCCTCCTTCCCCACCTGCACCCTGTGTCTCTGTATCTGCACCTCGTCGCTCCACTCGCCCTCCTTCATCACCTTCTTCCCTACCTACACCCTGTGTCTCTGTACCTGCACCTCTTCGCTCTACTCGCCTTCCTCCATCACCTCCTTCCCCACCTGCAACCTTGTGACTCTGTACCTGCACCTCATCGCTCTACTCGCCTTCCTTCATCACCTCCTTTCCCACCTGCACCCTGCGTCTCTGTACCTGCACCTCTTCGCTCTATTCGCCCTCCTTCATCACCTCCTTCCCCACCTACACCTCTTCGCTCTACTCGCCCTCCTTCATCACCTTCTTCCCCACCTACAACCTGTGTCTCTGTACGTGCACCTCGTCGCTCTACTCGCCCTCCTTCATCACCTCCTTCCCCACTTACACCCTGTGTCTCTGTACCTGCACCTCATCGCTATACTCGCCCTCCTTCATCACCTCCTTCCCCACTTACACCCTGTGTCTCTGTACCTGCACCTCATCGCTCTACTCGCCTTCCTTCATCACCTCCTTCCCCACCTGCACCCTGTGTCTCTGTACCTGCACCTCATCGCTCTACTCGCCCTCCTTCATCACCTCCTTCCCCACCTACATCCCGTGTCTCTGTACCTGCACCTCGTCGCTCTACTCGCCCTCCTTCATCAACTCCTTCCCCACCTGCACCCTGTGTCTCTGTACCTGCACCTCCTCGCTCTACTCGCCCTCCTTCATCACCTCCTTCCCCACCTACATCCCGTGTCTCTGTACCTGCACCTCGTCGCTCTACTCGCCCTCCTTCATCACCTCCTTCCCCACCTGCACCCTGTGTCTCTGTACCTGCACCTCTTCGCTCTACTCGCCCTCCTTCATCACCTCCTTCCCCACCTACACCCTGTGTCTCTGTACCTGCACCTCGTCGCTCTCCTCGCCCTCCTTCATCACCTCCTTCCCCACCTGCACCCTGTGTCTCTGTACCTGCACCTCTTCGCTCTACTCGCCCTCCTTCATCACCTCCTTCCCCACCTACACCCTGTGTCTCTGTACCTGCACCTCGTCGCTCTACTCGCCATCCTTCATCACCTCCTTCCCCACCTGCACCCTGTGTCTCTGTACCTGCACCTTGTCGCTCTACTCGCCTTCCTTCATCACCTCCTTCCCCACCTGCACCCTGTGTCTCTGTACCTGCACCTCTTCGCTCTACTCGCCCTCCTTCATCACCTCCTTCCCCACCTGCACCCCGTGTCTCTGTACCTGCACCTCGTCGCTCTACTCGCCCTCCTTGATCACCTCCTTTCCCACCTACACCCTGTGTCTCTGTACCTGCACCTCTTCGCTCTACTCGCCCTCCTTCATCACCTCCTTCCCCACCTGCACCCCGTGTCTCTGTACCTGCAACTCGTCGCTCCACTCGCCCTCCTTCATCACCTCCTTTCCCACCTACACCCTGTGTCTCTGTACCTGCACCTCGTCGCTCTACTCGCCCTCCTTCATCACCTCCTTCCCCACCTGCACCCTGTGTCTCTGTTCCCGCACCTCGTCGCTCTCCTCGCCCTCCTTCATCACCTCCTTCCCCACCTGCACCTTTGTGTCTCTGTGCCTGCACCTCTTCGCTCTACTCGCCCTCCTTCATCACTTCCTTCCCCACCTGCACGCTGTCTCTGTACCTGCACCTCTTCGCTCTACTCGCCCTCCTTCATCACCTCCTTCCCCACCTGCACCCTGTGTCTCTGTACCTGCACCTCGTCGCTCTACTCGCCCTCCTTCCCCACCTACACCCTGTGTCTCTGTACCTGCACCTCGTCGCTCTACTCGCCCTCCTTCATCACCTCCTTCCCCACCTACACCTCTTCGCTCTACTCGCCCTCCTTCATCACCTCCTTCCCCACCTACACCCTGTGTCTCTGTACCTGCACCTCGTCGCTCTACTCGCCCTCCTTCACCACCTGCACCCTGTGTCTCTGTACCTGCACCTCGTCGCTCTACTCGCCCTCCTTCATCACCTCCTTCCCCACCTGCACCCTGTGTCTCTGTACCTGCACCTCGTCGCTCTACTCGCCCTCCTTCATCACCTCCTTCCCCACCTACACCCTGTGTCTCTGTACCTGCACCTCTTCGCTCTACTTGCCCTCCTTCATCACCTCCTTCCCCACCTGCACCCTGTGTCTCTGTACCTGCACCTCGTCGCTCTACTCGCCCTCCTTCATCACCTCCTTCCCCACCTGCACCGTGTCTCTGTACCTGCACCTCGTCGCTCTACTTGCCCTCCTTCATCACCTCCTTCCCCACCTGCACCCTGTGTCTCTGTACCTGCACCTCGTCGCTCTACTCGCCCCCCTTTACCACCTCCTTCCCCATCTGCACCCTGTGTCTCTGTACCTACACCTCTTCGCTCTACACGCCCTCGTTCATCACCTCCTTCCCTACCTACACCCTGTGTCTCTGTACCTGCACCTCGTCGTATTACTCGCCCTCCTTCACCACCTCCTTCCCCACCTGCACCCTGTGTCTCTGTACCTGCACCTCGTCGCTCTCCTCGCCCTCCTTTATCACCTTCTTCCCCACCTGCACCCTTGTGTCTCTGTACCTGCACCTTTTCGCTCTACTTGCCCTCCTTCATCACCTCCTTCCCCACCTGCACCCTGTGTCTCTGTACCTGCACCTCGTCGCTCTACTCGCCCTCCTCCATCACCTCCTTCCCCATCTGCACCCTGTGTCTCTGTACCTGCACCTCGTCGCTCTACTCGCCCTCCTTCATCACCTCCTTCCCCACCTGCACCCTGTGTCTCTGTACCTGCACCTCTTCGCTCTACTCGCCCTCCTTCATCACCTCCTTCCCCACCTGCACCCCGTGTCTCTGTACCTGCACCTCGTCGCTCTACTCGCCCTCCTTGATCACCTCCTTTCCAACCTACACCCTGTGTCTCTGTACCTGCACCTCTTCGCTCTACTCGCCCTCCTTCATCACCTCCTTCCCCACCTGCACCCCGTGTCTCTGTACCTGCAACTCGTCGCTCCACTCGCCCTCCTTCATCACCTCCTTTCCCACCTACACCCTGTGTCTCTGTACCTGCACCTCGTCGCTCTACTCGCCCTCCTTCATCACCTCCTTCCCCACCTGCACCCTGTGTCTCTGTTCCCGCACCTCGTCGCTCTCCTCGCCCTCCTTCATCACCTCCTTCCCCACCTGCACCTTTGTGTCTCTGTGCCTGCACCTCTTCGCTCTACTCGCCCTCCTTCATCACTTCCTTCCCCACCTGCACGCTGTGTCTCTGTACCTGCACCTCTTCGCTCTACTCGCCCTCCTTCATCACCTCCTTCCCCACCTGCACCCTGTGTCTCTGTACCTGCACCTCGTCGCTCTACTCGCCCTCCTTCCCCACCTACACCCTGTGTCTCTGTACCTGCACCTCGTCGCTCTACTCGCCCTCCTTCATCACCTCCTTCCCCACCTACACCTCTTCGCTCTACTCGCCCTCCTTCATCACCTCCTTCCCCACCTACACCCTGTGTCTCTGTACCTGCACCTCGTCGCTCTACTCGCCCTCCTTCACCACCTGCACCCTGTGTCTCTTTACCTGCACCTCGTCGCTCTACTCGCCCTCCTTCATCACCTCCTTCCCCACCTGCACCCTGTGTCTCTGTACCTGCACCTCGTCGCTCTACTCGCCCTCCTTCATCACCTCCTTCCCCACCTACACCCTGTGTCTCTGTACCTGCACCTCTTCGCTCTACTTGCCCTCCTTCATCACCTCCTTCCCCACCTGCACCCTGTGTCTCTGTACCTGCACCTCGTCGCTCTACTCGCCCTCCTTCATCACCTCCTTCCCCACCTGCACCCTGTGTCTCTGTACCTGCACCTCGTCGCTCTACTTGCCCTCCTTCATCACCTCCTTCCCCACCTGCACCCTGTGTCTCTGTACCTGCACCTCGTCGCTCTACTCGCCCCCCTTTACCACCTCCTTCCCCATCTGCACCCTGTGTCTCTGTACCTACACCTCTTCGCTCTACACGCCCTCGCTCATCACCTCCTTCCCCACCTACACCCTGTGTCTCTGTACCTGCACCTCGTCGCTTTACTCGCCCTCCTTCACCACCTCCTTCCCCACCTGCACCCTGCGTCTCTGTACCTGCACCTCGTCGCTCTCCTCGCCCTCCTTCATCACCTTCTTCCCCACCTGCACCCTTGTGTCTCTGTACCTGCACCTTTTCGCTCTACTTGCCCTCCTTCATCACCTCCTTCCCCACCTGCACCCTGTGTCTCTGTACCTGCACCTCGTCGCTCTACTCGCCCTCCTCCATCACCTCCTTCCCCATCTGCACCCTGTGTCTCTGTACCTGCACCTCGTCGCTCTACTCGCCCTCCTTCATCACCTCCTTCCCCACCTGCACCCTTGTGTCTCTGTACCTGCACCTCGTCGCTCTACTCGCCCTCCTTCATCACCTCCTTCCCCACCTACACCCCGTGTCTCTGTACCGGCACCTCTTCGCTCTACTCGCCTTCCCCACCTACACCCCGTGTCTCTGGACCTGCACCTCTTCGCTCTACTCGCCCTCCTTCATCACCTCCTTCCCCACCTACACCCTGTGTCTCTGTACCTGCACCTCCTCGCTCTACTCGCCCTCCTTCATCACCTCCTTCCCCACCTACACCCTGTGTCTCCGTACCTGCACCTCGTCGCTCTCCTCGCCCTCCTTCATCACTTCCTTCCCCACATGCACCATGTGTCTCTGTACCTGCACCTCGTCGCTCTACTCGCCCTCCTTCATCACCTCCTTCCCCACCTACACCCTGTGTCTCTGTACCTGCACCTCGTCGCTCTACTCGCCCTCCTTCATCACCTCCTTCCCCACCTACACCCTGTGTCTCTGTTTCTGCACCTCGTCGCTCTCCTCGCCCTCCTTCATCACCTCCTTCCCCACCTGCACCCTGTGTTTCTGTGCCTGCACCTCGTCGCTCTACTCGCCCTCCTTTACCACCTCCTTCCCCATCTGCACCCTGTGTCTCTTTACTTGCACCTCGGCGCTCTACTCGCCCTCCTTCATCACCTCCTTCCCCACCTGCACCCCGTGTCTCTGTACCTGCACCTCGTCGCTCTACTCGCCCTCCTTCACCACCTCCTTCCCCACCTACACCCCGTGTCTCTGTACCTGCACCTGTTCGCTCTACTCGCCCTCCTTCCCCACCTACACCCCGTGTCTCTGGACCTGCACCTCTTCGCTCTACTCGCCCTCCTTCATCACCTCCTTCCCCACCTACACCCTGTGTCTCTGTACCTGCACCTCCTCGCTCTACTCGCCCTCCTTCATCACCTCCTTCCCCACCTATACCCTGTGTCTCTTTACCTGCACCTCGTCGCTCTACTCGCCCTCCTTCATCACCTCCTTCCCCACCTGCACCATGTGTCTCTGTACCTGCACCTCGTCGCTCTACTCGCCCTCCTTCATCACCTCCTTCCCCACCTACACCCTGTGTCTCTGTACCTGCACCTCGTCGCTCTACTCGCCCTCCTTCATCACCTCCTTCCCCACCTACATCCTGTGTCTCTGTTTCTGCACCTCGTCGCTCTCCTCGCCCTCCTTCATCACCTCCTTCCCCACCTACACCCTGTGTCTCTGTACCTGCACCTCGTCGCTCTACTCGCCCTCCTTCATCACCTCCTTCCCCACCTACACCCTGTGTCTCTGTGCCTGCACCTCGTCGCTCTACTCGCCCTGCTTCATCACCTACTTCCCCACCTGCACCCTGTGTCTCTGTACCTGCACCTCGTCGCTCTACTCGCCCTCCTTCATCACCTCCTTCCCCACCTGCACCCTGTGTCTCTGTACCTGCACCTCTTCGCTCTACTCGCCCTCCTTGATCACCTCCTTCCCCACCTACACCCTGTGTCTCTGTGCCTGCACCTCGACGCTCTCCTCGCCCTCCTTCATCACCTCCTTCCCCACCTGCACCCTGTGTCTCTGTGCCTGCACCTCGTCGCTCTACTCGCCCTCCTTCATCACCTCCTTCCCCACCTGCACCTCGTCGCTCTACTCGCCCTCCTTCATCACCCCCTTCCCCACCTGCACCCTGTGTCTCTGTACCTGCACCTCTTCGCTCTACTCGCCTTCCTCCATCACCTCCTTCCCCACCTGCAACCTTGTGACTCTGTACCTGCACCTCATCGCTATACTCGCCCTCCTTCATCACCTCCTTTCCCACCTGCACCCTGCGTCTCTGTACCTGCACCTCTTCGCTCTATTCGCCCTCCTTCATCACCTTCTTCCCCACCTACAACCTGTGTCTCTGTACGTGCACCTCGTCGCTCTACTCGCCCTCCTTCATCACCTCCTTCCCCACTTACACCCTGTGTCTCTGTACCTGCACCTCATCGCTCTACTCGCCCTCCTTCATCACCTCCTTCCCCACTTACACCCTGTGTCTCTGTACCTGCACCTAATCGCTCTACTCGCCCTCCTTCATCACCTCCTTCCCCACCTGCACCCTGTGTCTCTGTACTTGCACCTCATCGCTCTACTCGCCCTCCTTCATCACCTCCTTCCCCACCTACATCCCGTGTCTCTGTACCTGCACCTCGTCGCTCTACTCGCCCTCCTTCATCAACTCCTTCCCCACCTGCACCCTGTGTCTCTGTACCTGCACCTCCTCGCTCTACTCGCCCTCCTTCATCACCTCCTTCCCCACCTGCACCCTGTGTCTCTGTACCTGCACCTCGTCGCTCTACTCGCCCTCCTTCATCACCTCCTTCCACACCTGCACCCTGTGTCTCTGTTCCCGCACCTCGTCGCTCTCCTCGCCCTCCTTCATCACCTCCTTCCCCACCTGCACCTTTGTGTCTCTGTGCCTGCACCTCTTCGCTCTACTCGCCCTCCTTCATCACTTCCTTCCCCACCTGCACCCTGTGTCTCTGTACCTGCACCTCTTCGCTCTACTCGCCCTCCTTCATCACCTCCTTCCCCACCTGCACCCTGTGTCTCTGTACCTGCACCTCGTCGCTCTACTCGCCCTCCTTCCCCACCTACACCCTGTGTCTCTGTACCTGCACCTCGTCGCTCTACTCGCCCTCCTTCATCACCTCCTTCCCCACCTACACCTCTTCGCTCTACTCGCCCTCCTTCATCACCTCCTTCCCCACCTACACCCTGTGTCTCTGTACCTGCACCTCGTCGCTCTACTCGCCCTCCTTCACCACCTGCACCCTGTGTCTCTGTACCTGCACCTCGTCGCTCTACTCGCCCTCCTTCATCACCTCCTTCCCCACCTGCACCCTGTGTCTCTGTACCTGCACCTCGTCGCTCTACTCGCCCTCCTTCATCACCTCCTTCCCCACCTACACCCTGTGTCTCTGTACCTGCACCTCTTCGCTCTACTTGCCCTCCTTCATCACCTCCTTCCCCACCTGCACCCTGTGTCTCTGTACCTGCACCTCGTCGCTCTACTCGCCCTCCTTCATCACCTCCTTCCCCACCTGCACCCTGTGTCTCTGTACCTGCACCTCGTCGCTCTACTTGCCCTCCTTCATCACCTCCTTCCCCACCTGCACCCTGTGTCTCTGTACCTGCACCTCGTCGCTCTACTCGCCCTCCTTTACCACCTCCTTCCCCATCTGCACCCTGTGTCTCTGTACCTACACCTCTTCGCTCTACACGCCCTCCTTCATCACCTCCTTCCCCACCTACACCCTGTGTCTCTGTACCTGCACCTCGTCGCTCTACTCGCCCTCCTTCACCACCTCCTTCCCCACCTGCACCCTGTGTCTCTGTACCTGCACCTCGTCGCTCTCCTCGCCCTCCTTCATCACCTTCTTCCCCACCTGCACCCTTGTGTCTCTGTACCTGCACCTCTTCGCTCTACTTGCCCTCCTTCATCACCTCCTTCCCCACCTGCACCCTGTGTCTCTGTACCTGCACCTCGTCGCTCTACTCGCCCTCCTCCATCACCTCCTTCCCCATCTGCACCCTGTGTCTCTGTACCTGCACCTCGTCGCTCTACTCGCCCTCCTTCATCACCTCCTTCCCCACCTGCACCCTTGTGTCTCTGTACCTGCACCTCGTCGCTCTACTCGCCCTCCTTCATCACCTCCTTCCCCACCTACACCCCGTGTCTCTGTACCTGCACCTCTTCGCTCTACTCGCCCTCCTTCCCCACCTACACCCCGTGTCTCTGGACCTGCACCTCTTCGCTCTACTCGCCCTCCTTCATCACCTCCTTCCCCACCTACACCCTGTGTCTCTGTACCTGCACCTCGTCGCTCTCCTCGCCCTCCTTCATCACTTCCTTCCCCACATGCACCATGTGTCTCTGTACCTGCACCTCGTCGCTCTACTCGCCCTCCTTCATCACCTCCTTCCCCACCTACACCCTGTGTCTCTGTACCTGCACCTCGTCGCTCTCCTCGCCCTCCTTCATCACCTCCTTCCCCACCTGCACCCTGTGTTTCTGTGCCTGCACCTCGTCGCTCTACTCGCCCTCCTTTACCACCTCCTTCCCCATCTGCACACTGTGTCTCTGTACTTGCACCTCGTCGCTCTACTCGCCCTCCTTCATCACCTCCTTCCCCACCTGCACCCCGTGCCTCTGTACCTGCACCTCGTCGCTCTACTCGCCCTCCTTCATCACCTCCTTCCCCACCTACACCCCGTGTCTCTGTACCTGCACCTCTTCTCTCTAATCGCCCTCCTTCCCCACCTACACCCCGTGTCTCTGGACCTGCACCTCTTCGCTCTACTCGCCCTCCTTCATCACCTCCTTCCCCACCTACACCCTGTGTCTCTGTACCTGCACCTCCTCGCTCTACTCGCCCTCCTTCATCACCTCCTTCCCCACCTATACCCTGTGTCTCTTTACCTGCACCTCGTCGCTCTACTCGCCCTCCTTCATCACCTCCTTCCCCACCTGCCCCATGTGTCTCTGTACCTGCACCTCGTCGCTCTACTCGCCGTCCTTCATCACCTCCTTCCCCACCTACACCCTGTGTCTCTGTACCTGCGCCTCGTCCCTCTACTCGCCCTCCTTCATCACCTCCTTCCCCACCTACATCCTGTGTCTCTGTTTCTGCACCTCGTCGCTCTCCTCGCCCTCCTTCATCACCTCCTTCCCCACCTACACCCTGTGTCTCTGTACCTGCACCTCGCCGCTCTACTCGCCCTCCTTCATCACCTCCTTCCCCACCTACACCCTGTGTCTCTGTGCCTGCACCTCGTCGCTCTACTCGCCCTGCTTCATCACCTACTTCCCCACCTGCACCCTGTGTCTCTGTACCTGCACCTCGTCGCTCTACTCGCCCTCCTTCATCACCTCCTTCCCCACCTGCACCCTGTGTCTCTGTACCTGCACCTCTTCGCTCTACTCGCCTTCCTTCATCACCTCCTTCCCCACCTGCACCCTTGTGTCTCTGTACCTGCACCTCGTCGCTCTACTCGCCCTCCTTCCCCACCTACACCCCGTGTCTCTGTACCTGCACCTCTTCGCTCTACTCGCCCTCCTTCCCCACCTACACCCCGTGTCTCTGGACCTGCACCTCGTCGCTCTACTCGCCCTCCTTCATCACTTCCTTCCCCACATGCACCATGTGTCTCTGTACCTGCACCTCGTCGCTCTCCTCGCCCTCCTTCATCACTTCCTTCCCCACATGCACCATGTGTCTCTGTACCTGCACCTCGTCGCTCTACTCGCCCTCCTTCATCACCTCCTTCCCCACCTACACCCTGTGTCTCTGTACCTGCACCTCGTCGCTCTACTCGCCCTCCTTCATCACCTCCTTCCCCACCTACACCCTGTGTCTCTGTTTCTGCACCTCGTCGCTCTCCTCGCCCTCCTTCATCACCTCCTTCCCCACCTGCACCCTGTGTTTCTGTGCCTGCGCCTCGTCGCTCTACTCGCCCTCCTTTACCACCTCCTTCCCCATCTGCACCCTGTGTCTCTGTACTTGCACCTCGTCGCTCTACTCGCCCTCCTTCATCACATTCTTCCCCACCTGCACCCTTGTGTCTCTGTACCTGCACCTCGTCGCTCTACTCGCCCTCCTTCACCACCTACACCCCGTGTCTCTGGACCTGCACCTCTTCGCTCTACTCGCCCTCCTTCATCACCTCCTTCCCCACCTACACCCTGTGTCTCTGTACCTGCACCTCCTCGCTCTACTCGCCCTCCTTCATCACCTCCTTCCCCACCTATACCCTGTGTCTCTTTACCTGCACCTCGTCGCTCTACTCGCCCTCCTTCATCACCTCCTTCCCCACCTGCACCATGTGTCTCTGTACCTGCACCTCGTCGCTCTACTCGCCCTCCTTCATCACCTCCTTCCCCACCTACACCCTGTGTCTCTGTACCTGCACCTCTTCGCTCTACTCGCCTTCCTTCATCACCTCCTTCCCCACCTGCACCCTTGTGTCTCTGTACCTGCACCTCGTCGCTCTACTCGCCCTCCTTCCCCACCTACACCCCGTGTCTCTGTACCTGCACCTCTTCGCTCTACTCGCCCTCCTTCCCCACCTACACCCCGTGTCTCTGGACCTGCACCTCGTCGCTCTACTCGCCCTCCTTCATCACTTCCTTCCCCACATGCACCATGTGTCTCTGTACCTGCACCTCGTCGCTCTCCTCGCCCTCCTTCATCACTTCCTTCCCCACATGCACCATGTGTCTCTGTACCTGCACCTCGTCGCTCTACTCGCCCTCCTTCATCACCTCCTTCCCCACCTACACCCTGTGTCTCTGTACCTGCACCTCGTCGCTCTACTCGCCCTCCTTCATCACCTCCTTCCCCACCTACACCCTGTGTCTCTGTTTCTGCACCTCGTCGCTCTCCTCGCCCTCCTTCATCACCTCCTTCCCCACCTGCACCCTGTGTTTCTGTGCCTGCGCCTCGTCGCTCTACTCGCCCTCCTTTACCACCTCCTTCCCCATCTGCACCCTGTGTCTCTGTACTTGCACCTCGTCGCTCTACTCGCCCTCCTTCATCACATTCTTCCCCACCTGCACCCTTGTGTCTCTGTACCTGCACCTCGTCGCTCTACTCGCCCTCCTTCACCACCTACACCCCGTGTCTCTGGACCTGCACCTCTTCGCTCTACTCGCCCTCCTTCATCACCTCCTTCCCCACCTACACCCTGTGTCTCTGTACCTGCACCTCCTCGCTCTACTCGCCCTCCTTCATCACCTCCTTCCCCACCTATACCCTGTGTCTCTTTACCTGCACCTCGTCGCTCTACTCGCCCTCCTTCATCACCTCCTTCCCCACCTGCACCATGTGTCTCTGTACCTGCACCTCGTCGCTCTACTCGCCCTCCTTCATCACCTCCTTCCCCACCTACACCCTGTGTCTCTGTACCTGCACCTCGTCGCTCTACTCGCCCTCCTTCATCACCTCCTTCCCCACCTACATCCTGTGTCTCTGTTTCTGCACCTCGTCGCTCTCCTCGCCCTCCTTCATCACCTCCTTCCCCACCTACACCCTGTGTCTCTGTACCTGCACCTCGTCGCTCTACTCGCCCTCCTTCATCACCTCCTTCCCCACCTACACCCTGTGTCTCTGTGCCTGCACCTCGTCGCTCTACTCGCCCTGCTTCATCACCTACTTCCCCACCTGCACCCTGTGTCTCTGTACCTGCACCTCTTCGCTCTACTCGCCCTCCTTCATCACCTCCTTCCCCACCTGCACCCTGTGTCTCTGTACCTCTTCGCTCTACCCGCCTTCCTGCATCAACTCCTTCCCCACCTGCACCCTTGTGTCTCTGTACCTGCACCTCATCGCTCTCCTCGCCCTCCTTCATCACATCCTTCCCTACCTACACCCTGTGTCTCTGTACCTGCACCTCCTCGCTCTACTCGCCGTCCTTCATCACCTCCTTCCCCACCTACACCCTGTGTCTCTGTACCTGCACCTCGTCGCTCTCCTCGCCCTCCTTCATCACTTCCTTCCCCACATGCACCATGTGTCTCTGTACCTGCACCTCGTCGCTCTACTCGCCCTCCTTCATCACCTCCTTCCCCACCTACACCCTGTGTCTCTGTACCTGCACCTCGTCGCTCTACTCGCCCTCCTTCATCACCTCCTTCCCCACCTACACCCTGTGTCTCTGTTTCTGCACCTCGTCGCTCTCCTCGCCCTCCTTCATCACCTCCTTCCCCACCTGCACCCTGTGTTTCTGTGCCTGCGCCTCGTCGCTCTACTCGCCCTCCTTTACCACCTCCTTCCCCATCTGCACCCTGTGTCTCTGTACTTGCACCTCGTCGCTCTACTCGCCCTCCTTCATCACATTCTTCCCCACCTGCACCCTTGTGTCTCTGTACCTGCACCTCGTCGCTCTACTCGCCCTCCTTCACCACCTACACCCCGTGTCTCTGGACCTGCACCTCTTCGCTCTACTCGCCCTCCTTCATCACCTCCTTCCCCACCTACACCCTGTGTCTCTGTACCTGCACCTCCTCGCTCTACTCGCCCTCCTTCATCACCTCCTTCCCCACCTATACCCTGTGTCTCTTTACCTGCACCTCGTCGCTCTACTCGCCCTCCTTCATCACCTCCTTCCCCACCTGCACCATGTGTCTCTGTACCTGCACCTCGTCGCTCTACTCGCCCTCCTTCATCACCTCCTTCCCCACCTACACCCTGTGTCTCTGTACCTGCACCTCGTCGCTCTACTCGCCCTCCTTCATCACCTCCTTCCCCACCTACATCCTGTGTCTCTGTTTCTGCACCTCGTCGCTCTCCTCGCCCTCCTTCATCACCTCCTTCCCCACCTACACCCTGTGTCTCTGTACCTGCACCTCGTCGCTCTACTCGCCCTCCTTCATCACCTCCTTCCCCACCTACACCCTGTGTCTCTGTGCCTGCACCTCGTCGCTCTACTCGCCCTGCTTCATCACCTACTTCCCCACCTGCACCCTGTGTCTCTGTACCTGCACCTCTTCGCTCTACTCGCCCTCCTTCATCACCTCCTTCCCCACCTGCACCCTGTGTCTCTGTACCTCTTCGCTCTACCTGCCTTCCTGCATCGACTCCTTCCCCACCTGCACCCTTGTGTCTCTGTACCTGCACCTCATCGCTCTCCTCGCCCTCCTTCATCACCTCCTTCCCTACCTACACCCTGTGTCTCTGTACCTGCACCTCCTCGCTCTACTCGCCCTCCTTCATCACCTCCTTCCCCACCTACACCCTGTGTCTCTGTACCTGCACCTCGTCGCTCTCCTCGCCCTCCTTCATCACTTCCTTCCCCACCTGCACCATGTGTCTCTGTACCTGCACCTCGTCGCTCTACTCGCCCTCCTTCATCACCTCCTTCCCCACCTACACCCTGTGTCTCTGTACCTGCACCTCGTCGCTCTGCTCGCCCTCCTTCATCACCTCCTTCCCCACCTACACCCTGTGTCTCTGTTTCTGCACCTCATCGCTCTCCTCGCCCTCCTTCATCACCTCCTTCCCCACCTGCACCCTGTGTCTCTGTGCCTGCACCTCGTCGCTCTACTCGCCCTCCTTGATCACCTCCTTCCCCACCTGCACCCTGTGTCTCTGTACCTGCACCTCTTCGCTCTACTCGCCCTCCTTGATCACCTCCTTCCCCACCTACACCCTGTGTCTCTGTGCCTGCACCTCGACGCTCTCCTCGCCCTCCTTCATCACCTCCTTCCCCACCTGCACCCTGTGTCTCTGTGCCTGCACCTCGTCGCTCTACTCGCCCTCCTTCATCACCTCCTTCCCCACCTGCACCTCGTCGCTCTACTCGCCCTCCTTCATCACCCCCTTCCCCACCTGCACCCTGTGTCTCTGTACCTGCACCTCTTCGCTCTACTCGCCTTCCTCCATCACCTCCTTCTCCACCTGCAACCTTGTGACTCTGTACCGGCACCTTATCGCTCTACTCGCCCTCCTTCATCACCTCCTTTCCCACCTGCACCCTGCGTCTCTGTACCTGCACCTCTTCGCTCTATTCGCCCTCCTTCATCACCTCCTTCCCCACCTACACCTCTTCGCTCTACTCGCCCTCCTTCATCACCTTGTTCCCCACCTACAACCTGTGTCTCTGTACGTGCACCTCGTCGCTCTACTCGCCCTCCTTCATCACCTCCTTCCCCACTTACACCCTGTGTCTCTGTACCTGCACCTCATCGCTATACTCGCCCTCCTTCATCACCTCCTTCCCCACTTACACCCTGTGTCTCTGTACCTGCACCTCATCGCTCTACTCGCCCTCCTTCATCATCTCCTTCCCCACCTGCACCCTGTGTCTCTGTACCTGCACCTCATCGCTCTACTCGCCCTCCTTCATCACCTCCTTCCCCACCTACATCCCGTGTCTCTGTACCTGCACCTCATCGCTCTTCTCGCCCTCCTTCATCAACTCCTTCCCCACCTGCACCCTGTGTCTCTGTACCTGCACCTCCTCGCTCTACTCGCCCTCCTTCATCACCTCCTTCCCCACCTACATCCCGTGTCTCTGTACCTGCACCTCGTCGCTCTACTCGCCCTCCTTCATCACCTCCTTCCCCACCTGCACCCTGTGTCTCTGTACCTGCACCTCATCGCTATACTCGCCCTCCTTCATCACCTCCTTCCCCACTTACACCCTGTGTCTCTGTACCTGCACCTCATCGCTCTACTCGCCCTCCTTCATCACCTCCTTCCCCACCTGCACCCTGTGTCTCTGTACCTGCACCTCATCGCTCTACTCGCCCTCCTTCATCACCTCCTTCCCCACCTACATCCCGTGTCTCTGTACCTGCACCTCATCGCTCTACTCGCCCTCCTTCATCAACTCCTTCCCCACCGGCACCCTGTGTCTCTGTACCTGCACCTCCTCGCTCTACTCGCCCTCCTTCATCACCTCCTTCCCCACCTACATCCCGTGTCTCTGTACCTGCACCTCGTCGCTCTACTCGCCCTCCTTCATCACCTCCTTCCCCACCTGCACCCTGTGTCTCTGTACCTGCACCTCTTCGCTCTACTCGCCCTCCTTCATCACCTCCTTCCCCACCTACACCCTGTGTCTCTGTACCTGCACCTCGTCGCTCTCCTCGCCCTCCTTCATCACCTCCTTCCCCACCTGCACCCTGTGTCTCTGTACCTGCACCTCTTCTCTCTACTCGCCCTCCTTCATCACCTCCTTCCCCACCTACACCCTGTGTCTCTGTACCTGCACCTCGTCGCTCTACTCGCCATCCTTCATCACCTCCTTCCCCCTGTGTCTCTGTACCTGCACCTTGTCGCTCTACTCGCCTTCCTTCATCACCTCCTTCCCCACCTGCACCCTGTGTCTCTGTACCTGCACCTCTTCGCTCTACTCGCCCTCCTTCATCACCTCCTTCCCCACCTGCACCCCGTGTCTCTGTACCTGCACCTCGTCGCTCTACTCGCCCTCCTTGATCACCTCCTTTCCCACCTACACCCTGTGTCTCTGTACCTGCACCTCTTCGCTCTACTCGCCCTCCTTCATCACCTCCTTCCCCACCTGCACCCCGTGTCTCTGTACCTGCACCTCGTCGCTCCACTCGCCCTCCTTCATCACCTCCTTTCCCACCTACACCCTGTGTCTCTGTACCTGCACCTCGTCGCTCTACTCGCCCTCCTTCATCACCTCCTTCCCCACCTGCACCCTGTGTCTCTGTTCCCGCACCTCGTCGCTCTCCTCGCCCTCCTTCATCACCTCCTTCCCCACCTGCACCTTTGTGTCTCTGTGCCTGCACCTCTTCGCTCTACTCGCCCTCCTTCATCACTTCCTTCCCCACCTGCACCCTGTGTCTCTATACCTGCACCTCTTCGCTCTACTCGCCCTCCTTCATCACCTCCTTCCCCACCTGCACCCTGTGTCTCTGTACCTGCACCTCGTCGCTCTACTCGCCCTCCTTCCCCACCTACACCCTGTGTCTCTGTACCTGCACCTCGTCGCTCTACTCGCCCTCCTTCATCACCTCCTTCCCCACCTACACCTCTTCGCTCTACTCGCCCTCCTTCATCACCTCCTTCCCCACCTACACCCTGTGTCTCTGTACCTGCACCTCGTCGCTCTACTCGCCCTCCTTCACCACCTGCACCCTGTGTCTCTGTACCTGCACCTCGTCGCTCTACTCGCCCTCCTTCATCACATCCTTTCCCACCTGCACCCTGTGTCTCTGTACCTGCACCTCGTCGCTCTACTCGCCCTCCTTCATCACCTCCTTCCCCACCTACACCCTGTGTCTCTGTACCTGCACCTCTTCGCTCTACTTGCCCTCCTTCATCACCTCCTTCCCCACCTGCACCCTGTGTCTCTGTACCTGCACCTCGTCGCTCTACTCGCCCTCCTTCATCACCTCCTTCCCCACCTGCACCCTGTGTCTCTGTACCTGCACCTCGTCGCTCTACTTGCCCTCCTTCATCACCTCCTTCCCCACCTGCACCCTGTGTCTCTATACCTGCACCTCGTCGCTCTACTCGCCCTCTATTACCACCTCCTTCCCCATCTGCACCCTGTGTCTCTGTACCTACACCTCTTCGCTCTACACGCCCTCCTTCATCACCTCCTTCCCCACCTACACCCTGTGTCTCTGTACCTGCACCTCGTCGCTCTACTCGCCCTCCTTCCCCACCTGCACCCTGTGTCTCTGTACCTGCACCTCGTCGCTCTCCTCGCCCTCCTTCATCACCTTCTTCCCCACCTGCACCCTTGTGTCTCTGTACCTGCACCTCTTCGCTCTACTTGCCCTCCTTCATCAGCTCCTTCCCCACCTGCACCCTGTGTCTCTGTACCTGCACCTCGTCGCTCTACTCGCCCTCCTCCATCACCTCCTTCCCCATCTGCACCCTGTGTCTCTGTACCTGCACCTCGTCGCTCTACTCGCCCTCCTTCATCACCTCCTTCCCCACCTGCACCCCGTGTCTCTGTACCTGCACCTCTTCGCTCTACTCGCCCTCCTTCCCCACCTACACCCCGTGTCTCTGGACCTGCACCTCTTCGCTCTACTCGCCCTCCTTCATCACCTCCTTCCCCACCTACACCCTGTGTCTCTGTACCTGCACCTCCTCGCTCTACTCGCCCTCCTTCATCACCTCCTTCCCCACCTACACCCTGTATCTCTGTACCTGCACCTCGTCGCTCTCCTCGCCCTCCTTCATCACTTCCTTCCCCACATGCACCATGTGTCTCTGTACCTGCACCTCGTCGCTCTACTCGCCCTCCTTCATCACCTCCTTCCCCACCTACACCCTGTGTCTCTGTACCTGCACCTCGTCGCTCTACTCGCCCTCCTTCATCACCTCCTTCCCCACCTACACCCTGTGTCTCTGTTTCTGCACCTCGTCGCTCTCCTCGCCCTCCTTCATCACCTCCTTCCCCACCTGCACCCTGTGTTTCTGTGCCTGCACCTCGTCGCTCTACTCGCCCTCCTTTACCACCTCCTTCCCCATCTGCACCCTGTGTCTCTGTACTTGCCCCTCGTCGCTCTACTCGCCCTCCTTCATCACCTCCTTCCCCACCTGCACCCCGTGCCTCTGTACCTGCACCTCGTCGCTCTACTCGCCCTCCTTCATCACCTCCTTCCCCACCTACACCCCGTGTCTCTGTACCTGCACCTCTTCGCTCTACTCGCCCTCCTTCCCCACCTACACCCCGTGTCTCTGGACCTGCACCTCTTCGCTCTACTCGCCCTCCTTCATCACCTCCTTCCCCACCTATACCCTGTGTCTCTTTACCTGCACCTCGTCGCTCTCCTCGCCCTCCTTCATCACCTCCTTCCCCACCTACACCCTGTGTCTCTGTACCTGCACCTCGTCGCTCTACTCGCCCTCCTTCATCACCTCCTTCCCCACCTACACCCTGTGTCTCTGTGCGTGCACCTCGTCGCTCTACTCGCCCTGCTTCATCACCTACTTCCCCACCTGCACCCTGTGTCTCTGTACCTGCACCTCGTCGCTCTACTCGCCCTCCTTCATCACCTCCTTCCCCACCTGCACCCTGTGTCTCTGTACCTGCACCTCTTCGCTCTACTCGCCTTCCTTCATCACCTCCTTCCCCACCTGCACCCTTGTGTCTCTGTACCTGCACCTCGTCGCTCTACTCGCCCTCCTTCCCCACCTACACCCCGTGTCTCTGTACCTGCACCTCTTCGCTCTACTCGCCCTCCTTCCCCACCTACACCCCGTGTCTCTGGACCTGCACCTCTTCGCTCTACTCGCCCTCCTTCATCACCTCCTTCCCCACCTACACCCTGTGTCTCTGTACCTGCACCTCCTCGCTCTACTCGCCCTCCTTCATCACCTCCTTCCCCACCTACACCCTGTGTCTCTGTACCTGCACCTCGTCGCTCTCCTCGCCCTCCTTCATCACCTCCTTCCCCACATGCACCATGTGTCTCTGTACCTGCACCTCGTCGCTCTACTCGCCCTCCTTCATCACCTCCTTCCCCACCTACACCCCGTGTCTCTGGACCTGCACCTCTTCGCTCTACTCGCCCTCCTTCATCACCTCCTTCCCCACCTATACCCTGTGTCTCTTTACCTGCACCTCGTCGCTCTACTCGCCCTCCTTCATCACCTCCTTCCCCACCTGCACCATGTGTCTCTGTACCTGCACCTCGTCGCTCTACTCGCCGTCCTTCATCACCTCCTTCCCCACCTACACCCTGTGTCTCTGTACCTGCACCTCGTCGCTCTACTCGCCCTCCTTCATCACCTCCTTCCCCACCTACATCCTGTGTCTGTTTCTGCACCTCGTCGCTCTCCTCGCCCTCCTTCATCACCTCCTTCCCCACCTACACCCTGTGTCTCTGTACCTGCACCTCGTCGCTCTACTCGCCCTCCTTCATCACCTCCTTCCCCACCTACACCCTGTGTCTCTGTGCGTGCACCTCGTCGCTCTACTCGCCCTGCTTCATCACCTACTTCCCCACCTGCACCCTGTGTCTCTGTACCTGCACCTCGTCGCTCTACTCGCCCTCCTTCATCACCTCCTTCCCCACCTGCACCCTGTGTCTCTGTACCTGCACCTCTTCGCTCTACTCGCCTCCCTTCATCACCTCCTTCCCCACCTGCACCCTTGTGTCTCTGTACCTGCACCTCGTCGCTCTACTCGCCCTCCTTCCCCACCTACACCCCGTGTCTCTGTACCTGCACCTCTTCGCTCTACTCGCCCTCCTTCCCCACCTACACCCCGTGTCTCTGGACCTGCACCTCTTCGCTCTACTCGCCCTCCTTCATCACCTCCTTCCCCACCTACACCCTGTGTCTCTGTACCTGCACCTCCTCGCTCTACTCGCCCTCCTTCATCACCTCCTTCCCCACCTACACCCTGTGTCTCTGTACCTGCACCTCGTCGCTCTCCTCGCCCTCCTTCATCACCTCCTTCCCCACATGCACCATGTGTCTCTGTACCTGCACCTCGTCGCTCTACTCGCCCTCCTTCATCACCTCCTTCCCCACCTACACCCTGTGTCTCTGTACCTGCACCTCGTCGCTCTACTCGCCCTCCTTCATCACCTCCTTCCCCACCTACACCCTGTGTCTCTGTTTCTGCACCTCGTCGCTCTCCTCGCCCTCCTTCATCACCTCCTTCCCCACCTGCACCCTGTGTTTCTGTGCCTGCACCTCGTCGCTCTACTCGCCCTCCTTTACCACCTCCTTCCCCATCTGCACCCTGTGTCTCTGTACTTGCACCTCGTCGCTCTACTCGCCCTCCTTCATCACCTTCTTCCCCACCTGCACCCTTGTGTCTCTGTACTTGCACCTCGTCGCTCTACTCGCCCTCCTTCATCACCTTCTTCCCCACCTGCACCCTTCGCTCTACTCGCCCTCCTTCACCACCTACACCCCGTGCCTCTGTACCTGCACCTCGTCGCTCTACTCGCCCTCCTTCATCACCTCCTTCACCACCTACACCCCGTGCCTCTGGACCTGCACCTCTTCGCTCTACTCGCCCTCCTTCATCACCTCCTTCCCCACCTACACCCTGTGTCTCTGTACCTGCACCTCCTCGCTCTACTCGCCCTCCTTCATCACCTCCTTCCCCACCTATACCCTGTGTCTCTTTACCTGCACCTCGTCGCTCTACTCGCCCTCCTTCATCACCTCCTTCCCCACCTGCACCATGTGTCTCTGTACCTGCACCTCGTCGCTGTACTCGCCCTCCTTCATCACCTCCTTCCCCACCTACACCCTGTGTCTCTGTACCTGCACCTCGTCGCTCTACTCGCCCTCCTTCATCACCTCCTTCCCCACCTACATCCTGTGTCTCTGTACCTGCACCTCGTCGCTCTCCTCGCCCTCCTTCATCACCTCCTTCCCCACCTACACCCTGTGTCTCTGTACCTGCACCTCGTCGCTCTACTCGCCCTCCTTCATCACCTCCTTCCCCACCTACACCCTGTGTCTCTGTGCCTGCACCTCGTCGCTCTACTCGCCCTGCTTCATCACCTACTTCCCCACCTGCACCCTGTGTCTCTGTACCTGCACCTCTTCGCTCTACTCGCCCTCCTTCATCACCTCCTTCCCCACCTGCACCCTGTGTCTCTGTACCTGCACCTCCTCGCTCTACTCGCCCTCCTTCATCACCTCCTTCCCCACCTACACCCTGTGTCTCTGTACCTGCACCTCTTCGCTCTCCTCGCCCTCCTTCATCACTTCCTTCCCCACCTGCACCATGTGTCTCTGTACCTGCACCTCGTCGCTCTACTCGCCCTCCTTCATCACCTCCTTCCCCACCTACACCCTGTGTCTCTGTACCTGCACCTCGTCGCTCTACTCGCCCTCCTTCATCACCTCCTTCCCCACCTACACCCTGTGTCTGTTTCTGCACCTCATCGCTCTCCTCGCCCTCCTTCATCACCTCCTTCCCCACCTGCACCCTGTGTCTCTGTGCCTGCACCTCGTCGCTCCACTCGCCCTCCTTTACCACCTCCTTCCCCATCTGCACCCTGTGTCTCTGTACTTGCACCTCGTCGCTCTACTCGCCCTCCTTCATCACATTCTTCCCCACCTGCACCCTTGTGTATCTGTACCTGCACCTCGTCGCTCTACTCGCCCTCCTTCACCACCTACACCCCGTGTCTCTGGACCTGCACCTCTTCGCTCTACTCGCCCTCCTTCATCACCTCCTTCCCCACCTACACCCTGTGTCTCTGTACCTGCACCTCCTCGCTCTACTCGCCCTCCTTCATCACCTCCTTCCCCACCTATACCCTGTGTCTCTTTACCTGCACCTCGTCGCTCTACTCGCCCTCCTTCATCACCTCCTTCCCCACCTGCACCATGTGTCTCTGTACCTGCACCTCGTCGCTCTACTCGCCCTCCTTCATCACCTCCTTCCCCACCTACACCCTGTGTCTCTGTACCTGCACCTCGTCGCTCTCCTCGCCCTCCTTCATCACTTCCTTCCCCACCTGCACCATGTGTCTCTGTACCTGCACCTCGTCGCTCTACTCGCCCTCCTTCATCACCTCCTTCCCCACCTACACCCTGTGTCTCTGTACCTGCACCTCGTCGCTCTGCTCGCCCTCCTTCATCACCTCCTTCCCCACCTACACCCTGTGTCTCTGTGCCTGCACCTCGACGCTCTCCTCGCCCTCCTTCATCACCTCCTTCCCCACCTGCACCCTGTGTCTCTGTGCCTGCACCTCGTCGCTCTACTCGCCCTCCTTCATCACCTCCTTCCCCACCTGCACCCTGTGTCTCTGTACCTGCACCTCTTCGCTCTACTCGCCCTCCTTGATCACCTCCTTCCCCACCTACACCCTGTGTCTCTGTGCCTGCACCTCGACGCTCTCCTCGCCCTCCTTCATCACCTCCTTCCCCACCTGCACCCTGTGTCTCTGTGCCTGCACCTCGTCGCTCTACTCGCCCTCCTTCATCACCTCCTTCCCCACCTGCACCTCGTCGCTCTACTCGCCCTCCTTCATCACCTCCTTTCCCACCTGCACCCTGCGTCTCTGTACCTGCACCTCTTCGCTCTATTCGCCCTCCTTCATCACCTCCTTCCCCACCTACACCTCTTCGCTCTACTCGCCCTCCTTCATCACCTTCTTCCCCACCTACAACCTGTGTCTCTGTACGTGCACCTCGTCGCTCTACTCGCCCTCCTTCATCACCTCCTTCCCCACTTACACCCTGTGTCTCTGTACCTGCACCTCATCGCTATACTCGCCCTCCTTCATCACCTCCTTCCCCACTTACACCCTGTGTCTCTGTACCTGCACCTCATCGCTCTACTCGCCCTCCTTCATCACCTCCTTCCCCACCTGCACCCTGTGTCTCTGTACCTGCACCTCATCGCTCTACTCGCCCTCCTTCATCACCTCCTTCCCCACCTACATCCCGTGTCTCTGTACCTGCACCTCATCGCTCTACTCGCCCTCCTTCATCAACTCCTTCCCCACCTGCACCCTGTGTCTCTGTACCTGCACCTCCTCGCTCTACTCGCCCTCCTTCATCACCTCCTTCCCCACCTACATCCCGTGTCTCTGTACCTGCACCTCGTCGCTCTACTCGCCCTCCTTCATCACCTCCTTCCCCACCTGCACCCTGTGTCTCTGTACCTGCACCTCATCGCTATACTCGCCCTCCTTCATCACCTCCTTCCCCACTTACACCCTGTGTCTCTGTACCTGCACCTCATCGCTCTACTCGCCCTCCTTCATCACCTCCTTCCCCACCTGCACCCTGTGTCTCTGTACCTGCACCTCATCGCTCTACTCGCCCTCCTTCATCACCTCCTTCCCCACCTACATCCCGTGTCTCTGTACCTGCACCTCGTCGCTCTACTCGCCCTCCTTCATCACCTCCTTCCCCACCTGCACCCTGTGTCTCTGTACCTGCACCTCTTCGCTCTACTCGCCCTCCTTCATCACCTCCTTCCCCACCTACACCCTGTGTCTCTGTACCTGCACCTCGTCGCTCTCCTCGCCCTCCTTCATCACCTCCTTCCCCACCTGCACCCTGTGTCTCTGTACCTGCACCTCTTCGCTCTACTCGCCCTCCTTCATCACCTCCTTCCCCACCTACACCCTGTGTCTCTGTACCTGCACCTCGTCGCTCTACTCGCCATCCTTCATCACCTCCTTCCCCCTGTGTCTCTGTACCTGCACCTTGTCGCTCTACTCGCCTTCCTTCATCACCTCCTTCCCCACCTGCACCCTGTGTCTCTGTACCTGCACCTCTTCGCTCTACTCGCCCTCCTTCATCACCTCCTTCCCCACCTGCACCCCGTGTCTCTGTACCTGCACCTCGTCGCTCTACTCGCCCTCCTTGATCACCTCCTTTCCCACCTACACCCTGTGTCTCTGTACCTGCACCTCTTCGCTCTACTCGCCCTCCTTCATCACCTCCTTCCCCACCTGCACCCCGTGTCTCTGTACCTGCACCTCGTCGCTCCATTCGCCCTCCTTCATCACCTCCTTTCCCACCTACACCCTGTGTCTCTGTACCTGCACCTCGTCGCTCTACTCGCCCTCCTTCATCACCTCCTTCCCCACCTGCACCCTGTGTCTCTGTTCCCGCACCTCGTCGCTCTCCTCGCCCTCCTTCATCACCTCCTTCCCCACCTGCACCTTTGTGTCTCTGTGCCTGCACCTCTTCGCTCTACTCGCCCTCCTTCATCACTTCCTTCCCCACCTGCACCCTGTGTCTCTGTACCTGCACCTCTTCGCTCTACTCGCCCTCCTTCATCACCTCCTTCCCCACCTGCACCCTGTGTCTCTGTACCTGCACCTCGTCGCTCTACTCGCCCTCCTTCCCCACCTACACCCTGTGTCTCTGTACCTGCACCTCGTCGCTCTACTCGCCCTCCTTCATCACCTCCTTCCCCACCTACACCTCTTCGCTCTACTCGCCCTCCTTCATCACCTCCTTCCCCACCTACACCCTGTGTCTCTGTACCTGCACCTCGTCGCTCTACTCGCCCTCCTTCACCACCTGCACCCTGTGTCTCTGTACCTGCACCTCGTCGCTCTACTCGCCCTCCTTCATCACATCCTTCCCCACCTGCACCCTGTGTCTCTGTACCTGCACCTCGTCGCTCTACTCGCCCTCCTTCATCACCTCCTTCCCCACCTACACCCTGTGTCTCTGTACCTGCACCTCTTCGCTCTACTTGCCCTCCTTCATCACCTCCTTCCCCACCTGCACCCTGTGTCTCTGTACCTGCACCTCGTCGCTCTACTCGCCCTCCTTCATCACCTCCTTCCCCACCTGCACCCTGTGTCTCTGTACCTGCACCTCGTCGCTCTACTTGCCCTCCTTCATCACCTCCTTCCCCACCTGCACCCTGTGTCTCTGTACCTACACCTCTTCGCTCTACACGCCCTCCTTCATCACCTCCTTCCCCACCTACACCCTGTGTCTCTGTACCTGCACCTCGTCGCTCTACTCGCCCTCCTTCCCCACCTGCACCCTGTGTCTCTGTACCTGCACCTCGTCGCTCTCCTCGCCCTCCTTCATCACCTTCTTCCCCACCTGCACCCTTGTGTCTCTGTACCTGCACCTCTTCGCTCTACTTGCCCTCCTTCATCAGCTCCTTCCCCATCTGCACCCTGTGTCTCTGTACCTGCACCTCGTCGCTCTACTCGCCCTCCTCCATCACCTCCTTCCCCATCTGCACCCTGTGTCTCTGTACCTGCACCTCGTCGCTCTACTCGCCCTCCTTCATCACCTCCTTCCCCACCTGCACCCTTGTGTCTCTGTACCTGCACCTCGTCGCTCTACTCGCCCTCCTTCATCACCTCCTTCCCCACCTACACCCCGTGTCTCTGTACCTGCACCTCTTCGCTCTACTCGCCCTCCTTCCCCACCTACGCCCCGTGTCTCTGGACCTGCACCTCTTCGCTCTACTCGCCCTCCTTCATCACCTCCTTCCCCACCTACACCCTGTGTCTCTGTACCTGCACCTCCTCGCTCTACTCGCCCTCCTTCATCACCTCCTTCCCCACCTACACCCTGTGTCTCTGTACCTGCACCTCGTCGCTCTCCTCGCTCTCCTTCATCACTTCCTTCCCCACATGCACCATGTGTCTCTGTACCTGCACCTCGTCGCTCTACTCGCCCTCCTTCATCACCTCCTTCCCCACCTACACCCTGTGTCTCTGTACCTGCACCTCGTCGCTCTACTCGCCCTCCTTCATCACCTCCTTCCCCACCTACACCCTGTGTCTCTGTTTCTGCACCTCGTCGCTCTCCTCGCCCTCCTTCATCACCTCCTTCCCCACCTGCACCCTGTGTTTCTGTGCCTGCACCTCGTCGCTCTACTCGCCCTCCTTTACCACCTCCTTCCCCATCTGCACCCTGTGTCTCTGTACTTGCCCCTCGTCGCTCTACTCGCCCTCCTTCATCACCTCCTTCCCCACCTGCACCCCGTGCCTCTGTACCTGCACCTCGTCGCTCTACTCGCCCTCCTTCATCACCTCCTTCCCCACCTACACCCCGTGTCTCTGTACCTGCACCTCTTCGCTCTACTCGCCCTCCTTCCCCACCTACACCCCGTGTCTCTGGACCTGCACCTCTTCGCTCTACTCGCCCTCCTTCATCACCTCCTTCCCCACCTATACCCTGTGTCTCTTTACCTGCACCTCGTCGCTCTACTCGCCCTCCTTCATCACCTCCTTCCCCACCTGCACCATGTGTCTCTGTACCTGCACCTCGTCGCTCTACTCGCCGTCCTTCATCACCTCCTTCCCCACCTACACCCTGTGTCTCTGTACCTGCACCTCGTCGCTCTACTCGCCCTCCTTCATCACCTCCTTCCCCACCTACATCCTGTGTCTGTTTCTGCACCTCGTCGCTCTCCTCGCCCTCCTTCATCACCTCCTTCCCCACCTACACCCTGTGTCTCTGTACCTGCACCTCGTCGCTCTACTCGCCCTCCTTCATCACCTCCTTCCCCACCTACACCCCGTGTCTCTGTACCTGCACCTCTTCGCTCTACTCGCCCTCCTTCCCCACCTACACCCCGTGTCTCTGGACCTGCACCTCTTCGCTCTACTCGCCCTCCTTCATCACCTCCTTCCCCACCTACACCCTGTGTCTCTGTACCTGCACCTCCTCGCTCTACTCGCCCTCCTTCATCACCTCCTTCCCCACCTACACCCTGTGTCTCTGTACCTGCACCTCGTCGCTCTCCTCGCCCTCCTTCATCACCTCCTTCCCCACATGCACCATGTGTCTCTGTACCTGCACCTCGTCGCTCTACTCGCCCTCCTTCATCACCTCCTTCCCCACCTACACCCCGTGTCTCTGGACCTGCACCTCTTCGCTCTACTCGCCCTCCTTCATCACCTCCTTCCCCACCTATACCCTGTGTCTCTTTACCTGCACCTCGTCGCTCTACTCGCCCTCCTTCATCACCTCCTTCCCCACCTGCACCATGTGTCTCTGTACCTGCACCTCGTCGCTCTACTCGCCGTCCTTCATCACCTCCTTCCCCACCTACACCCTGTGTCTCTGTACCTGCACCTCGTCGCTCTACTCGCCCTCCTTCATCACCTCCTTCCCCACCTACATCCTGTGTCTGTTTCTGCACCTCGTCGCTCTCCTCGCCCTCCTTCATCACCTCCTTCCCCACCTACACCCTGTGTCTCTGTACCTGCACCTCGTCGCTCTACTCGCCCTCCTTCATCACCTCCTTCCCCACCTACACCCTGTGTCTCTGTGCGTGCACCTCGTCGCTCTACTCGCCCTGCTTCATCACCTACTTCCCCACCTGCACCCTGTGTCTCTGTACCTGCACCTCGTCGCTCTACTCGCCCTCCTTCATCACCTCCTTCCCCACCTGCACCCTGTGTCTCTGTACCTGCACCTCTTCGCTCTACTCGCCTCCCTTCATCACCTCCTTCCCCACCTGCACCCTTGTGTCTCTGTACCTGCACCTCGTCGCTCTACTCGCCCTCCTTCCCCACCTACACCCCGTGTCTCTGTACCTGCACCTCTTCGCTCTACTCGCCCTCCTTCCCCACCTACACCCCGTGTCTCTGGACCTGCACCTCTTCGCTCTACTCGCCCTCCTTCATCACCTCCTTCCCCACCTACACCCTGTGTCTCTGTACCTGCACCTCCTCGCTCTACTCGCCCTCCTTCATCACCTCCTTCCCCACCTACACCCTGTGTCTCTGTACCTGCACCTCGTCGCTCTCCTCGCCCTCCTTCATCACCTCCTTCCCCACATGCACCATGTGTCTCTGTACCTGCACCTCGTCGCTCTACTCGCCCTCCTTCATCACCTCCTTCCCCACCTACACCCTGTGTCTCTGTACCTGCACCTCGTCGCTCTACTCGCCCTCCTTCATCACCTCCTTCCCCACCTACACCCTGTGTCTCTGTTTCTGCACCTCGTCGCTCTCCTCGCCCTCCTTCATCACCTCCTTCCCCACCTGCACCCTGTGTTTCTGTGCCTGCACCTCGTCGCTCTACTCGCCCTCCTTTACCACCTCCTTCCCCATCTGCACCCTGTGTCTCTGTACTTGCACCTCGTCGCTCTACTCGCCCTCCTTCATCACCTTCTTCCCCACCTGCACCCTTGTGTCTCTGTACCTGCACCTCGTCGCTCTACTCGCCCTCCTTCATCACCTCCTTCCCCACCTACACCCCGTGTCTCTGTACCTGCACCTCTTCGCTCTACTCGCCCTCCTTCACCACCTACACCCCGTGCCTCTGGACCTGCACCTCTTCGCTCTACTCGCCCTCCTTCATCACCTCCTTCCCCACCTACACCCTGTGTCTCTGTACCTGCACCTCCTCGCTCTACTCGCCCTCCTTCATCACCTCCTTCCCCACCTATACCCTGTGTCTCTTTACCTGCACCTCGTCGCTCTACTCGCCCTCCTTCATCACCTCCTTCCCCACCTGCACCATGTGTCTCTGTACCTGCACCTCGTCGCTGTACTCGCCCTCCTTCATCACCTCCTTCCCCACCTACACCCTGTGTCTCTGTACCTGCACCTCGTCGCTCTACTCGCCCTCCTTCATCACCTCCTTCCCCACCTACATCCTGTGTCTCTGTACCTGCACCTCGTCGCTCTCCTCGCCCTCCTTCATCACCTCCTTCCCCACCTACACCCTGTGTCTCTGTACCTGCACCTCGTCGCTCTACTCGCCCTCCTTCATCACCTCCTTCCCCACCTACACCCTGTGTCTCTGTGCCTGCACCTCGTCGCTCTACTCGCCCTGCTTCATCACCTACTTCCCCACCTGCACCCTGTGTCTCTGTACCTGCACCTCTTCGCTCTACTCGCCCTCCTTCATCACCTCCTTCCCCACCTGCACCCTGTGTCTCTGTACCTGCACCTCCTCGCTCTACTCGCCCTCCTTCATCACCTCCTTCCCCACCTACACCCTGTGTCTCTGTACCTGCACCTCTTCGCTCTCCTCGCCCTCCTTCATCACTTCCTTCCCCACCTGCACCATGTGTCTCTGTACCTGCACCTCGTCGCTCTACTCGCCCTCCTTCATCACCTCCTTCCCCACCTACACCCTGTGTCTCTGTACCTGCACCTCGTCGCTCTACTCGCCCTCCTTCATCACCTCCTTCCCCACCTACACCCTGTGTCTGTTTCTGCACCTCATCGCTCTCCTCGCCCTCCTTCATCACCTCCTTCCCCACCTGCACCCTGTGTCTCTGTGCCTGCACCTCGTCGCTCCACTCGCCCTCCTTTACCACCTCCTTCCCCATCTGCACCCTGTGTCTCTGTACTTGCACCTCGTCGCTCTACTCGCCCTCCTTCATCACATTCTTCCCCACCTGCACCCTTGTGTCTCTGTACCTGCACCTCGTCGCTCTACTCGCCCTCCTTCACCACCTACACCCCGTGTCTCTGGACCTGCACCTCTTCGCTCTACTCGCCCTCCTTCATCACCTCCTTCCCCACCTACACCCTGTGTCTCTGTACCTGCACCTCCTCGCTCTACTCGCCCTCCTTCATCACCTCCTTCCCCACCTATACCCTGTGTCTCTTTACCTGCACCTCGTCGCTCTACTCGCCCTCCTTCATCACCTCCTTCCCCACCTGCACCATGTGTCTCTGTACCTGCACCTCGTCGCTCTACTCGCCCTCCTTCATCACCTCCTTCCCCACCTACACCCTGTGTCTCTGTACCTGCACCTCGTCGCTCTCCTCGCCCTCCTTCATCACTTCCTTCCCCACCTGCACCATGTGTCTCTGTACCTGCACCTCGTCGCTCTACTCGCCCTCCTTCATCACCTCCTTCCCCACCTACACCCTGTGTCTCTGTACCTGCACCTCGTCGCTCTGCTCGCCCTCCTTCATCACCTCCTTCCCCACCTACACCCTGTGTCTCTGTGCCTGCACCTCGACGCTCTCCTCGCCCTCCTTCATCACCTCCTTCCCCACCTGCACCCTGTGTCTCTGTGCCTGCACCTCGTCGCTCTACTCGCCCTCCTTCATCACCTCCTTCCCCACCTGCACCCTGTGTCTCTGTACCTGCACCTCTTCGCTCTACTCGCCCTCCTTGATCACCTCCTTCCCCACCTACACCCTGTGTCTCTGTGCCTGCACCTCGACGCTCTCCTCGCCCTCCTTCATCACCTCCTTCCCCACCTGCACCCTGTGTCTCTGTGCCTGCACCTCGTCGCTCTACTCGCCCTCCTTCATCACCTCCTTCCCCACCTGCACCTCGTCGCTCTACTCGCCCTCCTTCATCACCTCCTTTCCCACCTGCACCCTGCGTCTCTGTACCTGCACCTCTTCGCTCTATTCGCCCTCCTTCATCACCTCCTTCCCCACCTACACCTCTTCGCTCTACTCGCCCTCCTTCATCACCTTCTTCCCCACCTACAACCTGTGTCTCTGTACGTGCACCTCGTCGCTCTACTCGCCCTCCTTCATCACCTCCTTCCCCACTTACACCCTGTGTCTCTGTACCTGCACCTCATCGCTATACTCGCCCTCCTTCATCACCTCCTTCCCCACTTACACCCTGTGTCTCTGTACCTGCACCTCATCGCTCTACTCGCCCTCCTTCATCACCTCCTTCCCCACCTGCACCCTGTGTCTCTGTACCTGCACCTCATCGCTCTACTCGCCCTCCTTCATCACCTCCTTCCCCACCTACATCCCGTGTCTCTGTACCTGCACCTCATCGCTCTACTCGCCCTCCTTCATCAACTCCTTCCCCACCTGCACCCTGTGTCTCTGTACCTGCACCTCCTCGCTCTACTCGCCCTCCTTCCCCACCTACATCCCGTGTCTCTGTACCTGCACCTCGTCGCTCTACTCGCCCTCCTTCATCACCTCCTTCCCCACCTGCACCCTGTGTCTCTGTACCTGCACCTCATCGCTATACTCGCCCTCCTTCATCACCTCCTTCCCCACTTACACCCTGTGTCTCTGTACCTGCACCTCATCGCTCTACTCGCCCTCCTTCATCACCTCCTTCCCCACCTGCACCCTGTGTCTCTGTACCTGCACCTCATCGCTCTACTCGCCCTCCTTCATCACCTCCTTCCCCACCTACATCCCGTGTCTCTGTACCTGCACCTCGTCGCTCTACTCGCCCTCCTTCATCACCTCCTTCCCCACCTGCACCCTGTGTCTCTGTACCTGCACCTCTTCGCTCTACTCGCCCTCCTTCATCACCTCCTTCCCCACCTACACCCTGTGTCTCTGTACCTGCACCTCGTCGCTCTCCTCGCCCTCCTTCATCACCTCCTTCCCCACCTGCACCCTGTGTCTCTGTACCTGCACCTCTTCGCTCTACTCGCCCTCCTTCATCACCTCCTTCCCCACCTACACCCTGTGTCTCTGTACCTGCACCTCGTCGCTCTACTCGCCATCCTTCATCACCTCCTTCCCCCTGTGTCTCTGTACCTGCACCTTGTCGCTCTACTCGCCTTCCTTCATCACCTCCTTCCCCACCTGCACCCTGTGTCTCTGTACCTGCACCTCTTCGCTCTACTCGCCCTCCTTCATCACCTCCTTCCCCACCTGCACCCCGTGTCTCTGTACCTGCACCTCGTCGCTCTACTCGCCCTCCTTGATCACCTCCTTTCCCACCTACACCCTGTGTCTCTGTACCTGCACCTCTTCGCTCTACTCGCCCTCCTTCATCACCTCCTTCCCCACCTGCACCCCGTGTCTCTGTACCTGCACCTCGTCGCTCCATTCGCCCTCCTTCATCACCTCCTTTCCCACCTACACCCTGTGTCTCTGTACCTGCACCTCGTCGCTCTACTCGCCCTCCTTCATCACCTCCTTCCCCACCTGCACCCTGTGTCTCTGTTCCCGCACCTCGTCGCTCTCCTCGCCCTCCTTCATCACCTCCTTCCCCACCTGCACCTTTGTGTCTCTGTGCCTGCACCTCTTCGCTCTACTCGCCCTCCTTCATCACTTCCTTCCCCACCTGCACCCTGTGTCTCTGTACCTGCACCTCTTCGCTCTACTCGCCCTCCTTCATCACCTCCTTCCCCACCTGCACCCTGTGTCTCTGTACCTGCACCTCGTCGCTCTACTCGCCCTCCTTCCCCACCTACACCCTGTGTCTCTGTACCTGCACCTCGTCGCTCTACTCGCCCTCCTTCATCACCTCCTTCCCCACCTACACCTCTTCGCTCTACTCGCCCTCCTTCATCACCTCCTTCCCCACCTACACCCTGTGTCTCTGTACCTGCACCTCGTCGCTCTACTCGCCCTCCTTCACCACCTGCACCCTGTGTCTCTGTACCTGCACCTCGTCGCTCTACTCGCCCTCCTTCATCACATCCTTCCCCACCTGCACCCTGTGTCTCTGTACCTGCACCTCGTCGCTCTACTCGCCCTCCTTCATCACCTCCTTCCCCACCTACACCCTGTGTCTCTGTACCTGCACCTCTTCGCTCTACTTGCCCTCCTTCATCACCTCCTTCCCCACCTGCACCCTGTGTCTCTGTACCTGCACCTCGTCGCTCTACTCGCCCTCCTTCATCACCTCCTTCCCCACCTGCACCCTGTGTCTCTGTACCTGCACCTCGTCGCTCTACTTGCCCTCCTTCATCACCTCCTTCCCCACCTGCACCCTGTGTCTCTATACCTGCACCTCGTCGCTCTACTCGCCCTCTATTACCACCTCCTTCCCCATCTGCACCCTGTGTCTCTGTACCTACACCTCTTCGCTCTACACGCCCTCCTTCATCACCTCCTTCCCCACCTACACCCTGTGTCTCTGTACCTGCACCTCGTCGCTCTACTCGCCCTCCTTCCCCACCTGCACCCTGTGTCTCTGTACCTGCACCTCGTCGCTCTCCTCGCCCTCCTTCATCACCTTCTTCCCCACCTGCACCCTTGTGTCTCTGTACCTGCACCTCTTCGCTCTACTTGCCCTCCTTCATCAGCTCCTTCCCCATCTGCACCCTGTGTCTCTGTACCTGCACCTCGTCGCTCTACTCGCCCTCCTCCATCACCTCCTTCCCCATCTGCACCCTGTGTCTCTGTACCTGCACCTCGTCGCTCTACTCGCCCTCCTTCATCACCTCCTTCCCCACCTGCACCCTTGTGTCTCTGTACCTGCACCTCGTCGCTCTACTCGCCCTCCTTCATCACCTCCTTCCCCACCTACACCCCGTGTCTCTGTACCTGCACCTCTTCGCTCTACTCGCCCTCCTTCCCCACCTACACCCCGTGTTTCTGGACCTGCACCTCTTCGCTCTACTCGCCCTCCTTCATCACCTCCTTCCCCACCTACACCCTGTGTCTCTGTACCTGCACCTCCTCGCTCTACTCGCCCTCCTTCATCACCTCCTTCCCCACCTACACCCTGTGTCTCTGTACCTGCACCTCGTCGCTCTCCTCGCCCTCCTTCATCACTTCCTTCCCCACATGCACCATGTGTCTCTGTACCTGCACCTCGTCGCTCTACTCGCCCTCCTTCATCACCTCCTTCCCCACCTACACCCTGTGTCTCTGTACCTGCACCTCGTCGCTCTACTCGCCCTCCTTCATCACCTCCTTCCCCACCTACACCCTGTGTCTCTGTTTCTGCACCTCGTCGCTCTCCTCGCCCTCCTTCATCACCTCCTTCCCCACCTGCACCCTGTGTTTCTGTGCCTGCACCTCGTCGCTCTACTCGCCCTCCTTTACCACCTCCTTCCCCATCTGCACCCTGTGTCTCTGTACTTGCCCCTCGTCGCTCTACTCGCCCTCCTTCATCACCTCCTTCCCCACCTGCACCCCGTGCCTCTGTACCTGCACCTCGTCGCTCTACTCGCCCTCCTTCATCACCTCCTTCCCCACCTACACCCCGTGTCTCTGTACCTGCACCTCTTCGCTCTACTCGCCCTCCTTCCCCACCTACACCCCGTGTCTCTGGACCTGCACCTCTTCGCTCTACTCGCCCTCCTTCATCACCTCCTTCCCCACCTATACCCTGTGTCTCTTTACCTGCACCTCGTCGCTCTACTCGCCCTCCTTCATCACCTCCTTCCCCACCTGCACCATGTGTCTCTGTACCTGCACCTCGTCGCTCTACTCGCCGTCCTTCATCACCTCCTTCCCCACCTACACCCTGTGTCTCTGTACCTGCACCTCGTCGCTCTACTCGCCCTCCTTCATCACCTCCTTCCCCACCTACATCCTGTGTCTGTTTCTGCACCTCGTCGCTCTCCTCGCCCTCCTTCATCACCTCCTTCCCCACCTACACCCTGTGTCTCTGTACCTGCACCTCGTCGCTCTACTCGCCCTCCTTCATCACCTCCTTCCCCACCTACACCCTGTGTCTCTGTGCGTGCACCTCGTCGCTCTACTCGCCCTGCTTCATCACCTACTTCCCCACCTGCACCCTGTGTCTCTGTACCTGCACCTCGTCGCTCTACTCGCCCTCCTTCATCACCTCCTTCCCCACCTGCACCCTGTGTCTCTGTACCTGCACCTCTTCGCTCTACTCGCCTTCCTTCATCACCTCCTTCCCCACCTGCACCCTTGTGTCTCTGTACCTGCACCTCGTCGCTCTACTCGCCCTCCTTCCCCACCTACACCCCGTGTCTCTGTACCTGCACCTCTTCGCTCTACTCGCCCTCCTTCCCCACCTACACCCCGTGTTTCTGGACCTGCACCTCTTCGCTCTACTCGCCCTCCTTCATCACCTCCTTCCCCACCTACACCCTGTGTCTCTGTACCTGCACCTCCTCGCTCTACTCGCCCTCCTTCATCACCTCCTTCCCCACCTACACCCTGTGTCTCTGTACCTGCACCTCGTCGCTCTCCTCGCCCTCCTTCATCACCTCCTTCCCCACATGCACCATGTGTCTCTGTACCTGCACCTCGTCGCTCTACTCGCCCTCCTTCATCACCTCCTTCCCCACCTACACCCTGTGTCTCTGTACCTGCACCTCGTCGCTCTACTCGCCCTCCTTCATCACCTCCTTCCCCACCTACACCCTGTGTCTCTGTTTCTGCACCTCGTCGCTCTCCTCGCCCTCCTTCATCACCTCCTTCCCCACCTGCACCCTGTGTTTCTGTGCCTGCACCTCGTCGCTCTACTCGCCCTCCTTTACCACCTCCTTCCCCATCTGCACCCTGTGTCTCTGTACTTGCACCTCGTCGCTCTACTCGCCCTCCTTCATCACCTTCTTCCCCACCTGCACCCTTGTGTCTCTGTACCTGCACCTCGTCGCTCTACTCGCCCTCCTTCATCACCTCCTTCCCCACCTACACCCCGTGTCTCTGTACCTGCACCTCTTCGCTCTACTCGCCCTCCTTCACCACCTACACCCCGTGCTTCTGGACCTGCACCTCTTCGCTCTACTCGCCCTCCTTCATCACCTCCTTCCCCACCTACACCCTGTGTCTCTGTACCTGCACCTCCTCGCTCTACTCGCCCTCCTTCATCACCTCCTTCCCCACCTATACCCTGTGTCTCTTTACCTGCACCTCGTCGCTCTACTCGCCCTCCTTCATCACCTCCTTCCCCACCTGCACCATGTGTCTCTGTACCTGCACCTCGTCGCTGTACTCGCCCTCCTTCATCACCTCCTTCCCCACCTACACCCTGTGTCTCTGTACCTGCACCTCGTCGCTCTACTCGCCCTCCTTCATCACCTCCTTCCCCACCTACATCCTGTGTCTCTGTACCTGCACCTCGTCGCTCTCCTCGCCCTCCTTCATCACCTCCTTCCCCACCTATACCCTGTGTCTCTGTACCTGCACCTCGTCGCTCTACTCGCCCTCCTTCATCACCTCCTTCCCCACCTACACCCTGTGTCTCTGTGCCTGCACCTCGTCGCTCTACTCGCCCTGCTTCATCACCTACTTCCCCACCTGCACCCTGTGTCTCTGTACCTGCACCTCTTCGCTCTACTCGCCCTCCTTCATCACCTCCTTCCCCACCTGCACCCTGTGTCTCTGTACCTGCACCTCTTCGCTCTACCCGCCTTCCTTCATCAACTCCTTCCCCACCTGCACCCTTGTGTCTCTGTACCTGCACCTCATCGCTCTCCTCGCCCTCCTTCATCACCTCCTTCCCTACCTACACCCTGTGTCTCTGTACCTGCACCTCCTCGCTCTACTCGCCCTCCTTCATCACCTCCTTCCCCACCTACACCCTGTGTCTCTGTACCTGCACCTCGTCGCTCTCCTCGCCCTCCTTCATCACTTCCTTCCCCACCTGCACCATGTGTCTCTGTACCTGCACCTCGTCGCTCTACTCGCCCTCCTTCATCACCTCCTTCCCCACCTACACCCTGTGTCTCTGTACCTGCACCTCGTCGCTCTACTCGCCCTCCTTCATCACCTCCTTCCCCACCTACACCCTGTGTCTGTTTCTGCACCTCATCGCTCTCCTCGCCCTCCTTCATCACCTCCTTCCCCACCTGCACCCTGTGTCTCTGTGCCTGCACCTCGTCGCTCCACTCGCCCTCCTTTACCACCTCCTTCCCCATCTGCACCCTGTGTCTCTGTACCTGCACCTCGTCGCTCTACTCGCCCTCCTTCATCACCTCCTTCCCCACCTGCACCCTTGTGTCTCTGTACCTGCACCTCGTCGCTCTACTCGCCCTCCTTCCCCACCTACACCATGTGTCTCTGGACCTGCACCTCTTTGCTCTACTCGCCCTCCTTCATCACCTCCTTCCCCACCTACACCCTGTGTCTCTGTACCTGCACTTCCTCGCTCTACTCGCCCTCCTTTATCATCTCCTTCCCCACCTACACACTGTGTCTCTGTACCTGCACCTCGTCGCTCTCCTCGATCTCCTTCATCACTTCCTTCCCCACCTACACCCTGTGTCTCTGTACCTGCACCTCCTCGCTCAACTCGCCCTCCTTCATCACCTCCTTCCCCACCTGCACCATGTGTCTCTGTACCTGCACCTGGTCGCTCTACTCGCCCTCCTTCATCACCTCCTTCCCCACCTACACCCTGTGTCTCTGTACCTGCACCTCGTCGCTCTACTCGCCCTCCTTCATCACCTCCTTCCCCACCTACATCCTGTGTCTCTGTTTCTGCACCTCGTCGCTCTCCTCGCTCTCCTTCATCACCTCCTTCCCCACCTGCACCCTGTGTCTCTGTGCCTGCACCTCGTCGCTCTACTCGCCCTTCTTCATCACCTCCTTCCCCACCTGCACCCTGTGTCTCTGTACCTGCACCTCGTCGCTCTACTCGCCCTCCTTCATCACCTCCTTCCCCACCTGCACCCTGTGTCTCTGTACCTGCACCTCTTCGCTCTACTCGCCTTCCTTCATCACCTCCTTCCCCACCTGCACCCTTATGTCTCTGTACCTGCACCTCATCGCTCTCCTCGCCCTCCTTCATCACCTCCTTCCCCACCTGCACCCTGTGTCTCTGTACCTGCACCTCTTCGCTCTACTCGCCCTCCTTCATCACCTCCTTCCCCACCTACACCTCTTCGCTCTACTCGCCCTCCTTCATCACCTCCTTCCCCACCTACACCCCGTGTCTCTGTACCTGCACCTCGTCGCTCTACTCGCCCTCCTTCATCACCTCCTTCCCCACCTACACCCTGTGTCGCTGTACCTGCACCTCGTCGCTCTACTCGCCCTCCTTCATCACCTCCTTCCCCACTTACACCCTGTGTCTCTGTACCTGCACCTCGTCGCTCTACTCGCCCTGCTTCATCACCTACTTCCCCACCTGCACCCTGTGTCTCTGTACCTGCACCTCGTCGCTCTACTCGCCCTCCTTCATCACCTCCTTCCCCACCTGCACCCTGTGTCTCTGTACCTGCACCTCTTCGCTCTACTCGCCTTCCTTCATCACCTCCTTCCCCACCTGCACCCTTGTGTCTCTGTACCTGCACCTCGTCGCTCTACTCGCCCTCCTTCCCCACCTACACCCCGTGTCTCTGTACCTGCACCTCTTCGCTCTACTCGCCCTCCTTCCCCACCTACACCCCGTGTTTCTGGACCTGCACCTCTTCGCTCTACTCGCCCTCCTTCATCACCTCCTTCCCCACCTACACCCTGTGTCTCTGTACCTGCACCTCCTCGCTCTACTCGCCCTCCTTCATCACCTCCTTCCCCACCTACACCCTGTGTCTCTGTACCTGCACCTCGTCGCTCTCCTCGCCCTCCTTCATCACCTCCTTCCCCACATGCACCATGTGTCTCTGTACCTGCACCTCGTCGCTCTACTCGCCCTCCTTCATCACCTCCTTCCCCACCTACACCCTGTGTCTCTGTACCTGCACCTCGTCGCTCTACTCGCCCTCCTTCATCACCTCCTTCCCCACCTACACCCTGTGTCTCTGTTTCTGCACCTCGTCGCTCTCCTCGCCCTCCTTCATCACCTCCTTCCCCACCTGCACCCTGTGTTTCTGTGCCTGCACCTCGTCGCTCTACTCGCCCTCCTTTACCACCTCCTTCCCCATCTGCACCCTGTGTCTCTGTACTTGCACCTCGTCGCTCTACTCGCCCTCCTTCATCACCTTCTTCCCCACCTGCACCCTTGTGTCTCTGTACCTGCACCTCGTCGCTCTACTCGCCCTCCTTCATCACCTCCTTCCCCACCTACACCCCGTGTCTCTGTACCTGCACCTCTTCGCTCTACTCGCCCTCCTTCACCACCTACACCCCGTGCCTCTGGACCTGCACCTCTTCGCTCTACTCGCCCTCCTTCATCACCTCCTTCCCCACCTACACCCTGTGTCTCTGTACCTGCACCTCCTCGCTCTACTCGCCCTCCTTCATCACCTCCTTCCCCACCTATACCCTGTGTCTCTTTACCTGCACCTCGTCGCTCTACTCGCCCTCCTTCATCACCTCCTTCCCCACCTGCACCATGTGTCTCTGTACCTGCACCTCGTCGCTGTACTCGCCCTCCTTCATCACCTCCTTCCCCACCTACACCCTGTGTCTCTGTACCTGCACCTCGTCGCTCTACTCGCCCTCCTTCATCACCTCCTTCCCCACCTACATCCTGTGTCTCTGTACCTGCACCTCGTCGCTCTCCTCGCCCTCCTTCATCACCTCCTTCCCCACCTGCACCCTTGTGTCTCTGTACCTGCACCTCATCGCTCTCCTCGCCCTCCTTCATCACCTCCTTCCCTACCTACACCCTGTGTCTCTGTACCTGCACCTCGTCGCTCTACTCGCCCTCCTTCCCCACCTACACCCCGTGTCTCTGTACCTGCACCTCTTCGCTCTACTCGCCCTCCTTCCCCACCTACACCCCGTGTTTCTGGACCTGCACCTCTTCGCTCTACTCGCCCTCCTTCATCACCTCCTTCCCCACCTACACCCTGTGTCTCTGTACCTGCACCTCCTCGCTCTACTCGCCCTCCTTCATCACCTCCTTCCCCACCTACACCCTGTGTCTCTGTACCTGCACCTCGTCGCTCTCCTCGCCCTCCTTCATCACCTCCTTCCCCACATGCACCATGTGTCTCTGTACCTGCACCTCGTCGCTCTACTCGCCCTCCTTCATCACCTCCTTCCCCACCTACACCCTGTGTCTCTGTACCTGCACCTCGTCGCTCTACTCGCCCTCCTTCATCACCTCCTTCCCCACCTACACCCTGTGTCTCTGTTTCTGCACCTCGTCGCTCTCCTCGCCCTCCTTCATCACCTCCTTCCCCACCTGCACCCTGTGTTTCTGTGCCTGCACCTCGTCGCTCTACTCGCCCTCCTTTACCACCTCCTTCCCCATCTGCACCCTGTGTCTCTGTACTTGCACCTCGTCGCTCTACTCGCCCTCCTTCATCACCTTCTTCCCCACCTGCACCCTTGTGTCTCTGTACCTGCACCTCGTCGCTCTACTCGCCCTCCTTCATCACCTCCTTCCCCACCTACACCCCGTGTCTCTGTACCTGCACCTCTTCGCTCTACTCGCCCTCCTTCACCACCTACACCCCGTGCCTCTGGACCTGCACCTCTTCGCTCTACTCGCCCTCCTTCATCACCTCCTTCCCCACCTACACCCTGTGTCTCTGTACCTGCACCTCCTCGCTCTACTCGCCCTCCTTCATCACCTCCTTCCCCACCTATACCCTGTGTCTCTTTACCTGCACCTCGTCGCTCTACTCGCCCTCCTTCATCACCTCCTTCCCCACCTGCACCATGTGTCTCTGTACCTGCACCTCGTCGCTGTACTCGCCCTCCTTTATCACCTCCTTCCCCACCTACACCCTGTGTCTCTGTACCTGCACCTCGTCGCTCTACTCGCCCTCCTTCATCACCTCCTTCCCCACCTACATCCTGTGTCTCTGTACCTGCACCTCGTCGCTCTCCTCGCCCTCCTTCATCACCTCCTTCCCCACCTACACCCTGTGTCTCTGTACCTGCACCTCGTCGCTCTACTCGCCCTCCTTCATCACCTCCTTCCCCACCTACACCCTGTGTCTCTGTGCCTGCACCTCGTCGCTCTACTCGCCCTGCTTCATCACCTACTTCCCCACCTGCACCCTGTGTCTCTGTACCTGCACCTCTTCGCTCTACTCGCCCTCCTTCATCACCTCCTTCCCCACCTGCACCCTGTGTCTCTGTACCTGCACCTCTTCGCTCTACCCGCCTTCCTTCATCAACTCCTTCCCCACCTGCACCCTTGTGTCTCTGTACCTGCACCTCATCGCTCTCCTCGCCCTCCTTCATCACCTCCTTCCCTACCTACACCCTGTGTCTCTGTACCTGCACCTCCTCGCTCTACTCGCCCTCCTTCATCACCTCCTTCCCCACCTACACCCTGTGTCTCTGTACCTGCACCTCGTCGCTCTCCTCGCCCTCCTTCATCACTTCCTTCCCCACCTGCACCATGTGTCTCTGTACCTGCACCTCGTCGCTCTACTCGCCCTCCTTCATCACCTCCTTCCCCACCTACACCCTGTGTCTCTGTACCTGCACCTCGTCGCTCTACTCGCCCTCCTTCATCACCTCCTTCCCCACCTACACCCTGTGTCTGTTTCTGCACCTCATCGCTCTCCTCGCCCTCCTTCATCACCTCCTTCCCCACCTGCACCCTGTGTCTCTGTGCCTGCACCTCGTCGCTCCACTCGCCCTCCTTTACCACCTCCTTCCCCATCTGCACCCTGTGTCTCTGTACCTGCACCTCGTCGCTCTACTCGCCCTCCTTCATCACCTCCTTCCCCACCTGCACCCTTGTGTCTCTGTACCTGCACCTCGTCGCTCTACTCGCCCTCCTTCCCCACCTACACCATGTGTCTCTGGACCTGCACCTCTTTGCTCTACTCGCCCTCCTTCATCACCTCCTTCCCCACCTACACCCTGTGTCTCTGTACCTGCACTTCCTCGCTCTACTCGCCCTCCTTTATCATCTCCTTCCCCACCTACACACTGTGTCTCTGTACCTGCACCTCGTCGCTCTCCTCGATCTCCTTCATCACTTCCTTCCCCACCTACACCCTGTGTCTCTGTACCTGCACCTCCTCGCTCAACTCGCCCTCCTTCATCACCTCCTTCCCCACCTGCACCATGTGTCTCTGTACCTGCACCTGGTCGCTCTACTCGCCCTCCTTCATCACCTCCTTCCCCACCTACACCCTGTGTCTCTGTACCTGCACCTCGTCGCTCTACTCGCCCTCCTTCATCACCTCCTTCCCCACCTACATCCTGTGTCTCTGTTTCTGCACCTCGTCGCTCTCCTCGCTCTCCTTCATCACCTCCTTCCCCACCTGCACCCTGTGTCTCTGTGCCTGCACCTCGTCGCTCTACTCGCCCTTCTTCATCACCTCCTTCCCCACCTGCACCCTGTGTCTCTGTACCTGCACCTCGTCGCTCTACTCGCCCTCCTTCATCACCTCCTTCCCCACCTGCACCCTGTGTCTCTGTACCTGCACCTCTTCGCTCTACTCGCCTTCCTTCATCACCTCCTTCCCCACCTGCACCCTTATGTCTCTGTACCTGCACCTCATCGCTCTCCTCGCCCTCCTTCATCACCTCCTTCCCCACCTGCACCCTGTGTCTCTGTACCTGCACCTCTTCGCTCTACTCGCCCTCCTTCATCACCTCCTTCCCCACCTACACCTCTTCGCTCTACTCGCCCTCCTTCATCACCTCCTTCCCCACCTACACCCCGTGTCTCTGTACCTGCACCTCGTCGCTCTACTCGCCCTCCTTCATCACCTCCTTCCCCACCTACACCCTGTGTCGCTGTACCTGCACCTCGTCGCTCTACTCGCCCTCCTTCATCACCTCCTTCCCCACTTACACCCTGTGTCTCTGTACCTGCACCTCGTCGCTCTACTCGCCCTCCTTCATCACCTCCTTCCCCAACTACACCCTGTGTCTCTGTACCTGCACCTCGTCGCTCTACTCGCCCTCCTCCATCACCTCCTTCCCCACCTACACCCTGTGTCTCTGTACCTGCACCTCGTCGCTCTACTCGCCCTCCTTCATCACCTCCTTCCCCACCTACACCTCTTCGCTCTACTCGCCCTCCTTCATCACCTCCTTCCCCAACTGCACCCTGTGTCTCTGTACCTGCACCTCGTCGCTCTACTCGCCCTCCTTCATCACCTCCTTCCCCACCTGCACCCTGTGTCTCTGTACCTGCACCTCTTCGCTCTACTCGCCTTCCTTCATCACCTCCTTCCCCACCTGCACCCTGTGTCTCTGTACCTGCACCTCTTCGCTGTACTCGCCCTCCTTCATCACCTCCTTCCCCACCTACACCTCTTCGCTCTACTAGCCCTCCTTTATCACCTTCTTCCCCACCTACACCCTGTGTCTCTGTATGTGCACCTCGTCGCTCTACTCGCCCTCCTTCATCACCTCCTTCCCCACTTACACCCTGTGTCTCTGTACCTGCACTTCATCGCTCTACTCGCCCTCCTTCATCACCTCCTTCCCCACCTACACCCCGTGTCTCTGTACCTGCACCTCGTCGCTCTACTCGCCCTCCTTCATCACCTCCTTCCCCACCTACACCCTGTGTCTCTGTACCTGCACCTCGTCGCTCTACTCGCCCTCCTTCATCACTTCCTTCCCCACCTGCACCCTGTGTCTCTGTACCTCTTCGCTCTACTCGCCCTCCTTCATCACTTCCTTCCCGACCTACACCCTGTGTCTCTGTACCTGCACCTCTTCGCTCTACTCGCCCTCCTTCATCACCTCCTTCCCCATCTACACCCTGTGTCTCTGTACCTGCACCTCGTCGCTCTCCTCGCCCTCCTTCATCACCTCCTTCCCCACCTGCACCCTTGTGTCTCTGTGCCTGCACCTCGTCGCTCTACTCGCCCTCCTTCATCACCTCCTTCCCCACCTGCACCCTGTGTCTCTGTGCCTGCACCTCTTCGCTCTACTCTCCCTCCTTCCCCACCTGCAGCCTTGTGTCTCTGTGCCTGCACCTCTTCGCTCTACTCTCCCTCCTTCATCACCTCCTTCCCCACCTGCACCATGTGTCTCTGTACCTGCACCTGGTCGCTCTACTCGCCCTCCTTCATCACCTCCTTCCCCACCTACACCCTGTGTCTCTGTACCTGCACCTCGTCGCTCTACTCGCCCTCCTTCATCACCTCCTTCCCCACCTACATCCTGTGTCTCTGTTTCTGCACCTCGTCGCTCTCCTCGCTCTCCTTCATCACCTCCTTCCCCACCTGCACCCTGTGTCTCTGTGCCTGCACCTCGTCGCTCTACTCGCCCTTCTTCATCACCTCCTTCCCCACCTGCACCCTGTGTCTCTGTACCTGCACCTCGTCGCTCTACTCGCCCTCCTTCATCACCTCCTTCCCCACCTGCACCCTGTGTCTCTGTACCTGCACCTCTTCGCTCTACTCGCCTTCCTTCATCACCTCCTTCCCCACCTGCACCCTTATGTCTCTGTACCTGCACCTCATCGCTCTCCTCGCCCTCCTTCATCACCTCCTTCCCCACCTGCACCCTGTGTCTCTGTACCTGCACCTCTTCGCTCTACTCGCCCTCCTTCATCACCTCCTTCCCCACCTACACCTCTTCGCTCTACTCGCCCTCCTTCATCACCTCCTTCCCCACCTACACCCCGTGTCTCTGTACCTGCACCTCGTCGCTCTACTCGCCCTCCTTCATCACCTCCTTCCCCACCTACACCCTGTGTCGCTGTACCTGCACCTCGTCGCTCTACTCGCCCTCCTTCATCACCTCCTTCCCCACTTACACCCTGTGTCTCTGTACCTGCACCTCGTCGCTCTACTCGCCCTCCTTCATCACCTCCTTCCCCAACTACACCCTGTGTCTCTGTACCTGCACCTCGTCGCTCTACTCGCCCTCCTCCATCACCTCCTTCCCCACCTACACCCTGTGTCTCTGTACCTGCACCTCGTCGCTCTACTCGCCCTCCTTCATCACCTCCTTCCCCACCTACACCTCTTCGCTCTACTCGCCCTCCTTCATCACCTCCTTCCCCACCTACACCCCGTGTCTCTGTACCTGCACCTCGTCGCTCTACTCGCCCTCCTTCATCACCTCCTTCCCCACCTACACCCTGTGTCTCTGTACCTGCACCTCGTCGCTCTACTCGCCCTCCTTCATCACCTCCTTCCCCACCTACATCCTGTGTCTCTGTACCTGCACCTCGTCGCTCTCCTCGCCCTCCTTCATCACCTCCTTCCCCACCTACACCCTGTGTCTCTGTACCTGCACCTCGTCGCTCTACTCGCCCTCCTTCATCACCTCCTTCCCCACCTACACCCTGTGTCTCTGTGCCTGCACCTCGTCGCTCTACTCGCCCTGCTTCATCACCTACTTCCCCACCTACACCCTGTGTCTCTGTACCTGCACCTCGTCGCTCTACTCGCCCTCCTTCATCACCTCCTTCCCCACCTGCACCCTGTGTCTCTGTACCTGCACCTCTTCGCTCTACTCGCCTTCCTTCATCACCTCCTTCCCCACCTGCACCCTGTGTCTCTGTACCTGCACCTCTTCGCTGTACTCGCCCTCCTTCATCACCTCCTTCCCCACCTACACCTCTTCGCTCTACTAGCCCTCCTTTATCACCTTCTTCCCCACCTACACCCTGTGTCTCTGTATGTGCACCTCGTCGCTCTACTCGCCCTCCTTCATCACCTCCTTCCCCACTTACACCCTGTGTCTCTGTACCTGCACTTCATCGCTCTACTCGCCCTCCTTCATCACCTCCTTCCCCACCTACACCCCGTGTCTCTGTACCTGCACCTCGTCGCTCTACTCGCCCTCCTTCATCACCTCCTTCCCCACCTACACCCTGTGTCTCTGTACCTGCACCTCGTCGCTCTACTCGCCCTCCTTCATCACTTCCTTCCCCACCTGCACCCTGTGTCTCTGTACCTCTTCGCTCTACTCGCCCTCCTTCATCACTTCCTTCCCGACCTACACCCTGTGTCTCTGTACCTGCACCTCTTCGCTCTACTCGCCCTCCTTCATCACCTCCTTCCCCATCTACACCCTGTGTCTCTGTACCTGCACCTCGTCGCTCTCCTCGCCCTCCTTCATCACCTCCTTCCCCACCTGCACCCTTGTGTCTCTGTGCCTGCACCTCGTCGCTCTACTCGCCCTCCTTCATCACCTCCTTCCCCACCTGCACCCTGTGTCTCTGTGCCTGCACCTCTTCGCTCTACTCTCCCTCCTTCCCCACCTGCACCCTTGTGTCTCTGTGCCTGCACCTCGTCGCTCTACTCGCCCTCCTTCATCACCTCCTTCCCCACCTGCACCCTGTGTCTCTGTGCCTGCACCTCGTCGCTCTACTCGCCCTTCTTCATCACCTCCTTCCCCACCTGCACCCTGTGTCTCTGTACCTGCACCTCGTCGCTCTACTCGCCCTCCTTCATCACCTCCTTCCCCACCTGCACCCTGTGTCTCTGTACCTGCACCTCGTCGCTCTACTCGCCCTCCTTCATCACCTCCTTCCCCACCTGCACCCTGTGTCTCTGTACCTGCACCTCTTCGCTCTACTCTCCCTCCTTCCCCACCTGCACCCTTGTGTCTCTGTGCCTGCACCTCGTCGCTCTACTCGCCCTCCTTCATCACCTCCTTCCCCACCTGCACCCTGTGTCTCTGTGCCTGCACCTCGTCGCTCTACTCGCCCTTCTTCATCACCTCCTTCCCCACCTGCACCCTGTGTCTCTGTACCTGCACCTCGTCGCTCTACTCGCCCTCCTTCATCACCTCCTTCCCCACCTGCACCCTGTGTCTCTGTACCTGCACCTCGTCGCTCTACTCGCCCTCCTTCATCACCTCCTTCCCCACCTGCACCCTGTGTCTCTGTACCTGCACCTCTTCGCTCTACTCGCCTTCCTTCATCACCTCCTTCCCCACCTGCACCCTTATGTCTCTGTACCTGCACCTCATCGCTCTCCTCGCCCTCCTTCATCACCTCCTTCCCCACCTGCACCCTGTGTCTCTGTACCTGCACCTCTTCGCTCTACTCGCCCTCCTTCATCACCTCCTTCCCCACCTACACCTCTTCGCTCTACTCGCCCTCCTTCATCACCTCCTTCCCCACCTACACCCCGTGTCTCTGTACCTGCACCTCGTCGCTCTACTCGCCCTCCTTCATCACCTCCTTCCCCACCTACACCCTGTGTCGCTGTACCTGCACCTCGTCGCTCTACTCGCCCTCCTTCATCACCTCCTTCCCCACTTACACCCTGTGTCTCTGTACCTGCACCTCGTCGCTCTACTCGCCCTCCTTCATCACCTCCTTCCCCAACTACACCCTGTGTCTCTGTACCTGCACCTCGTCGCTCTACTCGCCCTCCTCCATCACCTCCTTCCCCACCTACACCCTGTGTCTCTGTACCTGCACCTCGTCGCTCTACTCGCCCTCCTTCATCACCTCCTTCCCCACCTACACCTCTTCGCTCTACTCGCCCTCCTTCATCACCTCCTTCCCCAACTGCACCCTGTGTCTCTGTACCTGCACCTCGTCGCTCTACTCGCCCTCCTTCATCACCTCCTTCCCCACCTGCACCCTGTGTCTCTGTACCTGCACCTCTTCGCTCTACTCGCCTTCCTTCATCACCTCCTTCCCCACCTGCACCCTGTGTCTCTGTACCTGCACCTCTTCGCTGTACTCGCCCTCCTTCATCACCTCCTTCCCCACCTACACCTCTTCGCTCTACTAGCCCTCCTTTATCACCTTCTTCCCCACCTACACCCTGTGTCTCTGTATGTGCACCTCGTCGCTCTACTCGCCCTCCTTCATCACCTCCTTCCCCACTTACACCCTGTGTCTCTGTACCTGCACTTCATCGCTCTACTCGCCCTCCTTCATCACCTCCTTCCCCACCTACACCCCGTGTCTCTGTACCTGCACCTCGTCGCTCTACTCGCCCTCCTTCATCACCTCCTTCCCCACCTACACCCTGTGTCTCTGTACCTGCACCTCGTCGCTCTACTCGCCCTCCTTCATCACTTCCTTCCCCACCTGCACCCTGTGTCTCTGTACCTCTTCGCTCTACTCGCCCTCCTTCATCACTTCCTTCCCGACCTACACCCTGTGTCTCTGTACCTGCACCTCTTCGCTCTACTCGCCCTCCTTCATCACCTCCTTCCCCATCTACACCCTGTGTCTCTGTACCTGCACCTCGTCGCTCTCCTCGCCCTCCTTCATCACCTCCTTCCCCACCTGCACCCTTGTGTCTCTGTGCCTGCACCTCGTCGCTCTACTCGCCCTCCTTCATCACCTCCTTCCCCACCTGCACCCTGTGTCTCTGTGCCTGCACCTCTTCGCTCTACTCTCCCTCCTTCCCCACCTGCAGCCTTGTGTCTCTGTGCCTGCACCTCTTCGCTCTACTCTCCCTCCTTCATCACCTCCTTCCCCACCTGCACCATGTGTCTCTGTACCTGCACCTGGTCGCTCTACTCGCCCTCCTTCATCACCTCCTTCCCCACCTACACCCTGTGTCTCTGTACCTGCACCTCGTCGCTCTACTCGCCCTCCTTCATCACCTCCTTCCCCACCTACATCCTGTGTCTCTGTTTCTGCACCTCGTCGCTCTCCTCGCTCTCCTTCATCACCTCCTTCCCCACCTGCACCCTGTGTCTCTGTGCCTGCACCTCGTCGCTCTACTCGCCCTTCTTCATCACCTCCTTCCCCACCTGCACCCTGTGTCTCTGTACCTGCACCTCGTCGCTCTACTCGCCCTCCTTCATCACCTCCTTCCCCACCTGCACCCTGTGTCTCTGTACCTGCACCTCTTCGCTCTACTCGCCTTCCTTCATCACCTCCTTCCCCACCTGCACCCTTATGTCTCTGTACCTGCACCTCATCGCTCTCCTCGCCCTCCTTCATCACCTCCTTCCCCACCTGCACCCTGTGTCTCTGTACCTGCACCTCTTCGCTCTACTCGCCCTCCTTCATCACCTCCTTCCCCACCTACACCTCTTCGCTCTACTCGCCCTCCTTCATCACCTCCTTCCCCACCTACACCCCGTGTCTCTGTACCTGCACCTCGTCGCTCTACTCGCCCTCCTTCATCACCTCCTTCCCCACCTACACCCTGTGTCGCTGTACCTGCACCTCGTCGCTCTACTCGCCCTCCTTCATCACCTCCTTCCCCACTTACACCCTGTGTCTCTGTACCTGCACCTCGTCGCTCTACTCGCCCTCCTTCATCACCTCCTTCCCCAACTACACCCTGTGTCTCTGTACCTGCACCTCGTCGCTCTACTCGCCCTCCTCCATCACCTCCTTCCCCACCTACACCCTGTGTCTCTGTACCTGCACCTCGTCGCTCTACTCGCCCTCCTTCATCACCTCCTTCCCCACCTACACCTCTTCGCTCTACTCGCCCTCCTTCATCACCTCCTTCCCCACCTACACCCCGTGTCTCTGTACCTGCACCTCGTCGCTCTACTCGCCCTCCTTCATCACCTCCTTCCCCACCTACACCCTGTGTCTCTGTACCTGCACCTCGTCGCTCTACTCGCCCTCCTTCATCACCTCCTTCCCCACCTACATCCTGTGTCTCTGTACCTGCACCTCGTCGCTCTCCTCGCCCTCCTTCATCACCTCCTTCCCCACCTACACCCTGTGTCTCTGTACCTGCACCTCGTCGCTCTACTCGCCCTCCTTCATCACCTCCTTCCCCACCTACACCCTGTGTCTCTGTGCCTGCACCTCGTCGCTCTACTCGCCCTGCTTCATCACCTACTTCCCCACCTACACCCTGTGTCTCTGTACCTGCACCTCGTCGCTCTACTCGCCCTCCTTCATCACCTCCTTCCCCACCTGCACCCTGTGTCTCTGTACCTGCACCTCTTCGCTCTACTCGCCTTCCTTCATCACCTCCTTCCCCACCTGCACCCTGTGTCTCTGTACCTGCACCTCTTCGCTGTACTCGCCCTCCTTCATCACCTCCTTCCCCACCTACACCTCTTCGCTCTACTAGCCCTCCTTTATCACCTTCTTCCCCACCTACACCCTGTGTCTCTGTATGTGCACCTCGTCGCTCTACTCGCCCTCCTTCATCACCTCCTTCCCCACTTACACCCTGTGTCTCTGTACCTGCACTTCATCGCTCTACTCGCCCTCCTTCATCACCTCCTTCCCCACCTACACCCCGTGTCTCTGTACCTGCACCTCGTCGCTCTACTCGCCCTCCTTCATCACCTCCTTCCCCACCTACACCCTGTGTCTCTGTACCTGCACCTCGTCGCTCTACTCGCCCTCCTTCATCACTTCCTTCCCCACCTGCACCCTGTGTCTCTGTACCTCTTCGCTCTACTCGCCCTCCTTCATCACTTCCTTCCCGACCTACACCCTGTGTCTCTGTACCTGCACCTCTTCGCTCTACTCGCCCTCCTTCATCACCTCCTTCCCCATCTACACCCTGTGTCTCTGTACCTGCACCTCGTCGCTCTCCTCGCCCTCCTTCATCACCTCCTTCCCCACCTGCACCCTTGTGTCTCTGTGCCTGCACCTCGTCGCTCTACTCGCCCTCCTTCATCACCTCCTTCCCCACCTGCACCCTGTGTCTCTGTGCCTGCACCTCTTCGCTCTACTCTCCCTCCTTCCCCACCTGCACCCTTGTGTCTCTGTGCCTGCACCTCGTCGCTCTACTCGCCCTCCTTCATCACCTCCTTCCCCACCTGCACCCTGTGTCTCTGTGCCTGCACCTCGTCGCTCTACTCGCCCTTCTTCATCACCTCCTTCCCCACCTGCACCCTGTGTCTCTGTACCTGCACCTCGTCGCTCTACTCGCCCTCCTTCATCACCTCCTTCCCCACCTGCACCCTGTGTCTCTGTACCTGCACCTCTTCGCTCTACTCGCCTTCCTTCATCACCTCCTTCCCCACCTGCACCCTTATGTCTCTGTACCTGCACCTCATCGCTCTCCTCGCCCTCCTTCATCACCTCCTTCCCCACCTGCACCCTGTGTCTCTGTACCTGCACCTCTTCGCTCTACTCGCCCTCCTTCATCACCTCCTTCCCCACCTACACCTCTTCGCTCTACTCGCCCTCCTTCATCACCTCCTTCCCCACCTACACCCCGTGTCTCTGTACCTGCACCTCGTCGCTCTACTCGCCCTCCTTCATCACCTCCTTCCCCACCTACACCCTGTGTCGCTGTACCTGCACCTCGTCGCTCTACTCGCCCTCCTTCATCACCTCCTTCCCCACTTACACCCTGTGTCTCTGTACCTGCACCTCGTCGCTCTACTCGCCCTCCTTCATCACCTCCTTCCCCAACTACACCCTGTGTCTCTGTACCTGCACCTCGTCGCTCTACTCGCCCTCCTCCATCACCTCCTTCCCCACCTACACCCTGTGTCTCTGTACCTGCACCTCGTCGCTCTACTCGCCCTCCTTCATCACCTCCTTCCCCACCTACACCTCTTCGCTCTACTCGCCCTCCTTCATCACCTCCTTCCCCAACTGCACCCTGTGTCTCTGTACCTGCACCTCGTCGCTCTACTCGCCCTCCTTCATCACCTCCTTCCCCACCTGCACCCTGTGTCTCTGTACCTGCACCTCTTCGCTCTACTCGCCTTCCTTCATCACCTCCTTCCCCACCTGCACCCTGTGTCTCTGTACCTGCACCTCTTCGCTGTACTCGCCCTCCTTCATCACCTCCTTCCCCACCTACACCTCTTCGCTCTACTAGCCCTCCTTTATCACCTTCTTCCCCACCTACACCCTGTGTCTCTGTATGTGCACCTCGTCGCTCTACTCGCCCTCCTTCATCACCTCCTTCCCCACTTACACCCTGTGTCTCTGTACCTGCACTTCATCGCTCTACTCGCCCTCCTTCATCACCTCCTTCCCCACCTACACCCCGTGTCTCTGTACCTGCACCTCGTCGCTCTACTCGCCCTCCTTCATCACCTCCTTCCCCACCTACACCCCGTGTCTCTGTACCTGCACCTCGTCGCTCTACTCGCCCTCCTTCATCACCTCCTTCCCCACCTACACCCTGTGTCGCTGTACCTGCACCTCGTCGCTCTACTCGCCCTCCTTCATCACCTCCTTCCCCACTTACACCCTGTGTCTCTGTACCTGCACCTCGTCGCTCTACTCGCCCTCCTTCATCACCTCCTTCCCCAACTACACCCTGTGTCTCTGTACCTGCACCTCGTCGCTCTACTCGCCCTCCCCCATCACCTCCTTCCCCACCTACACCCTGTGTCTCTGTACCTGCACCTCGTCGCTCTACTCGCCCTCCTTCATCACCTCCTTCCCCACCTACACCTCTTCGCTCTACTCGCCCTCCTTCATCACCTCCTTCCCCAACTGCACCCTGTGTCTCTGTACCTGCACCTCGTCGCTCTACTCGCCCTCCTTCATCACCTCCTTCCCCACCTGCACCCTGTGTCTCTGTACCTGCACCTCTTCGCTCTACTCGCCTTCCTTCATCACCTCCTTCCCCACCTGCACCCTGTGTCTCTGTACCTGCACCTCTTCGCTGTACTCGCCCTCCTTCATCACCTCCTTCCCCACCTACACCTCTTCGTTCTACTAGCCCTCCTTTATCACCTTCTTCCCCACCTACACCCTGTGTCTCTGTATGTGCACCTCGTCGCTCTACTCGCCCTCCTTCATCACCTCCTTCCCCACTTACACCCTGTGTCTCTGTACCTGCACTTCATCGCTCTACTCGCCCTCCTTCATCACCTCCTTCCCCACCTACACCCCGTGTCTCTGTACCTGCACCTCGTCGCTCTACTCGCCCTCCTTCATCACCTCCTTCCCCACCTACACCCTGTGTCTCTGTACCTGCACCTCGTCGCTCTACTCGCCCTCCTTCATCACTTCCTTCCCCACCTGCACCCTGTGTCTCTGTACCTCTTCGCTCTACTCGCCCTCCTTCATCACTTCCTTCCCGACCTACACCCTGTGTCTCTGTACCTGCACCTCTTCGCTCTACTCGCCCTCCTTCATCACCTCCTTCCCCATCTACACCCTGTGTCTCTGTACCTGCACCTCGTCGCTCTCCTCGCCCTCCTTCATCACCTCCTTCCCCACCTGCACCCTTGTGTCTCTGTGCCTGCACCTCGTCGCTCTACTCGCCCTCCTTCATCACCTCCTTCCCCACCTGCACCCTGTGTCTCTGTGCCTGCACCTCTTCGCTCTACTCTCCCTCCTTCCCCACCTGCAGCCTTGTGTCTCTGTGCCTGCACCTCTTCGCTCTACTCTCCCTCCTTCATCACCTCCTTCCCCACCTGCATCCTGTGTCTCTGTACCTGCACCCCTGTTATTGTTGACTCATATTTTCCGTTATGTTTTCGTTGTTTATGTTATTTCATATCGCATCATTTCATCTTGAACGGAATAAATCATTTCATTATTGTTCACTCCTACTCCTGGTTTCGTTGTTTATTGCGTGGATGTAAGAAGGCGGGGGTCGATGACTCAATTCCAGAACAGACATTAAACAGAACGACACGTCTTTGAACACCAATAGAAACTAGCAACATGAGAAACGAGTGATATTAATAGGTTACTTGTGAGAGCTTTTGATGTGAAACCTAACACTTCGCTCAACCGGTCTAGACAGCAACTAGCCAATGTGTTGTAATCGTAATCATGAAATTTCCAAGTAATCGTAATCGATTACATTTACAATGTAATCACCCCATACCTGGTTACGACATAGGCCCCTCTCAAAAATTATGCATGCAGAGCGAGAACGAGGCTAGGAGTGTAAACGATGTAAACAAGCGCCACGTGCTACAGCCTAACGCCATGGCGGATCCAGACGCGTCCAGTTCTGGGCAAAGTAGATCACGCCTTTTATTCAGTACTAGTATGTTCCACGTCTGCGGGAAAAGATGATAATACTCACTTACATGCCTCTCCAAGCCAGAAAAGTGAAAAAGATCAGTGGGTACATGTTATCCGGCGGAAAGAAAGTCCGTTATTTAGGGTAAGAGTTATAATCCAGAGAGAACATCTGTGTCAAAAACGCAATGGACTCGGGTGTTTACTCTAAAATATAACGTCCTGGTATGACTCAAACAAAATGTTCAACACGTTGTGTGAACATCTTAAAAACCTCTGCCCGGTCCTTGTAATATTATATAGTGGATCTGACCTTGAAAAGGCCACGGCGCTGACAATCTGAAAGCAGGCGCTCCGGCCTACCGTAAATGTATAAATATAAACAACATCCAAACTTTCTTTGTCGAACGCCCAATTGCAGCTAGTGTATCCATAGAGATCTACAATCTACACATATTCACATAAAGATTCACATTTACAGACTTCACTTCGTTACAAAAAATCAGACTGCATTATCATTATTATCGCATATCAAGGGGTGCGGCCAGCCATGTGACCACGGGTTGACCACTACCCCACACTACATTGACTAGTCCTGATGAATTATAAAGAGTATAAGACGTTGCTCATACCAAAACCATACTTGTGTCTTCTTGAGGACTTCAGACTACGTCAGATTCAGGTGTAGGGTGCTGTTAACTAGATCATTCTGCAGGAAGGGGCGGGGGGGGGGGGGGGGAGTTAACTCCTGTAAATATTTCTTCGAAGGTGAAAATACATCCTCTCTTGATGAGTTCCATATATTTTTTTTTTCCATATGATATTAAGAGTTTTTTTTTTAATGTATTATGGCATCCGAACATGTTTAATCACCTTGGCAAAATTTATTCAAAAAGCGTTCAATATTTATGAAAAAAGGTTTAGCCAGTTCTTTCTAAGTAACAAGATTTGCTCTTGTCGTTTTTTTTTTGCATGTTATTTTTCTGTTTTGTTTTTGTACGAAGTTACCAATAAACAATTTATCTAACAATTAGACACTTTTAATCTTGGCGGGAGACAAGAAAAACCTGCTATTCCTTCTTGTCTGTAACAAGAGTTCCGAATCTTGACCGGGTGCCTATACTCTATGTAATTTGGCAGCTGTTATCCTATTCTAATGGTATTTCACACAGGGTTGTTGTGGCGTTGTATTGTAATTTCTTGAAATTTGTCACTTTCTGCTGCAGTGACTTTCAGCTGCTGTCGAATTCTATGAAGGCTTTCTTTGATAATACTGCTTGGTAGTTATTATTCATGAAGTTGTCTGATGCACGATTCGGGAATGTGACACTAACAAAAATATGTTGATAGCTTAAAATGGAACCTTTGGGCAATTTGTCTACTTTATTATCGTAATATTCTGTAACTTTAATTTGTAGAACCTGAAAATTTAAAAGAGGTGGATCTATATCCTGTAATCTATCACTAAGAGTTTTTATGTTGGGGAGGGGATTGTAGATTGGGGGCGCTAGATTGGGTTGAATCGCATTGCCGAATTCCCTGTCCTCCATGGCCATTTTTACTGTGCCCTTACAGTCACATCCCAAGCACCTTTTGGCCCCAGATCTTAATTTTGACCGTCTATATTATGGGGGGTTTCTGACAGCCTTTGAGAACGGGACGATTTTGCTCGTACCTTGCACATCTCACCGACCTCTAGCTGTCACTGCAATGTAAGTGTGGTCATACACATGTAAGTACAAAACTATATGCTCTTGTATTAGGGAAACTACGGTAAAGGTTCAAGGCGGGAAGATTAATGACAACAGGTGCCAGAAGTGGTCCAGAGTCGGATGCTATTACCCGTTTAACTGTACCTCCTACTACCCTCCCCATTCTGATGCCGCCAACTCAGATACAGTTTACACAGTTTGATCCCAAGACGGTTTTTCGCATGTGTAGCTCTGAAAGTTTTTGACTCTGACTTCATTGATGTAACCCTCACTGAAATACTTGAATACTTTTTGGATACATGTCAGTCGCCGGATGCTTTGGAATTCTCGTTCAGATAATTTTCCGCAAGGGTAAGTGACAATCTAGGCCCTACGGATAGATCACGATCACAAGACGCTATGGTTCCGTCCATGTTGCCACCGCGTGCGAGCGCCGCATGGATGTTTACACTCCTAGCCTCGCTTTTGCGCAGACATTAATATTATTCATGGGGAATATTAAGAAAGGTCTACAGGAAGTGGAACCAGGCAAGCTGCGCGGCCGGCGAGGCAAACAAGGGGTGGGTCGCAATAGACGATTTCCTACGAGCATGCGCAGTGCCGCCTAACGCGTCTGGCGCGTCGGTTGCGGGTCGGGATTAGAGGAACGAGCGCCGCACAGCCCCGGGCGCACAGCCTTGAGCCGTATGAGCCCTCAAAACTTCTCCGTACTAAACTTATTCGATTCGTAGGACAACTAGTCTTTTTGTTCGTGAAAAATGGATCAGGACTAAGACAAATCATCAGAGAATGTAATACATATTCTTTTGTCTTTTGATCCCACGAAATGAATGAGTCACTAGTACCATACAATGTGCGGTCTTGAAGACAAAATGACAGTCTTTGCAAATGTCCGCCATATGCCTGGAAGTATCCTTGTAATTTCCATTTCCTTCTTAAATTATTCACGCTAACAACATTTCATTTTCAAAGACACTTAGATGGATCATTTATGTTGGTACTTTGATACATACTTTTCTTGATTCTCGTTTACGTATCTCAACAAAGTTGAATTAGAATCGCCCAGTGAAGTTTGTTTACATTGTACATGGCGCACATGGCGTTGTAGACACTGTAGCAGTGGCTGACGCTTCCACTGGCTGGCGCAGGGAGCGCTTATTTATTTATTCAGTGACCACGAAGCTGGAGATTCGGCAATAGGCCTGCATCTCTATCAACTGGTGGCCGCTGATTTCATTCAGTAGTTGTTGTGTGTAGGTAGGCTCTGCATTTCTTTGTGTTTATGCATCTGTCATATGTTTTCAATACATGTGTACACACTTTGATTTGCAGGCTACCACAGCACTGACAGAAATATATAGATGGTGCCCCAGTCTCTAGCTGGCAGACATCGCTGCTTTTTAATGTTTGGCATATATAATTCCTCTATTTTGTACATAGTTATGATTCAGACATTTTTAAAAGATTTTTAAAGTTGCCGTATACTAGGTGATCGCGCAGCATTGATGTTAGTTACAAGTCAAAGATTGCACTCAGATTGGTGGCTGTCAACAGATTCGATGGTCGCTGCCATGTTACTTTCACCCCAATGACATTAAAGAAGTACAGGGGCTGGGACCTTCAAGATTCTGGCAAACCTGCCCTACTGAAAACTGGTCCTCCCCCATCCCTCCGCCCGTGACGCAAAAAGTCGATTCGAAAAGTTCAGTAGTGAAAATAAATGGTCCCTCCCCGCACGCTCTTCAGGAAAACAATAAAACCTGCAGCCCGCTCACAAACCACACGGCGATTTAAACTCATGATAACAGCCGAAGAAAGCCGGTTGAGTCCATCTTGAATTATATATCTGCATACCGTAGACGTTTATCTTGCTCGAAGTGGTAAAATTATGTACATAAATCAATCATCACTAATAAAAAACACTGGCATCGTGTACGAGGGGTCTACTCTCTTTGAGGAAATCCGCCCCGAGTGCGTGTTAAACGGCGTCACTCGCGCGCTCCAGGTTTTGGGTCTCGACCCGCGACCGAGGTGTTTCCCGCTGCCGATAGATGGCGCAGTAGTTTAGGAAATCGTGTATTCGTCTTTCGTGCGTCTTGAATAACTCTTTCCCACGCACGGACGCCTTCACACTTAATTAAGCCGTACAACCGCCTTTGGACGCCTTCACGCTTAAGCCGTACAACCGCCTTTTGACGCCTTCCAACTACCCTTGCCATTTTAAGCCGAAATTCCGGGTCCCTCAACGAGAAACTTTCCGTGATGATACCTAGGGGTATTCTTAACAATAAAACGTTTCATTCAATGTGTTAACATAAATAGAACACATTTTGGGGTGAATAGCATACACACACCCGAGGCCAATACAAGCCCGCTCAGCTAACCACTGTGCGAATGCACTGACCTAGATATGGCTGGCCGGTTAAACTTATCAGTAAGCTGGTACCGACACCCACGCGCACGCACGCGCCCGAAACCAGGCGTTTGTCATCAGAGCTTGAGCCAGTCAGTGCCGCTGGCTAGGGCAGCGACTGGCTCTGCGGACTAGGTGCGCTCGGCCTGGGCCTCTGCGTGCGGGCTCCCTGCACTGTTTTAGAGTCTAATCGATTCAACTCTTCCAGGCAGAGGAGAGCTCATTCGAGAATAGATAATATGAGCGATGAATCGATCGCGTGTGACGAGTTGGAAGAGTAGTTTCAATATGGCGAAGGGAAACTCACTAATTGCTCACAACTTGTCGCCCACTTCCATACATTATCGCCCAACATTAACAGTCAGATACATGGTTAACTACATATGTAAGCTCTCATGTACCCCGATTGATTGAAACATGTGTTTCAAATAACAAGAGAAGGTCTTACATGGGTTTCACATAATTTTATTCGTTTTTTTATTTATGTATTTCCCCCTTAAACCTATTTGATGACACTGAGCGCATATTGTATAGTTAGCTTCCCCCATCTTGGAATAGCCTCTACCTCTTCTCTCTTCCACCTACCTGGGCGGAAGAGCAGAAGAGGTCTTCTCGGAATGGAATGGAATGTTGGTGTTTTAGGCCACTTTTGTGCACATACAGGCTAAATTGGGCCAAGGAACCTCCCGAGACGATGAAGGATGAAGGAATGAAACATGCCCCAGATTAGGTGCCCGAGCCCGGATTCGAACCCAGGACCTATTGATCTGCGGTCTAGTGCGCTAACCACTACACCAGGGAGGCCCCCAGGTCTTCTCGGAACAGAAGAGGCAAAACGATCGTACTGCATGCACTCTTCCGGAAGAGGTAGACTTTGGAAGAGGCGAATCGATCACGCTCTAAGTCAGTTTCTAGTGTGAGTAAATGCACGTGCGGGGCACTTTCTCTGCGTGGGAAAGACTTAAAGAACTGTTAACTTTTTCGTGTCGATATGTTGGTAGATGACAATTTGAACATGTCATTCTCCATAATACTGGCCACGTTCAGTAAACTAGGCGCCCAACAGGTAGATGATTTACCAATGTTAGGGCCCCAGAAGGGCTTTTTCGACACGGCGACTTGGCGATTTTTAAAATCGACAACGCGACATTGGGTTTGTCTTAGAATCGACATGCGACATAAGACTTAGCGGCACGCGACATGGAACTTTTCTTAAAATCGACACGCGACATTACATTGAGTTACATTTCCACGAAATGTACGAAAAGTTACTCATACACTTGTTAAAAGCTAGGGAGTCCCTTGACCCCCGCAGCACCCGTTGCTGATAGCGTTCAATGACCTTGCATACCCGTGTCACACCTGGCAGACAGCAGCAGAGCGACGGAGCGACAGTCTGTGTCTTAGGCTTTAGCCTAGTCATTCCACTTGTCTCGTATCTCCCAATCTCTAGTGGCGAGAGGCCCACAAAGCGGAAGTATTATAGATCTATATATACCTGCCCTGATATTCGCGATGAACGTGACTGATAAAAAAAATTACAATGAATTATTACTGGTGTCTACACATATGATATGAACTCCAGGGCAGGCAAATACAATGCGGGATATAAGATTATCGTTATAATGTATTATGACATTTCACTAGGTCTATAAAATCCGTCAATCGTGACAATTTCCCCTGTGCGACTGGGGCCGGGTAAACAGCAAAGAATTTTTTACAAGTTCTTTGTAAACAGTAACACAGCCGCGCTGGTAACGAGTCATAAAATTCTACCGTCCGTAGTATATATAGTGCAAGGGGTGGCACTACCCAAATTGCCATCAGAAAAAGTCCGAACAATATTATCTGGTAGACAAACCTACACAAAATATGTGTAGATCTAGATCAAAATCCCTGGGCCGATCCATACATTTGGGCACTATTAGCCATTTGGGACCATTAGATATATTATATCTTCCTCTAAATACCAGACGAGCGACTCTGATGTAGTGGCTAACGCTATACACCGCAAATTAATAGTATGCGGAAGTGTCCCCCTTATATAGAATACATGAAATTGAGAGCCTTTCCGCTCCATGTGTTAGCACGTTGCCACCGGGACTCTAATGTGGGGGAAAGCGTATTCTTATATTCTCCACCGTAACGGAAAATTCCTGGGTCCAGTTTAACCAGTGTGTGCCAAATACGGCCTAAAACCCCTTTCTATTCAAAAAGCTAGTTGCCAACTGTAAACACATGCGTATGTTTTGACTAATATGTAGATCTACACATATGTTTGTAAAGTGACAGACGCATTTAAATAAATACGGGTACAGCATACACAAATCGAAAGTGACTCCCTTGCCCCGACACTGTGTGGCTTACGTCACAGTACATGTAAGAATCATGCTTACACTTTGTTAGTTACCTAGGAATTGTTCGAGTTCCAATTTGGTAGCTACGCAACCAACGTACGTCATAAAGGATCGGCGTTTCTCATGTGCAGTCTACTCTTGCCCCCCCCCCCCCCCCCTCACCACCACCCCGACGACACAGACACAAACAACCCCATCCCAAAGATTGCAATAAATCGAAATAAAAATTATCAAATCTTAGACGTTTGGCCCTATATGTCAGTGTTGTCTTACAAAGCTTACTTAATTTGTACATTGTTGTCACTCCAGTAGTGACATGTCCAATGATGTATAATCTATGCTTCCTCTTTATGGGAATGGTGGAATTAAGCCTTAAAACAGAACGTGTTTAGATATTTATACTTGGACATTGTGTTGATATTATTAATTTGTATAGCTGATGTGTCTACGTTTAGCTTACTGATAGCTTCTACATAAATCTTTAATTGTAACATTTCCTTCCAATTTTGATTAATTAAATTACACTTTCTTTTGCTACTTTTGACATAAACACGCAAGGAAACAAAAATTATTTTAAATTGTGGCATCTTTAGATATATGGAGATTTTCATCAAGAATCTGTAATGTAAACATACAGAATCAATAATAATTCAGTGTATAACCTTCATGATTCACTACTTTTTTGCTCATACATTGCATAAACATGATGATAATAAATCAAAGTTTCTATTTGTCTTTTTGCATTGGATTGCTTCTATCATATCAGTTTAATTGGGTTGACCAAATATGGTATGAAATAAAACCTGCAGGCATTTCAAATGTAGCAGATGCAAAAACTAAGTGAAGATACAAAACATGAGATACTTCATACTTCATCCAATTCATAACATTTCCTTTTAAGGTTGTCCAATTAATTTTGATTAAATTATACCATTCATAGCTACTTTTGTCTTGATGTCTATACATGAAACATATAATAAAGAAATAAGATAACAAACTATTAAAAATATTGATAACAATTAACCCATAAGGAATTCAGTAATATTATGAAATATATTATTATATATATTATATATAGAGAAATTTTTATTTAACCAGCATAAACACAAAAAATCCCAATAAAGGGATCATCAATATATATTTTACATTTTGTTAGGTCAAATTCATCTCTTAATTCTCCTGCATTCAACTACAGTAATGACTGGGGCACATTCGTTGGTTAATAAATATGGTGTACCGTAATATATATAACTCATAAGCTCTTTCAAATTTCTATATATTGTATTAGCTTGTGTTCCATCAATTTCAATGAAGAAAAGATAAATTTATGACCTTTAAAATAAAATAGGATATTATATGGTTTAATAGGATATAATGATCATTAACTTTGTTCTACATTAAGTCAGCCCTGGTTGACAAATATTGTTCATGACATTTGCAAATTGAAATTGAAATTAATGCTGCATAACTCTGTAATGATAAGGTCTCCTTTTTAGATTATCCGACTTAATTTTGATTCAATTACACCTTTTTGGTACTGTTGTCCTGAGGTATATATATATGATATCTATTAATAAAGCCCAAAAACTACAAACTAAGAAAAATATCCATAATAACAAGCAGCACATAAGGACATAAGTAACATTAAATATTTTTTGGCAGGTTTATATATATATATATTCATTTAACCAGCATAAACATCACAAATAACAGTAAAGTGATACTAATGATCAATATATATGTCACATCATGTCTATTCTTTTCTCTAACATTTCGGTACAGTTTTGACAAGAGCACCAAGACATATTGCTTTGCTATTAAATCCGGTCTGTCTTAATAAATAAACTGGTGTCGTACAATCACTTTTTCAGACTTCTGCTCGGTTGCAATTGTATATATTATACCGCTTAAAATATAACGGGACATTACAATTCAGTAGGCTATAATAATCAACTTTCTACATTCTGTGATGACAGAACAATATTCATGACATTGGCAAATTCATCAATTTTCTTTAAATGTTTTATGCAGTCTGTTTAGATTTAGATTTAGTTGACATTTGCATCCACATACTTTGTACTCTTGTCTAATTTATATTTACATACTTTGCAATGTTTTATTGGTACGTTCACTTGATTGTTGACTTGCAAAAAACTCAATAAGACTTATTTCAATATAGAGTCTAATAAAAAAACAAAAATTTGACAAATTGACAAAAATTATCATAGATAAAAACATATGTAAAAGACATATTATTTCCCATATGTTTAGATCTATATCTATGTGTAATATATATCTCAGACAAATATGTAAGTACACATTATTTGACATCAAATATTTGCAAAATACAAAGGGCATGATTGAGGATTTATATGTCACAATATTTAAGAATTAAGTTAGAAAAAGTCTAGATCTAATAGTTTTTTTTTCATTTTATAATGTTATTCAAAGTCAAAGCATTATTTAAATAAAGCTTACTGGTAGTTATAATTTGTCAAAGCCTTCATAATTGTTTTCTTGATTTAGACAAAACTGTAATGAAATCATTCGCGGTAAAATAACAATTAGATCTAAGTATTATTGACAATATTGTGCTCTTCTCGCACTCTGTTGTCAGTGGCTAATGTTGACACCAGTTCCGGGAAAAACCCATCCCGGTATACGTGTCAGAAATTGAGATTTTATCATATTATGTTACAGTTTGACAAATTAGTTTATGCGGCGAAGTTTGGCGGCTTAAAAGCTGAAACTTACTGTGTAAAATCCATTTAGTTTTCCAATCGTGCGTTGTTTTGCTGCCGCCATTCACGTTACAGATCTTGTCACTCAGTGGTTACCGCGGTGTCAATGCGCGTAACTGATATTTACATAAATAGTTCCAACAAACCAACCGAACTTAATAGCTATAGGCCTGAATCATATGAACTCCAACTATAGAAATAGAGCCACAATTTACGAAAACAAAAGGTTCATTTAACAAATAGATACCATTTTGCCTAAAACAATATGTTCGTTAGACCTATCTCCGCCGCAGAGGCGTAATCACTTTGACCACGTCATATCTCCAAGGAAACACGTCGCGCGCAACACTTAGTTACTGGTGCTATTGAGCGCCACTGTTATGATTTCGACCAAATATTTAGGTGCAGACTGCAGTTGTGAGCACGAGCGCTTAACTTCTTTTAGTCGGCCGGCCAAACCCCTCAAAAAAACATTTGATGGCATTTTTTGTTACAAGTGGGTATCTATGTGGAATAATATCTACGAGAGGTGTGCTTTCGAACCAGGGCGGTTACCGCCTTAGATTTGACCTTGGAAGGTCGTTTAGAGGTCATTTGGTGCAAATTGGGTGAAAAAAATATTTTTATTCGTTTGGAATCCTTATTGTCTAAACTTACGAGACCATAAAGAATGCAGGGTGTACATGTGATACTAAGGTTGCAGTAGCAAGTTGAAATTTATCCTTTGTATAGTCTATAGTGGGTAGGCTATCTTAAAAATGCCCATTATCTCAAAAGTATGCATACAGCAGAAAATGGTCGCACTGTTTTGATTTGTCTTTATAATATTTGGCCGGCCAAACACATTTGATGGCATTTTTTGTTGCAAGTGGTTACCTATTACAATAATATCTTCACCATCTTAGATTTGACCTTGCATGCTTCCGTAGAGGTCATTCAGATCAAATTGCGATTATCACCAGTTTTAGATGCCTATGAACAGTTCTACGTAAATGTTTACAGCATACAGGTCGATAAAGAATACTAAAAGACAAGGTATGGATAATATGTTTAATATGTGCATGTCTTATAGATAAATTCCGACTACAAAACGACTTGTTAGTCAAATATTTTCACATGGAAGGCATTACCTTGACGTGTTAACCTTTATTTTGCTGCGAAATACTCTATTCATTATGTAGTATGATACGTATTAACCCTACCCCGACAACAGGGCACCCAGAGAAAGAATCCGTCAGAGTTCTGTGGCCTTAGTTCTTCAATTACAACAGGATTACAACAATATTCAGCATTACAGGCACACGCAGGTGTACATATCTGATCCATTTTGCAACATACAAAACTGGCGGTCTTGCATTTGCGCTTGCATCCACAAGAGACTAGTTCAAGACAAGCGCAAGGAACAGGTTCCAGGTGAGACCACTGTACAGATAGTCCGTCATCTGTCTCTTGCCAGCCGCCTGACGTGGATGGCGCACCAACATTCATGACCGGAGCCTTAGCGCTTAGCCAGATCTTCGTCTGAAAATTCACACTTGCCACGTGCAGTTCAAAGGCATCTCGGGTTGGCGGCAGTGTCTCAAGTGCCTTTTGACCCCTCGTGAACAAGGCGTGTCGCAGTTCATTGAGGCCACGGCTTGGCTCGGAAGCGCCATAGAGACGACAAACAAATTCCTCGATCGGCTCCAGAGGCCCGTCACGTCCTAATCCGTGCAGCAATCTCGGATGTTGCTTAAACATCTTCCAGCAACTTCGTTTACCAAGGCCAGCAAACGACGATGTGGTGTCACAGCCTGTGAGGGCATGAAACCCCAACAAGCTCTCAATCACGGCATTCGACATTTTTGCACGAATTTGGCTGATGTGGTAGTACTTCCTTTCCCTTGACGTGCCGCCCCCCATCCATACGTCAGCTGGAAGATTACCGAGGAAGTAGATCATCATCAGAAAAACATCCGTGTCACGGCAATGAACAAGGATTCGGGTGTGCCCAGCCGCGATGGCATCAAGAGCATGCAGAATGATTCTAGTGTCAGCCTCCTCGTGGTCAGCCTGAAGCTGTGGCAGATGATTCTGCCTTGTTGACTGTGCAGTCTGTCGATCAATGAATCCACCCGCTGTTATGATCTCATAATTGTCTGGTACAGAACTTTCCATTAGTCGCTGACTTAAGAACTGGGCTAGTTCGGCTTTGTTTTCGTCGAGCGCGATGAACTGGGCCCATACCTGTGGCAATGCGACGTCACCGCGGCTGATGTGTTTCCGAATCGGGCGCTTGCCTTTTCCTATCCGCTTTCTTCTCGTTGCTGCTTTGATTGAGCCTTTTCCTAGATAGCGATCGAAGACCACGTCCACTCTTGGTGTTGTGGCATTTAGTTTTCCAGCAACGATGTTTACGAACATAATGGCATAGTCTCCAAAGGAGTGACAATCCGGCGGCTTGCCGATCGCTTGGATGAGGGCATGGCCGTCAAGGACACGACAATAGATCTGACTTGTTGACCGAATGCATCTCGCCATCTGTTTTCGCCAGCGACAGGGGTACCAATGAAAGTTCGTGCTTTAGAATACCAGCCATATCAACTTTTCGCCCCGCTTGGGAAGCATTCAAGAGCTTTTGTACAAGTCTTCGGTCGATTTGGATGGTCTTCTGTACCGTGGACTTGTTGACAGTCTTGTATCTATACAAACTCCCAAATGTCTTTGAGTTATGTCTCTTCAATGGACTGAAGAATGGAACCGTCTTGTCCACCAACCTCTCCTTGACATTGTCTTGAAGGACTTTCTTGCCTCTCTCGCCCGCCGACAGCAAGTCCGACTGGATGTCACTGGTGTCAACATCATTTGACGCCAGGGAGACAAGGATTAATTCGGGCTTCGGCGTTCCTGAATCAACCACCGCGGCCTCATCAGCGTCACCAGCCTTCCTGCTGAAGACCTTAAACCTCTGGAACTGCAGCATCAGTTGTTGGACCGACTTGTGCTCATGCTTCCTCCGAGTAGGCTGAGAGTCCTTGCGAGCAGTCATCATGTCTTGTTCAAGTTCATCGTCGATCAAACCAAGCATTTGTTTGCATGTCGTGAGAAGCGTGCGATCGCTCAGCCCACGTTGCACAGAACCGGTCTCTAGCAGGGTCGTTGCGTGTTATTCCGATGATTCCATTAGACATCTTGCACAATCGGTTTACCCATTCTGTTGCCTGGTCCACGGGCACTTGATTGAACTGTCGTCTACTTTGTTTGACAACAAAGTTCCCGGCAATAAACTCTCCATGGATTTCGGGGGCCGTAGTTTTGAGTCCCTTCATGTCAGCCAGGTAGACTGGACCCCATCTGGCATAGTTGCTGTGGTCATAGCTGGTCATCCAAGGCAGCATAGCGGCGAAGGCGTCTAGGTGCAGTTCCCAGTTTCCCTCACGATTCGCACGAAGAAAATCCAGCAAAATCTCGATCATCCTCATGTAGTTGAGCCAATGCTGGTTATTCGGCTCGGCGGCAAACTGCCGATGAAACCGTTGCAGTTGATCTCGCAAGCCATCAGTGGATAATGCCTCCACCAGGTCCGCAACTGCGCAAGAGACATCGTCACAGTGTCCTATCGTCGTGGCTCTAAACAGCTCCGCCACCTTGGCACTAAGCTTTGGAACGGTGTGGTCAAGTTCTTCGTGGTTGACCTCCAGCCATTCTCCAAATTTAAGCCAACAGATTCGATACAAGGCTTCGTAAGCCCAGATATGACCACGTACAGCTCGGTAGTAGGCAGTACCTTTCATCATAGCATCGGTGCTGTTCTGTGCAAACAGGCCAGCCTCAACCCAAATGTCATCTAGCCCAGCACTATCGAAATGCTGTCCGATGGCTTTTAGGAAGTTGAATAAGATATGAAGATGCCCAAGGAGAAGGATGACGTCTTTGTACAAGTCAGGATTGGCCCACACCAACTCTTTTGCTCTGCTGTAAAGTGGCTGATCGGCGACGAGCACTGTATGCTTTTGACCCAACTTCCTGACAATGCTGGTGAACCGATTAATGACTGTCGTTACTGTGTCATTGTTGTCTGCTGGCGCCTGCAGAATAGGTAAGATTCCAGTGGTTGTGACTGAAGCGTCGCTCTGAGTTATGGGAGCATTGAATCCAGACCAAGATGGCACGCTTTGGCCATCTGCCTCATTCATACGTGCTAAGAGCCAAGCATCATTGGTCAACTTTGACTTTTGTCTTTCTTTTTTGGCCTCGAACCACATTTCTGTTGCGATTGAACAACCCGGTGAGAAAACTGGCGACGGTCTCTGCCCTTGTGGTATGCAAGCCCGGTCTAACTCATGAAGTTTTGCCAAGCGTTTGCGCATGAGAGTCTTTGACCTCCCGATGGTCGTACTTGTCTGATGACATTGCCCTGCTGGACCCCTCTGCCAAACGACCATCTGAGTGCAATGAAATGTGTTTTTGCCATCGATCGTTTCTTCTAAAAGCTCAATGTTGTCGCATAAGGACAGGATCAGTCGTCCTGGATTGTAAGGAACAATTCCATCGGGAATATAGACGAAGCCGTTCCGTTCGTAACGGTCCAGGATGTCATGGGCTATTGAAGTGTCGATCCTCCTTATTGTGTCTATACCAATGATGTGGCCAGCTGCATGAAAGAGGTTCACCAACTGTTCCGATCTGGTAGCCTGATGAAGTGCCAGACCAAGTCCAACATGCTTTGGCGTCAACTTTTTGTGCTTCGAGACTGCGAATACAATATCCTGTGCGATACTGCAAACTGCGATCGACATCTGTATCTTCTTCAGACGGCTCATCTACATCTAAGACGGACATTCCTCCACAAAGCACGCTTAGAAATACGTACAGACTGTTGGGTATGACCTGTCTGACATTTGACTGGTCAATTCCTCGCCACCCAGAAGCGTGTCCGGGGCTGTCTTCTAAATCATACCTGACTTGCAGAGCAGCATGAACAACCTCGCGCAAATCATTGCTGTTTGGATTCAGCATTTCTGTGACATAGTCCCCTGGCGCTGAAACGTCGCCTTCCGTAAGCTTAGTTAATGTATCGGCAATAAGAAACTGTGACTTGTCACTTGGATACATTAGAAGCGATGCTTTCCTATCAACAGGCCTTACGAAACTTCCTTTTGGCCCAACACGCTGCCTGATAGAATTGTTGAGTGACCTCCGTCTTGTGATGTAGCGCTCGGGTGGCTCGATTCCATTGCGTGCGCACATCTCACAATATTTGTGAGCTTCTCTGGTATTTGCAGTTGACAGATCAAACAACTGTCGAAGTCTGTAGTTTGATCACATTCCCGTTTTCTACCGACACTGGTAACGGGATCAACAGAGGCCATGGTGGCCAGTTACCCTACTAATTACATAATCTTATAATAATAATAGACGCGTAGTCAACATCACCTGACGAAAGTCGCGTGCCACTAAATGTTGGTTTCCATGACAACTGTGACGAATACAATATAGACGCAAAATGTTATATAAAACAGTACTCACCTCTTTATGTGGCCTAATAATCTGCTTACAAAGAATAATCAAAACAGTGCGACCATTTTCTACTTTATGCATACTTTTGAGATAATTGGCATTTTTTAGATCGCGTACCCACTATAGCCTATACAAAACATAAATTTCAACTTGCTACTGCAACCTTAGTATCATATGTACACCCTGCATTCTCTATGAGCTCGTAAGCTCAGACAATAAGGATTCCAAACGAATAAAAATATTTTTTCACCCAATTTGCACCAAATGACCTCTAAATGACCTTCCAAGGTCAAATCTAAGGTGGTAACCGCCCTGGTTCGAAAGCACACCTCTTGTAGATATTATTCCACATAGGTACCCACTTGTAACAAAAAATGCCATCAAAAGTTTTTTTAATCACATTTACCTGAGTTGGCCGGTGTAGCATGATAACCTGTCCGCCGTGATAAAGTGTCCGGCCGACTATTTTGTTCATTATTAGTCCACATGCGGTCATCTGCAATAAGCCCCATGGGGCTTGCACCTCTCATAGTCTATATAAGAAACTTAGATCTAGGCAGGTTTTTGGCGACTTGTCAGTCTTGTGAAAAACCTGCCTTTTTTGTTATATATGGACTATGAGAGGTGGGGCTTAGTGCAGATGACCGCGTGGGGACTAATAATCAACGAAGAAGTTAAGCGCTCGTGCTCACAACAGAGTGCGAGAAAAACCCATTTCGCACACGACGCATGTGTCACGTGAAATCGATTTTCCTGAGGCCGTGTCTTTGCTGCTTTTTTTTTCTTGTGACAGCCGCACTGCCTACTTAGGCCCTAGATCTACATGTTATAGGTATACATATAGGCGGAGCGAATGCTTGCGACCGGGGTGGTTTTACAGTCCATATATAACTTAGGAGGGGTATGCGGCTTTGAGTCAACTACCGTTTGTTACAACCAAGGACACAGACAGCACGAGAAGCACTGGCAGACGACCCGGCAGTCCAACATCAACGGTATGTGGCAGTTTATCTATAATCGTTCATCACTAATACAACTAATACAACCAACTGCCGGTACCTCACTCAGTTAATTTGGCTTCAACAAAAATTACCTTTCAACGGGAGACGCATAAGATATATAAACGGACATGATAACGTGCAGCCATCGATTGGCCTACAAGGGGCGGATCCAGAAATTTAAAAAAGGGGGGGGGGGATTCCAAACATGCATGCGACCGGGGGTTGGGGGGCGTGGGAGCCACTCCACCTCAGATAGCGTTCTTCGTGGCCCTCGGAGAAGATCTGGGATCGGACAGGGAGGGCAGTGACCTGGTAGACTTCTGGAGTGTACCACAAGGAGCCTCGGCAGAAACGGATGACCGCGATGTGGTAGCGGATGGTCCCGAACGCTCCAATCCGGATCCTAATTACTCACTTCTTGACTCTCTCGACGAGGTCAGGAAGCCCAAGTCTCAGCGACATCGCAAAGTCAAACTTGAGGACCGCAAGGAGGAGTTCAGGACCAAGGCTAAACGGCTGTCGTCGTTTAAAGGCTGAGCTGGCCAAGGTCGGGTTTTACTACTGAGGCACCAAGGACCGAGTCACTTTGTGCCCGGAGACACAGCCTACTGCGAGCAATTCAAGTTAGACTAAGGGCTTGTTCCGTGCTATTGAATAGTGTCTTATTCTTTCAGACCCTATCAAGTGCTCAACATCATCAGCCACGCTGGATGCTATTAACACGACAGGAAATGGCAAACCCAAGAAATACGAGAAGAAGACACAAAAACAAATCGGTAGGCCTACTATGTTTGTCTTCAACATTTTTGGTCATGTGATCATAAGTCGTGGCTGGAGCGTGATAAAACGGTTGCTTTATGATACTGTAGTATTACCCTCACTTCCAAGAATGCGTTTTGATTTTAACACTTTTTCCATTGTCCCAAAAGCGGCGTAAGGGAGGTGGCGAGATGTCAAATCGACGCCCCGCCCCCCTGCACCTACCCCCCAAGCAACACCACACCCACGCCCTCTACTCGCCGCTCTGATGTTGATAGGTGTTTCTGATTTACGTCGTTTGGTGGATTTGCCTTTCACAACAGTTTTATTATATTCTTCCAGAAATAGAATTACTGAAGACGGAGAACCGCCGACTCAAGAAGAAGATGAAGTGTTACGGATGTGAAGAGGCGGCCAACATGGTGTTATTACCCTGTGGTCACCTGGTCAGCTGTGACAAGTGCTGTGAGAAGCTCACTAACTGCCCACAGTGCAACAAAGATGTTCTGGAGCGCCTCAAAATATACATGTGTACATTGGCAGAATTCGACTTTCTTGGCCGGCCTGAAAGCAGGCAAATGAAAACCGCATGTGATATGAGTGGGGCCACTGACATTGGACAGTATAAACTTCGGCAATAGCGGCCGAAAGTCCTTGCGTCAGGGTGCTCTAGGTTTTCAGTTGACCTGACACATGACACCGCCCTGGCAAGAGGGGTCATGACGCAACCACCGCCTAGGGTGGAGGGTTCGCTAGGACAGGGTTCTATGACAGCGCATTGGGGTCACCTATCCCTTAATCCTTGTACCCAATCACAGAACGCGTTTCATTCAATGCTGTTTGTTAAAAGAAGGATTGTCATTCGGCACAAATTAAGGGGGTATGTGTTTAAAGTTAAAGCGATACCCCTTTAATGCAAACCAATCACGATGTTGGAGACACTGGCTGAAGCCGCTGATATTGAAACACCAGAAATTTCGGCTCAATGGGTTTAAAAAGAGCAAGGGAGGAGTGAAGCGCTTCACTGCTTCAGATTTTTAAACAGCTCACACTCTATCAAATATTGTAGTGTCTTGTTTAATACACGGATATTTGATTCCACGACACGTGTGATATTTATAGTGATGTAGAATTAAGCGATTATCCTATCTTCCTTATTTTATAGCTATTTGAAAAGTGTCATCTGCATACAGGAATTTTTTTTCGCGATTAGACACATTCTCGCGAATAGACACGTTAAATGCCCATAAGAACCTTATTTGAAGTTACTGAACGGGTTGATAGCAAGTACAAAGTCTAATGGTTCATTTGGTAGAGCGAGTTTAAGTTTTGTTTACTACTGTACAGCTTCCAACGAGTGGGTGGCCGCCATATTTGAAAAGCGATGTCACTAGATGCGCACTAGATGGCGCCTCATGTTAGATGGCGTCAGCAATCGCAGTTTTTGCGACGTTTGCGTTTTGATGCAAAAAGATTGAACGCATCAGTAGCATTATGCGAAGAGATACATTTATGTAATTTATGACCTTTTGAAGGTCGAATAATACATATGTCTCTATTTGCATAAAAACATGTTATTAATATCAGTCTGTAGTTGCCAACAGTATAACCTTTGTACGTCAAAAGTATTGGTTGGACAAGTTGATGTGTGTCGTACCCTAACAAACATGACGGTAACGGGCCAGTACTGACAGCGTGCCGGCTTATTACGGAGATGCTGGTATCATGGCCGGTCAGTAACGGCGCATTGCTGGTCCAGTTAAGGCTAATTTAATACCGCTTTGCCGCTATACCACCGTTATACGCCGGTATCGGCAAGCCGCCATTGGCCCGATTGGCAAAAGCCAGTGCAGGCCCGATATCGGCGGAGTAGCGGCAGAAAAGACACAGTAGAGGGCAGCACTTTCATTCCGTTTGAGGCTGTACCTCTTAGCGCCACCTAGCGAATACAACTTGTTTATTATGGGATGCGCGACTGTTTGAACGGCGGCGAGTTTATTTGGTTTAGCACTCTAATATTCTAATTAATAGAGATCAAGCTGGAAAGTAGCTAGACAATCGGTGATCCTGCAGTTGCTGGCCTTGTCCCTATTATCGTTCAAGCCTTCATGATAGGGATATTTACCCAAATTTAATCGTGTATGGGCGATAATAGGGATGAGGTGCTGTGAATCTATGTGCGCTGCTGCTTATGGTTGAAATAAATAATGACATGTTTCTTTTTATCCTTTATATTACCGCAATAAGACGATGTGGAATAACCCTAATCCGAGATACGTGCACATACTGCTGGCGAGCCGCAATCGGGCCAGCGTTGGTCGCTTGCCGGCTCAGTACCGGCCCGAGCCGATACCGGCGTGCCAGCATCGGCCCATTACTGCGCCGCTGTGCACGGGTGTTACTGGCCCGGTACCGGGTGCCAGCATCGGGCCGGCACCAGCAGTATGGGACAGCCTGTATCGGGCCAGTACTGGTCCGATTCAGTCATGTTTGTCGGACGCCTGATGTCAATTAGAAGCTCGGTGATCAGAACGAAACGACAAGAAGCAGATAACTCCATTCGCAAATTTGCATTATTTAGGGATTCAAGCTATAGACATGGGGATGGAAACCTTTCTGATTTACGAAAAAGAAACGTATTGTCCACTAGTTAACCAGGCATCCATCTACGATTGTGTTAACTTGTTATCGTCCCCAAAGATGTCACACGTTTAGGTGTCGAGGCTTGAAAGCGATTACCCGGCGTTATTGTTAATCCCTCCGAGGCGCGGCTTTACGGCCAATTTGTCGGAGAAACGAGAGAAATTGGCACTTTGGTTGCAGAAAAGCCGTGTCGGTGCCGGAAAGCAAATGTCGGATTAATACGATGTTGGAGACACTGGCTGAAGCCGCTGATATTGAAACACCGCTTCTAAAGGTTCATTTGAACAACTTCTTGCGGGGCTTGAGGCCGTTAATTGGGGAGAGGTTTTCCACCCGGACTTCGGTGACAGGCATTGTGGTGTAGAAGCCTAACTGGCCATGGGCATTACTTTAGCCTACGTTTATGTTGCGATTCTGTAATGATATTACTCCTTCAGTGTAACCGGTATTGAAACAGACATTGTAATTAAACATATAGACACATTTATAGAAAGTAAACATTCATATGGAGTGTGATGATATATAAGACTATGCGGTCCCAGATTCTATAGTAGCTATAGGTCATCTGCAGCTTACGTCATCGCGACTGGACTCCGCGCTGTTCAGCATCGATTGATCAGTTGTTGAGTGCTCATGCACGTCTCACTACGCCAATTGCTTGTTTGGTAAAGGTTTTAAACAGAGAACGAAAATTACACTGATCCGCATCCCTATAGGTTGATCTTTGATGTATCGCCTCTAAGAGATCAAAATATTTATGCTTTGTGTGCTAAAACGATGGTTATACCGTTATGCGAACATATAATACAATGAAAGTCGATAATTAATAATTAACACGTCAAGCGAACCGAAACGAACTAGGCTATATAGTTTATATATATATAGTAAACGAAGTCTACTCCCAGGGCACAAACACATCACAGAATTATGATGTTATATCTGGCGCATATGACCCAATTAAGGGAACCACTCAGTCTCGATCTGCACGATACCCAATAACCACGCATGCAGTCATCGAAATTCCTTTTTTGGGGTTTCTTTTGACATTGTAAGATATAAGGGGGTCAAAGAATTTATAGAACAAGTTCTTTTAGGGGTGTCAAGGGGGGACGGTTCCCATATCTAGAAGAATATTTCTTCCCAGTTCACGAAGAATTGAAAGATGGACTTCCCGGTTCACGAAGCATTGAGTGATCTTTAGCTTGAGTGTAAAGCGAGGACGCGTGCGCGAGCAAAAATAGGCCTGCATCAAACTATTCTTTCCTGGTTAAGTAATTGATCAGTGGCAGTAGATAATGGAGGTCGGTCACCTGGCGATTTCACGGCTAATATTAAAATTCCCATTCAGCATATCATTTTTCGATGAATAAATACACGAGACACGAGGGTCGGTTAATATATGGTCCATTCCTCGTTCACGATGAATTATTTTTGTCGTTCCCAATTCACAGTGAAATGAAAAGCCCATACCCGAGGAACGGAATTAATTACTTCTTGCGCGCCCCCCCCCCCCCCCGCCCTCCTACGGTGTCCGATTACAATGTGTGTTTAAGCAATTAAGACCACCGCAGATCTATGTGCTCTTGGATCTTACCCCGTCGGAAATAAGCGTCTGACCCACTCCTCCACCCCCACCCCACACACCCCCTGCGCTTGAATACAATTGTTAGCGAGAAGAGCTCTCGTCTTCACTATATCCACAATCACATGTTTTAAGCACTTCATAGGCACACGGACTGGCCGGACTTGCCGTCATAACGGGCACCGCGGGACCGCCTGGATCTGTGTGGCAAGGAGATGGATGCGGGGGACGGCCTTAACCTTATCCGGCTCGGAGCCAAAGCCTGTTACGACTTACGGCCTATCGCGTTGTCTTGTTTGGCTAAAGATGTGTGTCAGCATATCTAAAGGCACCGATCGAGTTTCTATTAGTTTACACCCAGGGGGGGGGGGGGGGGGGGGGGGCGGTACGGAGGAACGGTTGATCTTTAATCTGGTCGTGAAGCAGGAAGGGGGTTACATGTATATTTAGGGGGCCCTGGGCCTGACGCACTCATGCATGTTCTGGCCCACCAAATAAACGATCTATCCTACACTATGAGAAACCCTTACATGTCCTATGATCCTGCGTCTTCTTATCTGCATCAGACGGGACGTATAGGAGGAGGGGTGCCTGCAGGGCGTTCAAAGCCTATTGCCGCCCCCCCCCCCTAGAGTCTGTCAGCGACACCCCGGGGGCGACAGATGTAAATCCGCTTACCACCTTCCACTCCCCCTCCTAGAGTCTGGGGTACTCTATCCAAGACAGCAACACCCCGGGACACCCCACATATCAATCCGCTTACCACCTTGCACTCCCCCTCTCCCTCTTTTGCTTTTAAGGATGATTCCACGATGTAGATCGCCAATTGTGATAACCGACTCTAACCACACCGGCCTATATAGGGAGGGGGGGCGGGGGGGGGGGGGGGAGGCGGCTCCGGAGGCTGGTACTGATGGAAATATTACCATAGGGGAAGTAAGTGTGGTCAGTACACATAAGACATAAAATGAAAACACTCACAATGCAAACGACTATAACGCCACGCATATGTTTAGATTATAGTTGTCCTAATGCAGTAATCATACTGCAAATTGTCATAATATAAGAAAACAAACTGTGGACACCGGCGGTCATCCCCTCCCCCACCTCGTGTTGCAAGTTTTTACCCCCCCCCCCCCCCACTCACCTCGGCAAATTCCTGGCTCCGCCCTTGACACAAAGAGCAGATTCGGCATACTTATAACAGAGATTATGTAAGGTACTATACGATCTCTGCTGATAAGGGGGACGGGGGTCTTATTTGAATGGAATGAACTTTCCTTTGCAGGTGCTGTCGTGGGGCCCGTATTGGGCGCGCAAGGTTTCCCAATTTGAACGGGGGTGGCCTGGCGGCGGGGTGGACGGGGGGCGGGTACCAATACGGGCATCCACCGGGACTGGACATCGCATAAGTGTCCAGTGATTGGTCTGGACGATTGCGGTCACACCAAATTGGTCACACTGCGCCAATTTGGAATATATTTTATATGACGCGATCGCCCACCACGTACTAATAGTTAGCGCAATGTGACTGTGTGCGTGAGCTAATCGGTGTAACGCCTCAGTCCGTCACCCGCTGGTTAGCCAGGGAATGTGCGCGCGCATCTGTACAGCAAACTCAAATAGCTCTGCGCATGTCGACACTCAGTGGAAGTGATAGATATTTAGGCTGGTACCTGGGTACCTGGACAATGAAGATATATATATCCCCCGGGTATCCCAGGTCACTGGTACCCGACCGGTAGCCAAATTTATGTGGCTGCAAGACTATCAAAAATGGACCTGTGTTTTGGCCAGTCCTGCGGCCACATAACTGGGGCTACCCCACCGCCACCTTATGACGTCATACTATCGGGGATTCCTATCGCAGAGAAATATACCCAGACAGTGTTCTCTACCTTGTGTGTGGCAGATATTCGCGTTTATAGTGTGTATTATAAGTTAAACTCGGCATTTAGTATTCAATGTTTCGGTCAATTTATTGCTGAACATGATATCACAAATCCATGTTTCCTTTGGATCACAGCAGCACCTTAGACACACAGATACATACAGTAGATGGCTGCAGACACATCACCATCGCAGCTTCTCTCCAAACAACACGTGCACTCGAAACACGCCTTCCAAAATATACTAAACAAGAGTCGGTGGAACATGACCGACGGCCGACCGAAGTCATCAATAATATATACTCATAACCATATTATATACAATTCAACAATTCGGCTATAAGGCTACTTATGATGCTAAGTTGGATTACACTTCGCTTTATGAAGTTTCTAATCTCATACAACAAAAAGAAATAAATACATTTCAAATCAAGGAAATCTGCAAATCTACATTTACTAAATGCCCCCATGAAGAAAGTAATACAGATGATAAGTGAAACTCTAAAGCCGGCTTGAACCGGAGAAAGAAATACTTTAACACATAAAAGAATACATGCCAGCAATGAAACACAAACGAAGAGAATTAAACCCGCAGAACGGTGCGAGGTCTTTTCCTTTCATATTTAATACGGCGCAAAATATAAAACTGCTGGTTCGTCACTAAATTTGATATTACTAAATTTGACATTGTAGACCCATTTAGAGACTGATCTAGCATGTAAAAAATAATGGTATCCAGTGCAATGAATAGATATCCAACTTAAATGCTACCGTCGAATATGGATAAGAAACAACGAAACAGTTTTAACTCCTTCTCTAGAATTCCTTCTTGGGAATATTAAAAGAATTAAATTTCAAATTCTGTTTTTCACAACCTTTCTTTTACATTTTCCTGGTAGTCACGAGATTCCGCCTCAGCCAATCACAGGTTGCAACAGTCCTTAACCGCGATTCTTTGTCAAAATCACGGAAGTAATTATGTCCATCGAGTAGGCACGACAAAAAAAACAGGTTGACAAAGACCACAGGAAATAACGTGACAGACAGGTGTACGTTTAGGCGCGTTTACCTTTCTCGGTCATCACTGCCTCATATTTATAACAATCCTTAAAATATAACAAGTCACATCACACATGTATATGACATCGCTGAAACATCCACGTGGACCGACCGGAAAGTATAGCCTATAAATAATGTTAAAATCCTTCATAAGATTACAAATCTTACTCAACCATTACCACTGAAATACGTGTAGCAAGATGGAAGGTGCTGTGTTTCACGCCACATGGGTTATTCCGGGGCCAGGAACCCATGGGACAATACGATGACATGACCTCAGATACAGGTGGGTTTGAATCCGCTCGGTAATAACTCTCATATAGAAATAATAACACTCTATTGCGAGATACTTATTCATCAGTCACAGTTATGCAGGTTTACAGCAGGACGCTATGTGTTAACTCTCGTAATGAACACTTCTGTAAGGCACTAGAACTAGAGCTATTTGCAGTTTATCTCAGCGTTGTTCTGGACATTATAATGTTGAATTCCTTCTACATGTCACCTCTTAAAGTTTCTGATGGCACTCAAAAAGCCACATTATATTGCATATTGGTTAACTCCATTTATCGTTGTCAACGATTAGATCGTCGTCATCACGTTACCCAGGTAACCTGTATCCATGGACACCAGAAGAATAACTCCTCCACCAAATCGTATGCCGACAACATTGTGGGCACTTCACAGTTGTTTTTTTAGTAACTGGGGTTTCGGCAGTATAGAATTGGCACATAGTATCTTCACTCACGTCTCACACAGGAATATACCACGTCGGTGGCAAACATCTCACATAAATGCTGGTCAGTTTGTCATCACACATTACAAAAGGAAACTGTTCCCCTGTTAACAAACAGAAATTGCACAAGGAAACTGTAGAATGCCGCGTATTAAATAAAGCACGCGACAAACAAATGTTTGAGGCGAAGTAACAAACGTGTAACAAGGGAGTGGATAACCCCCCCCCCCCCACCCCACCCCTCCCCTCCCCCCTCCCCACGGACATGCTGACATAGCCAAACAAGAGGACGATGTTTATCCCCGACCTCCATCCCCAAACCCTCCCGGACCGCCCCGTTCGCCCAATAACCGTACCCGCAGCCTACAGCCCCACTCATCCTCCCCCACACATCCTTCCTCTGACCATACAGCCCCACACACCCTCCCCCCAGCCTACAGCCCCACACACCCTCCCCCCCAGCCTACAGCCCCACTCATCCTCCCCCACACATCCTTCCTCTGACCATACAGCCCCACACACCCTCCCCCCCAGCCTACAGCCCCACACACCCTCCCCCACACATCCTTCCTCTGACCATACAGCCCCACACACCCTCCCCCCCAGCCTACAGCCCCACACACCCCTCCCCCACACCATACAGCCCCACCCATCCTCCCCCCACAGCCTACAGCCCCACACACCCTCCCCCCCAGCCTACAGCCCCACACACCCTCCCCCACACACCCTCCCTCAGACCATACAGCCCCACACACCCTCCCCCACACCCTACAGCCCCACCCACCCTCCCCCATAGCCTACAGCCCCACACACCCCTCCCCCACACCATACAGCCCCACCCATCCTCCCCCCACAGCCTACAGCCCCACTCATCCTTCCCCACACCATACAGCCCCTCACACCCTCCCTCAGACCATACAGCCCCACACACCCTCCCCCACACCCTACAGCCCCACCCACCCTCCCCCATCCTCCCCCACAGCCTACAGCCCCACACACCCATCCTCCCCCACTGCCTACAGCCCTACACACCACCTCCCTCACCCTACAGCCCCACCCCCCTCCCCCACAGCCGCTATCAGCTGAGGTGGACGCTTGGCCGTCGCGACAGCTGCGCCAAGATGGCGTCCCGCTTACTGGTGTTCTCAAACATGGCGACCACCAGCTTCTTAATCTCCTCCCCGGTGAAGTGCATGGCCAGGGGGCCCTTGCCGTCCGCCCAGCGGTCGGACACCTCCTGCAGGCCCGAGTTGAGCACGTGGGCCAGCTCCTTGAGCTTGAACCAGCTGGGTACGGACTCGTGGAGTACGACCTGCGGACTCTGCTTCAGGTCGTCCAGCGTGAAGTACTCGGGGCCGAAGTCGATGATCTCGGTGAGGACGCACTGCAAGTAGTCGCAGTCCTCGGCCGAGAACTCCTCGATGGTTACGATGGACGCGATGATCTCCGTAATGGCCGACTGCAGCAACGACCCTGGATGGAACCGGAAAGAAATGTCGAGGACGTTTAAATTATGGCATCCTTATATGGGGGTATAAGGCTGAACGTATCTCCAGACTGCAAAAAGGGCTGTCAGAAATATTAATCTAAGTCGATTTAACGCCCACACAGAACCGATATTTACAGAACTGAAATTGTTAAAATTGGATGATATGCGCATATTGCAAACCCTAAATTTTTATTACAAGCTCAAGCATGATACATTACCATTTTACTTCTCACAGTTACCGATTGTTCATAGCCATCAAATTCATCACCACAATACGAGATTCAATTTTCGATTGTCTACCACTATGGTATTTCACGACTTTGCAACTAACTGTATTCGACATAGCCTCGTTAAAGTGGTAAATGAAACTCCAACACTTATTCTAAACAAAATATATACGCATAGCTTACCTGCATTTGCAAGATATATTAAGGATAATATAATAATAGTTAACTATGATTTCGAGTGTCACATCGAACATTGTTATATTTGCCGTCAGTTAATTGTCTGAATAACTTAAGTACATATATTGAAGCTGTTCATGTGAGGTGTGTTTTGATTTGTATTGAATACCTAAAATATTAGTGTATATATATTACTGTTATCTTTTGGTTGTTTATGTGTAACTGTAGAACTTTAAAAATCACAATGTTGGGTGGCTCTAGCGCCAGCAACCTTTAGTTCGAGTCTTAGTTCGAGTCTCCCGGCCAAGTCGACACTATTTGTCTCACTTCTCGTTTGTAATTAGGTCATACTTGATCAAATAAACGAATCTCAAGGTCATCTTGGGAATCGTGCTTGTATTGAATGTTAATCACGTGCACATTTGGGTAGCATGGTAATCCCGTACTTGTGTGTTTTACTGAGTGGCCCTTATCGCATTTGTGAACATCACAATAATATCACTTTATTCAAATCATGAATTAAATCGCCTTCATTGCTATTTTCTGACAGTGAACAATCGGACCACAGATGATTTGCCATGATGACATAATCACAAATAGAAGCACAACAGAACCGGATCTATGGCAATGCTTTAGTTTCGTCAATGAATATGCGCTCTTCTTACAGGGTCAGTGTGGTCTATTACACTATACAAGCCACAAAAAGAGACAGAAGACGCAAGACAGCTAATCATAGCTACGCAAACCGACCCTGTACCAGTGACCTTGACCTACCAATCGCTCTGCAGTACACGTTGATGGGCAAGACGTCCCGCCAGATGGCGCTGATGTGCTTTAGGTGACGTAACATCTGCTGGACGGCACGAGTGGCACTCGCCCCCGCGTCATCAGCCACGCAACTGAACCCTGTAGCGAAACATCAAATCACAGTAAGGTCGGGGATCATGTCTGAGTTACTATTGACGAGGACTAAATCAAACCCAGATCTTTATATCCCGTCACTCAATTGGGTTTCAATTCAATTTGTTTTTTTCTTACTGAACGTGCCATAAAAAAACTGACTAATTTTCCAGTTTCCCATATTTAGCAACACCGCTGTAAATGATCATAGACGGACGCCAACAATTAACGTGGACGGCAAATACATCCCAAAGCAATGTTAGCAACATGTGTATCATCGATTGCCATATTATTAATCCAATCCATTTATCAATATTTGTGACGGGCATAGTGTTCCACCGGATACACGGGTCTGCGTGTTTTACCCTGAGCCTCGCATAGGTGATCACAGAGCTGCTCTTTCTTGGCGTTCATGTGTTCCGTGAAGTCGTCGTTTCCGATCCTGCGCACGCGCGGGATGACGTCAGCCAGGTTGGCGGCCCGCCCAGGGGCGAGGGACGCCTCGTCCAGCTTCCTCTGGAACATCTTCTCCACGGTGATGAGGTGGTGGGCCACAAACATACAGTTGTTGTGGTGCAGCGCTGTCAAAGTCAAAAGGAGACGCCGCGATGTTAGGAAATAGATATATATAGATAGGTCCATGTTAAATATAGGCCCACAACTCACCAGCTGGCACGGCAACAAAATCATCATCAAAAAAGGGTAAAAAACATACATAGGAGTCATTAGATGATTCGCATGGCTTTGACAGGACGGAGCTGTTGCCATGAGTCATCTCAAAACACACACATTTTACACCGAAATTAAAACACACAACGCAACAAAACTGGTCCTTTAGTTATACCCACAGAAATATCGAGATGATTTTTTTGAAAGGGCCGTTCGTAGAAAGAAATTATCAGAGGCTTCTTCGTGATACTAATACACCACACACCACACTGAGCTGCGTGAGTATATCCAAACTACGCAAAATCAACCGGAAAGTACCTGAAACACAAAGTCCCCCAGGATTCCCTCAATGGTCAAAGTTATTAACGTTGACCTCAGGGTGTCTGACATAAAATCCTCTTAGCTTCGCACCACACCTGAGATATCCTTAAGATTGACAGGCTGTTTAGGGTGAGCCTCGCATGCCAGTCTGTTTTAAGAGTAAGAAGTAAGCACATGTATAATAACTGGCCGGCAGAGCAGCTTTCTTCGGTGGTACAAGACCGGTTTACACGACTAGTCGTGTTTCTCTGTTCGATGAAGGCCGGGCATGGGATGAATTGAGGCGTTTCGTTGAGAATCCAAAATAATGAGAACATACGTGAAGCCATCGATTCTGATTGGTCGGCTGTCGGAACATGTAAAGTATCCTATAGGGCTATACAGTGCTCGCGATCGGGCCGCGAGACTTCAGTTTTGGGGACAAATAAAACACACGTGCTCCATGTTGAAGTATAGGCAGATATAAGTCAATTTCTTTCCAGGTTTATTCTAAAGAATATGAGTACCATTTCACTAAACATGGCTATGGGAGATATACGTTAAAATATTTGGAGACGATGAAGCGCAGAACTTTGGGAATATACAAGGACAAATCCGTCTTCAAAACACTCGAAAGCTAAAAATAACGTTCTAAATTTAGCCCTGCACCCGAGCTTTCGCAAGTTCCTCAAACAGTGAGTGACGTCACAGAGTTTCGCGTGCCTACGCGGTAACAAAAATGGCGAGAGCAAGTGAGCGACTTAACCATTCCGCTGTCAAAATGTGCAGTGCATGGAGTAACAGCACACGGATGCGTCATTAAACCACATGGTAAAGATAAAATAAGACCAGTTGGATGTTTTCGTATCACTTTTGGATCACGAAAAGACCAAGTTTTCTGTTTGAAGCGTTGCGCCAACGTTGTCACCGGGGAGAATTCGTCATAATGTTTCGTTTTCGTAGGAAAATGCAAAAAAACGTTAGTTTCTCAGTCGTATTGTCTCGTCGTAACAACCATTCGTCATTGTGGTGGCGTACACGAATAAAAAATATTTCGTCTATCCGTTTTGTGAAGCTATATTTCTTAAATATTCCTAATCATATAGCTAGGCCTTCCGCAATGGACCCACCCCTCGGCGCCTGGCTTTTGCGCAGGTAGGCTGGTTCCCAGTCTCTCTCTTTGCGCCTACGTCACAGAATCAGGATACCAGTTTGCGCAGATATTCTAAACTCGTTCCGAACACGTGCTTCGTTTGTTTGTCCCCAAAATGAGTAAACCGGAAGTCTAAGCGAACGAGACTTTATAGCCCTATGGATCCTTCGCCCCTTGGAACCTCCGAACGTTTCGCAGTCACCCAATCATTAGACGTCGCTTAGGACGGAAACTGTGTAAACCCGGCTTTCGATAGCATGGTGTTTACCGGCTAATTACACGTAACAATTCAGCATAACAACAGAGGATGGGGGACGGAGTCTCATAACAAAGAACTACTAGCAGGGAGCTATTTTTCTTCAAGTCTGGGGGGGGGGGGGGGGGGGTGGGGGGGGGGTTGCTAATCGCGCTACAGCTATGGTAATACATTCTAACAGCAGAGAAGGTGGAGGCAAAATACTAACAGTAGAGATACGACCAATCAGGACAAGGGTATTAACAACCAAATTGTATCACCAGAGTGGTCTAACATTCTCCAATAATGTGTACAGCAACGTCTAACAGCAGAGAGGGGCTTTACCTGATCAGTACAAGAACAAAACTTAAGTCCTAACATCATCGTGGAGGTACCATTCAGGGCAATGTGAACAAACGAATCTGATCAGCAGAGGGTGGGACAATGGTAACAATTAAAGACATCCTAGCAGCAGATTGGAGGGAAGACAAGCTTGATGACAATAACATCATTCTTAAACCAATTCCAATCGGAAGACTAAGCCTGGATCTATAATAGCACAGGTTACTTATCCATATCCATACACAACACAACGATATGTCTCTTTAGAAACCCAAAGAGCCCGAAGCACACACATGGGGCACAAGTCGACATGCTAAAACAAATTGATATATATTCCTTAATGTGCAGAACGCATGCTTCACAATGTCTGGTGGTGATCGTGGCGTTAACATACAAAAAACACAAAAGACATTCACACTATTAAGAATCGTAAGGACTCAATCAACATCTTCAAGAGAAAAGAGAACGCCAAAATGCGAAACACACAAGAACAACAGACACAGAAATTTGTTAGAGGCAACGTAAGGGACAACGTAGACGAGATTGCGTCACCCGCAGGGTGAGAATGACGTAAAATGTAAAATCCGGATTATGTCTTCGGCCCACTACAATGACCTTGACCTTAACAATTGACTTGACTGTGACATTATTTGTGACATATTTGGCCCCTCAGATCCAGATTTGACATCTTAGATCCAGATTGACCCCTGAGATCTATATTTGATACCTCATATCCATATTGACCCTTCAGATCCGGCAGCTCTAAAACTGTCGCTATAGTGAGCATCCTCTCAACTGTTGGCCCCATCCCAAAAGTCACTCTTTAGTTTCGCCCCCAAGCTCAACGATCTCGCTCGGTGGACAGCTAAAACCAAACTGCCCGTTTATTTAGTTTCGGTCCACATTTCTAGTTTCTACATCCCTACCATGCACATTTACCCACATTTTCATAGCAACCAACTGAATCATCCCACAACTCCAGCTTCAACCACCCCTCCCCCGCCCCGCCCCCCACAACAGCATGCCTACACTGGCACCGTGGTCACTGGCACCGCTCGCGACAGTGAAGAGCCTCGCTGTAATGTTGCTATAATAGGGCATGTCAATTCTCGCGGGTTCTACTTCAGGCCTGGCATTTTGGGACAAGCAAACGAACACGTGCTTTTGTTCAGTGCGCAGCCTGACTCGCCCCCTGCGTAACAATGGATACCGCGCCCAGTGGGCTGTCATACTAGTTACGACCAGACATAAGGTAATCGTAATTAGTAATCGTAATCGATTACATTTTCCAAGTAATCGAAATCGTTATCGATTACATTGGTTTTAAAAGCAATGTAATCGTAATCGTGATTACTTTTGATGATTACTTTACAATTTTCACTTAGGCTGTTTTAGTCTCCAAACTGAGCTTAACACTTTCTATCTCGTCAGTATCATAAATGGAAACTGGGCACTGCAGTCCTACTGTAGAGACGCCCCCCAACGGCCCAACCAGCCCCTACCTTCGGGTCCTTCCTGCCCCATCCGAGACATAACGAGACATAACAATTAAGCTGGCTGGGTAACCGAAAGTAGACCCCCTTGTAATCCTATACTAATCTTGTTAAACTAGGGATGGTCCAAAGCCACCTGTGTTATTGGGTTATTGGTGGGTGGGCGGGGGCTTCATGGAATGGTGTTAGATGCTTGTGTTATTGTTCTCTGTATAGATGGATTGGAAGAGGTATTGTTACAAAACAAACTTGACTGGGTTCAGTACTGGGGCGCGGGAACGTATGGTATAGATACCCCCCGTGTCCTATAGCATTGTGGTTTCCTCTATTACCTGCCATTTTACATAGAGGCCATAAGTTGTGTTACGCACCATACCTCCTTCTCAGGAAGATAAGAATAAATCCAGCGGATCTGTATAAACAAACATATAATGTGTGTTTTTACATTAAAGTTACTATTTAATATAACTTGTGATACGAAAGAGGAAAACTCGTCTCTTCGCACTTAGTGTTTGATGTAGTTTATTATTCGCACGGCGTTACACGGCAACCCTGTTGGGCAAGATGGTGGTAGCATTGGCCGCGGCGGGGCGCGGCCTGCGCCGTCTGACCACCGCCCAGCGTGCCTCCGCCTTCACTCCTCCACGCTCGTCCCTCCTCGCCGTCTGTCTCTGTCTCTGTCCGTCCAAGTCCCTAGATCTAAATAGTTTACTGCTTATATGGGGACTGCTTTAATTTATGCAACTAGGGTGGCAGTGGTCATCGGGCGTGAAGACACAATGCCCGTTCAGACCTGCTAGGATAATAAATTAACATCAAATAACCAAATACCGTGTGACTGACCATGCGCGTCCACAGCAGCGACGCGAGGTCCAGGTGGCCCACCAGTACAATGACAATGGCATCAATACCTTATGTAGAAGGTTCTGGGAGTTCTATATACCCGCAGGTAGTTAGATGAGATCGAGCTGGCAATTAAAAGATTAAACTTAATTTGGCTTTCAATAAATATCGCGGCCGACCATCAAATGTAAATATACCGGCTGGCGAATGCAGCACCGTAACACTAGTATAATAACTTTTATAGATATGATTTGATTAATTAAGATTATTTAAAATAACTTATTATGATCGAGGGTTCTTCTTCACCAAGTGATTACCGCGGGTTGAAACCCTCATTAAATGCCCCCAACAATGGCTCCCGTCGGGAATTAAATGCAGAGCCCTATGATCAGAAATCCGCCGCTCTCCCAACCAAGCTGCCTAGTATTCATACAAACTGCTGGTAATTAAATCGGCACCCAATAAAACGCGGGAGTGACTTTCGGAAGTTCGGAAATAGGACACAATTTGAGGAAGTAGTTTTAGGGCAGTGACGGTGGCAGGTACACATATATAATTGAGGTGAGCATGTATCATGTATTTTACTTGAAGGGGACAGCTGCGCATGGAGGGACGCTTCCGCATGTCACACCGGACTCGCGGCCCCACCCCCAACAACCCCGGTGTAACACGGGGTGGTGGTGTGTGTGCGGAGGGGGATGTGTGTGGACGCAGTGTGCCGTGTTCAAGTACCGCGGCGGCGGAACAACGGCACTTGTACTAGATTTCTGTGTCGGGGCCTGGGACAGGGGCACGCTCCCCGCGCTCTATTCTGTTATCGGCTTCTGTTTGGGGGTCTGGGACTGAGTGCTTGATTATTCAAACAGGGAGCGAGTGGTCCACACGTGACATAACGATACATAACGAATAGCGTAATAAATAAAAATTGTGAACGTCTGAATTGATATCTGATAATAACAGCCGCACTGCCTACATACATGTTATAGGCGGAGCGAATGCTTGCGTGGGGTGGTTTTACAGTCCATATATATAGGAGGGGTATGCGGCTCTAGTCAACTACCGTTTGTTAACCAAGGACACAGACAGCACGAGAAGCACTGGCAGACGACCCGGCAGTCCAACATCAACGGTATGTGGCAGTTTATAATCGTTCATCACTAATACAACCAACTGTCGGTACCTCACTCAGTTAATTTGGCTTCAACAAAAATTACCTTTCAACGGGAGACGCATAAGATATATAAACGGACATGATAACGTGCAGCCATCGATTGGCCTACAAGGGGCGGATCCAGAAATTTGAAAGGGGGCGGGGGGGGGGGGATTCCAAACATGCATGCGACCGGGGGTTGGGGGGCGTGGGAGCCACTCCACCTCAGATAGCGTTCTTCGTGGCCCTCGGAGAAGATCTGGGATCGGACAGGGAGGGCAGTGACCTGGTAGACTTCTGGAGTGTACCACAAGGAGCCTCGGCAGAAACGGATGACCGCGATCCGCATGTGGTAGCGGATGGTCCCGAACGCCCCAATCCGGATCCTAATTACTCACTTCTTGACTCTCTCTACGAGGTCAGGAAGCCCAAGTCTCAGCGACATCGCAAAGTCAAACTTGAGGACCGCAAGGAGGAGTTCAGGACCAAGGCTAAACGGCTGTCGTCGTTTAAAGGCTGAGCTGGCCAAGGTCGGGTTTTACTACTGAGGCACCAAGGACCGAGTCACTTTGTGCCCGGAGACACAGCCTTCTGCGAGCAATTCAAGTTAGACTAAGGGCTCGTTCCGTGCTATTGAATAGTGTCTTATTCTTTCAGACCCTATCAAGTGCTTAACATCATCAGCCACGCTGGATGCTATTAACACGACAGGAAATGGCAAACCCAAGAAATACGAGAAGAAGACACAAAAACAAATCGGTAGGCCTACTATGTTTTTCTTCAACATTTTTGGTCATGTGATCATAAGTCGTGGCTGGAGCGTGATAAAACGGTTGCTTTATGATACTGTAGTATTACCCTCACTTCCAAGAATGCGTTTTGATTTTAACACTTTCTCCATTGTCCCAAAAGCGGCGTAAGGGAGGTGGCGAGATGTCAAATCGACGCCCCGCCCCCCCTGCACCTACCCCCCAAGCAACACCACACCCACGCCCTCTACTCGCCGCTCTGATGTTGATAGGTGTTTCTGATTTACGTCGTTTTGTGGATTTGCCTTTCACAACAGTTTTATTATATTCTTCCAGAAATAAAATTACTGAAGACGGAGAACCGCCGACTCAAGAAGAAGATGAAGTGTTACGGATGTGAAGAGGCGGCCAACATGGTGTTATTACCCTGTGGTCACCTGGTCAGCTGTGACAAGTGCTGTGAGAAGCTCACTAACTGCCCACAGTGCAACAAAGATGTTCTGGAGCGCCTCAAAATATACATGTGTACATTGGCAGAATTCGAAAGTCTTGGCCGGCCTGAAAGCAGGCAAATGAAAACCGCATGTGATATGAGTGGGGCCACTGACATTGGACAGTATAAACTTCGGCAATAGCGGCCGAAAGTCCTTGCGTCAGGGTGCTGTAGGTTTTCAGTTGACCTGACACATGACACCGCCCTGGCAAGAGGGGTCATGACGCAACCACCGCCTAGGGTGGAGGGTTCGCTAGGACAGGGTTCTATGACAGCGCATTTGGGGTCACCTATCCCTTAATCCTTGTACCCAATCACAGAACGCGTTTCATTCAATGCTGTTTGTTAAAAGAAGGATTGTCATTCGGCACAAATTAAGGGGGTATGTGTTTAAAGTTAAAGCGATACCCCTTTAATGCAAACCAATCACGATGTTGGAGACACTGGCTGAAGCCGCTGATATTGAAACACCAGAAATTTCGGCTCAATGGGTTTAAAAAGAGCAAGGGAGGAGTAAAGCGCTTCACTGCTTCAGATTTTTAAACAGCTCACACTCTATCAAATGTTGTAGTGTCTTGTTTAATACACGGATATTTGATTCCACGACACGTGTGATATTTATAGTAATGTAGAATTAAGCGATTATCCTATCTTCCTTATTTTATAGCTATTTGAAAAGTGTCATCTGCATACAGGAATTTTTTTTCGCGATTAGACACATTCTCGCGAATAGACACGTTAAATGCCCATAAGAACCTTATTTGAAGTTGCTGAACGGGTTGATAGCAAGTACAAAGTCTAATGGTTCATTTGGTAGAGCGAGTTTAAGTTTTGTTTACTACTGTACAGCTTCCAACGAGTGGGTGGCCGCCATGTTTGAAAAGCGATGTCACTAGATGCGCACTAGATGGCGCCTCATATTAGATGGCGTCAGCAATCGCAGTTTTTGCGACGCTTGCGTTTTGATGCAAAAAGATTGAACGCATCAGTAGCATTATGCGAAGAGATACATTTATGTAATTTATGACCTTTTGAAGGTCGAATAATACATATGTCTCTATTTGCATAAAAACATGTTATTAATGTCAGTCTGTAGTTGCCAACAGTATAACCTTTGTACGTCAAAAGTATTGGTTGGACAAGTTGATGTGTGTCGTACCCTAACAAACATGACGGTAACGGGCCAGTACTGGCAGCGGTCCGGCTTATTACGGAGATGCTGGTATCACGGCCGGTCAGTAACGGCGCATTGCTGGTCCAGTTAAGGCTAATTTAATACCGCTTTGCCGCTATACCACCGTTATACGCCGGTATCGGCAAGCCGCCATTGGCCCGATTGGCAAAGGCCAGTGCAGGCCCGATATCGGCGGAGTAGCGGCAGAAAAGACACAGTAGAGGGCAGCACTTTCATTCCGTTTGAGGCTGTACCTCTTAGCGCCACCTAGCGAATACAACTTGTTTATTATGGGATGCGCGACTGTTTGAACGGCGGCGGTTTTTCTGTGACTAGCTTCTTGAGTTTATTTGGTTTAGCACTCAATATGCTTCTTGAGTTTATTTGGTTTAGCACTCAATATTCTAATTAATAGAGATCTAGCTGGAAAGTAGCTAGACAATCGGTGATCCTGCAGTTGCTGGCCTTGTCCCTATTATCGTTCAAGCCTTCATGATAGGGATATTTACCCAATATAATCGTGTATGGGCGATAATAGGGATGAGGTGCTTGCCATGTTGAGATGTTTTGCTGTGAATCTATGTGCGCTGCTGCTTATGGTTGAAATAAATAATGACATGTTTCTTTTTATCCTTTATATTACCGCAATAAGACGATGTGGAATAACCCTAATCCGAGATACGTGCACATACTGCTGGCGAGCCGCAATCGGGCCAGCGTTGGTCGCTTGCCGGCTCAGTACCGGCCCGAGCCGATACCGGCGTGCCAGCATCGGCCCATTACTGCGCCGCTGTGCACGGGTGTTACCGGCCCGATACCGGGTGCCAGCATCGGGCCGGCACCAGCAGTATGGGACAGCCTGTATCGGGCCAGTACTGGTCCGATTCAGTCATGTTTGTCGGACGCCTGATGTCAATTAGAAGCTCTGTGATCAGAACGAAACGACAAGAAGCAGATAACTCCATTCGCGAATTTGCATTATTTAGGGATTCAAGCTATAGACATGGGGATGGAAACCTTTCTGATTTACGAAAAAGAAATGTATTGTCCACTAGTTAAACAGGCATCCATCTACGATTGTGTTAACTTGTTATCGTCCCCAAAGATGTCACACATTTAGGTGTTGAGGCTTGAAAGCGATTACCCGGCGTTATTGTTAATCCCTCCGAGGCGCGGCTTTACGGCCAATTTGTCGGAGAAACGAGAGAAATTGGCACTTTGGTTGCAGAAAAGCCGTGTCGGTGCCGGAAAGCAAATGTCGGATTAATGAAGGCAACGAGATTGCGTCACCCGTAGGGTGAGATGACGTAAAATGTAAAATCCAGATTATGTCTTCGGTCCACTACAATGACCTTGATCTTAACAGTTGACTTGACTGTGACTTTGACCTGTGACCTACAGACGCCGTTAACGAACTTGGTCGGATATCGATGAGTAAATTTATACGACGAAATGTTGCGTTTTGTGGCCTACACAGAGTGCAAAGACACACCCTGAGATCCAGATTTGACCATTCAAATTCGTATTTAGCCTCTTAGATTCAGATTTGATACCTCAGATGAATATTGACCCCTCGGATCCGGCAGCTCCATAACTGTCGTTATAGTGAGCATCCTCTCAATTGTTAGCCCCATCCCAAAAGTAAAAGTCACTCTCTAGTTTCGCCCCCAGGTTCAACGATCTCACTCGGTAGACGCAAGGACACAATCCTTGGTAGACATCTGAAACCAAACTGCCCGTTTATTCAGTTTCGGTCTACATTTCTAGTTTTTACATCCCTACCATGCACATTAGTTTCATAGGACACAACTCAATCATCCCACCACCCCAGCTTGACCCCCTCCCCCCGCCTTCCCCACACACAACAGTACACTCGCACCGCGGCAGTCGGTACGCGATCGCCCAACGCCTCGCTACTTGTTTGGATAAGCAGATTAGAGTCGTCGCGCTTTGTCAAGATACGGCATGCGGTGGTTCGGGGGCCCTGACAGGCCATCAGGCGACAAAGGTCACCAGCTGTTCTTAATAGTTAATAGCTTTCGTAGAGTCCCATGTTAAAGTTTTGCATTTTTTTGCAGAAAAACTACTTAAGCGATTTGCACAATTCCAAGACGTGATACAAGTTACCTACGGGCTCAATACGCCACATAATGTACAGCGTCATTAAATGAAAACCGTGAACGTTATAGCGACTTTCCCGATTTTTGGTCCCATCTACCAATGGTTAAGGAAAAAAAAAAATCCTGTGACCTTGAGCTTTGACGTACATACCCCACTAACGAACTTGACGGAGCCATGTCAGATACCTTTCGATGGGTAAAGTTACAGAACGAAATGTTGCGTTTTGCGACCTACAAAGCGCGCGCACACACACACACACAGACAAACCAACGTAGTGATAGATGCCGTAAAATCGAAGATTTTACGTCATAATAAACATTACGGAGAGTCCAGATATTAATACTATAGCCTAAATGGGCCTAAATCTCATCGCGGGGTCTTACACCATGCACTACAAGTGGAGAACACATTGAACAGGTCAATAAGCTCGGGGTCAAGGCCACATTTACGGCGTCTTACCATGGGCAAGGTCATCGAAAGGCTTGACCTTAGCGTCACGTGTGTCTAATGCCAAGTAGAACATATTCTTTACATAAGTATCTGAATCCTCAGTGTGTAATGTAGCAGCTTAAATAGCTCCTATGGTCGTTCCTTCTCGAGGCAAATTTCGCATAGCGGTACAGTTGTCAATTTGTTAGTGAACACAAGAATAAAAGTAAGAGTCCAAATAAGAGTAAAGCAACAAAGAAAATTTCAATTATTTGATTTCACTAATTTCTTTGAAATGAAAATAATTAAAATAAATAATTAACAACGATTTGATCACACATGCACATGTTATGTTGGTTCAGTTGACAAAACAACATCTTTAATAAATAAAGTAAGCACCAAAAATTTATTCAGCAGACTTAGATGCCAGAAACAAAACAAGTCTAATGCATCCAAGCAACAAAGCCAAAATATTATGTTTGACGTTTGTTTCCTTTTTATTTCAAGTTCAATTTGGTGAAGTTCGCTTCTACTGTCACTTGGATAAGTAAGTAGAAACAAATATTTAATTTATTCAAAATATTTTTTTCAAAACCCGCATCATAAACGGATAGCGATATTCACGTTCCAACCATGCTCTTAAAAGTCCGTGAGTTCAGACAGCCAGAATGGGGGTTAGGCTACGCTTGATGCGCTCAATGACTAACTCGATTAGGATTGGCTCATTTATTTTGCACCTCCCCCCACTCCACACACCCCCTGGGGCACGCACTGGACACTGACCTGCCATGAGGTGCAGGTTACGCAGCTTCTCCCGGTGGTAGGAGGGTACCACGTCACAGTAAAGCTCGAACATGCTCTGGACGGAGTGACAGAGGTTGAGGGCCCCCTCGTTGCTGGCCGCCGTCCCCTCCTTCAGGGTGTCGTAGGCCAGGCACAGGAGACTGCGCACCGGAAGGCTGAAACACACCACACCACGCACGCACGCACGTCAGCCACATGGGTCTCTTCCATAGAGCGTCCTATTGCAGGGTCACATTGCTTGGTGGATGAACAGTTTATGGATGAACATACAGACACATACAGAATGTCGCGACCTCCAACTGCTGTTATATATTGCTTAAACCGGATCACACTGGAAAACTACCGTAGAACCGCCGTTGCGTGTTCATGCGGTGCGCACGTGCAGAACTCAGTCGTAGAAACGCCTTAGCACGCAACGGCGGTTCTACGGTACTCGGGCGACCGGCCTCCCGGGACCTGCAAACCGCTACGCATTAAAACGCATCATCGGCTTAAAGGATACCAGGTATCGGTTATATACCGATCCATCAAAGTATCATTTACGGGTTACAGAAAGAAAAATAGGATGCTCGAAAGATAAAGTCAAAAACATGTGGATAGACTGCACATACTGATGGGTTGGGGCACGTTTGTGCACATGAAAGCTAAGCTGTTACAATAAACCTTCCTGGACAATAAAATGGGGTTGGGTGAAACAGCGTATACCCACACGCTTTTGACATGCCCCTCCCCTTAGCTTACCAACTGGGCTTGGAAGTACACCTGCCCCCCACCACCCACCCTTGTTAGCTTACCAACTAGGCTTGGTAGCCCATCCTGCCCCGCCACTCCTCCCCCCTAGGCGTGGGAGCCCACCTGCCCACCCCCCCTAGGTTTTGGAGCTCACCGCCCCCCCCCCTACTAGGCTTGGGAGCCCATCCTGCCCCCGCCCACCCCTTCACACACACATACACACATAACGACATGCCGACTTGAGGCCTGACCTGACTTGGCAGACGGGCAGCTTGTAGTTGCTGGTCCCGGCCTTCTCGCGGCACTCCCTGACGAAGGCGTCCCGCCTGGCCTCCTCCTCCCCCTTCAGCTGACCCAGAGGGTGGTCGCTGGAGATCCGGATGGACCCCATCAGCTCCTGGGTCATGAACTGGTGGGCCTTCTTCAGGATCTCCTGGCTCTTGATGTTGGCGAACAGGCTGTTGACGTTGTTGAGGTAATCCATGAGCGTGGTGCTGTCCGGAGCGAGGAAGCCCAGCCGGATTAAGGCATCCTGGAAGCGCTCCGTCATCCGGACCATGTCGTTGTACTTGTCCCACTGGCCGGCGCCGCCCGCCGTGGGCACGGCGTGGGACAAGCACTCGTTGTATATACACTCGAACAGCCTCTTGTTCATCGCCTGGCCCAGCCTCTCCACTAACGTCACCGGCTGGCGGCTCTCCAGGCTACTCGCCCCCTCGCAGGACTCCTTCACCACGATGTGAGCTAACGGCTTCTGGAGGAAGATAAACACCTGCTCCAGTTTCTGGAATGCCTCGGCAGGGGGCACCATCAGTCGCTTCTGCGGGCCGCCGGCGTTGAGAACGACGCACAACGTGTATTTGTCCAATTCGTCGATGACTTGAAGCAATGTGTTTCTATCCGTTACAACCCCTTCCACGAAATACATCATCAGTCGATCACAGAACACTTTTATCCTGGAGTCCAGCATGTTGACGCTGTGCATGGCCTGAATTGCTGACGTAAGCACTTCCTTGTCGCTCTCAAGGTCAGTCACTTCCAAGGTCACGGAGTGCGGCTTGCGCGCCTGGCGCCGCGACTCGGGAGGGAGCGTCCATTTTAGCATTTTGTTCCATGTCTCGCCTATTTGAAATAATAACTTCTCCCTCAGGACGCATATTTCTGTCTGTAGGACTTTCTGGACGTTTCGCTCCAGATCCTCCTCCACCTCCAGCGACCGCAGCAAGTTGTTGACGGCGTCCACGCTCTCGATGGCCGCCAGGAACTTGCCGTTCCGGATCTTGGTGTCCGTCGTCTGGAGCATTTCGTGTATCTGGATCAGTTTGTCCACTATGGTCAGAAGGCGGTCGTAATCCCGGAGTTTCACCTCCAGAGCCTTCTTCGTGGCGTGCGCCTCGGCTAGCTGCGGTGGAAATGAACAGCCATATGACTTAAGGAATATGGAAACTGAGAAAGGGGGCAAAATCCTGGTGAAATATAAAGCGAAGAAAGCGTTTGCTCACGCACGTCCCGTGTTTGCCAATCCCAGAAGTCACTTTCAAAATATTTATCCTATGTAGGTTTTATATTTACAGCCATAAACACATGCTTTCTCCTTTTTCACATTTCTCATCAACCTGACGAGTTTCAAATTTACGTATAGGCACTTTTACGTATATACGTATAGACACGTTCTCGTAGAGTTATCGAGATAACTTGAGACGCCAAACTCGTCTAACACCAAGTCCACGGGCAACCTCGATGTCTGTGATACGGCATACGGGCGGCCGTCAGATCAGGCAAACCCCATCTCCTCCATCCCACCTGTCCTTTCACATCGGCGCGAATCGTTCTCCGCATAGCTTACGTATTACTCGCGCAATACAATTATATTACTACCAATAATCCATTGCGTTGATGATGATAGACAAGCTTGTTCCTAATCTGGATCAAATATCGGAACCACCTCGACTGACATACATAGGGTCTGGGGGTTTGGCGGGTGTGACAGGGTAAGGTGCGGAGAGCGACGGCGGGGGGGGGGGGGGGCAAGCACCCACCTTCTCCAGCTGTTCAAAGAGCGGTTTGATGGAGGCGAACTCCTTGATGACCTCCTGGCCGAGCCCCGTCGTGTGGTCGTCGCTGGAGAGGACGCTGCTGTACTTCCGCTGCAGCGCCTCGCACACCTTCAGGTGGATGTCCGTCACCTGGTCCGCCAGCCGGGTCAAGGTCGAGTCAAGTTCAGACAGCCTGGGCCCCGCGTGGCTCTCGGCGCTTTGCGATGGTGAAGAATGCAATAGTTATTATTTTGATGGGGCGAGGGGGCGGAACATAATCATATCTCGTAAAAATTAGTTAGTTTATTTCGTACTATAGGCTGGCCTCCAGCCAAGGTACATAAACAAGACAAAAGCAAGAGAACAAACGCACAGTCATGACAGTACATACAAACGATATGAAAAGTGAATGTGGGAAACTTCAATATCCACTCTGGTATTTTCTTTGGAGAGCCAAGCTTACAAATTTACATAAATTAAACATAACTTGCTCGTTGTTTGTGGACATCAGTTCTACAAATTTATCCATTGTTGGGAACGTATAATAGTAGTTCTTTATGTAGAGTTTACGAATATCGTCATACAACGAGCACTTTAGTAAAAAGTTAGCTTGTGACTCGACTTCGTCCACCCCGACGCGTTGACAATGGATGCATAGCCTTTCTTGAAAGGGTAAATTTAAATGTCTCCCTTTTTCGATCATCAAATTCGCGCATTGGAATCTGCTATTCACGGTACGCAAACGTTTGAATCGTATACATGTGAGGTAGCGCTCGGGGTTTAACAGAGTTTTGTAGCAGCAATATTCTGGTGCCAGCTTTGTATTGTCACACATATTGGAGTACCAATTCTGTGTGAGAATATCCCTGGCTCGCTGAGAAACCTCTGGCATGAAACAAACTGGGTCCCCAACTGTCTGCGTGATCCACGCGTAACCGAAACCATGTCTGAATAACCAAATCTTCACCTGCGTAGCCCAGTTTTTGTTATATGCAGCTTTGACCAGTCTGTTATGCGGCATTGCTAGCAATTAAACCCAATATTTAATGGCCCTCTTCTCACAGTGATATCTGATTGGAAGTCTACCTAATTCCCCTAGGACCGCTTGGTTCGGTGTTGCAACCCCTACCCCTAAGATATATTTACAAAGTTTCATTTGCATTTTTTCCACTACATCCGCAGTATAAAAAAAATCCATCCCATGTAATCCCATCTCTCAAATTGTATATCGCAAAAAATCCATGCCAAAATTCCAAATTGTTTTTCTTCGTTTAGTCTATACCCGACAAATGATCATGACGTCACTCATTATTTCGGTGTTTAGTATATATTCACCTGGCAGCTTCATCCTCCTTGTTCGAATCCCCTTCGTTGTCGGCCCGTTCCAGATACTGGAGCGGCACAACGGGCCCCATGGCCGCATTGACCTTGATCTTGAACTGTTCAAGGTCAAGCTCGTCCTCGTCGTCCGCCTCGCCCAGGGTTTTGGAGGCGGGCTGCGACTCGAGGTCCAGACGGTCGATGCCGACCAGCTGACACATGTCCCACACCTGGGTTTCCACCATGTTGCGGACCTGAGCCATGTCCTGGCGGTAGATGACCTTCTCCACTTCCCGCATCTTGTTCGTGTGTTTCTGCAATAGCACGTGTGGCGATGACGAAGCGTGCAATTTATATCAATTGTTGTGTTACAGTTTTCGCAACACGTTTTAATTATATATCTCTTGGCAGTGATAGCTAACGGTAATCATAAAATATTCATTGGCCCGGACTATAAAAAATAATTTCAATTAAATGTGCCAAATGCGTTAAGTGTAATACGTTCAATTCTAGTACAGCGGAGGGACAATTTTGGAACGGCCGAAAATGGCACTAGATAAAAAGCGATAAAGACGTATTTTTCCGTATATTCCCTGTTCTCTGAGTGTTATTAAGACATAATATAACACTTGGTCTATGCTCAAGGGGTCACTGAACCCGCTAGGAAAACGACTGCTAGTGGAGTTTCAATCATGATTTTCTACAGTCGGATATTCTGCGCATGCATCAAATAATACCTATAATATGCACTCTTACGATTTCATGTCTTATGCAATCATTTAGTATAAACTGCTTTTCATTTTGAAGCAAACCCTTCATATTGCCTTGTGTATCCACACTGCTGAACATCAATGACGCAACTCTAACACATCCAATTCCGGGTCCAATGAAAACCCTCGGGAGCTATTTCTACCCACCTCTTGTCTCTCGAGTATTTCTCGTTGTTTCTCGGCGTCCTCTTGCAGTAGACGTCGCTCCTCCTCCAAGTGACTGCGCTCCAACTCCACGCGGTCATTCTCCACTTCGGCCTTGACCTTTTGCAGCTCGCGCTTCTGACGCATACGCTGGCGTTCCTGCTTGGCGCGCGCCTTGTCTCGCTCCAGCTGCTGCTGCGCGCGAACACGCTCCCGCTCTAGTTCCTCGCGCTCCCGCCGATGGCGCTCCTGGTCGGCGGCAAACTGCTCGTTGTCCTTGAGCACGGAGTTGACCTTCTGTTCTATGGTGACCGACAGGTTCTTGATCTCCTTGTGAGCCTGTAGACGGCGCCACAAACACGTAATAAAGACATGGCTTTGCCACGCAGGCTTATTCTATGATGGAAACACTTTGTTTATACGGTCTTGGACATCTCGATTGTGAAAAGATTTGTTTTTTTCAGGCGGCTTTCGAAGATATGAAGGCTATATATTGAGCCAAGGAACCACCCGGGGACAACGAAATGGGAGCTACATACATGGCTCAGATGCAAGTGTCAGAGCTTAAACCCTCGACATGTTGCCCTGCAAGTCCTCTCGACTTTTATGAAACGTCCATGCATGTACTTTGTAATATAATGACTGGTAGTCTTATTGTACACCATATTATTCTGAATTTCCAACGACCGTGGAATATCAGTCCAGACAACGCACTTCTCTCCTTGGAGCGAGGAGGAGGAGGAGGAGGAGAAAGCTGGCGAAGGGGGGAGGGGATGATCTGTTCAGCCTTGGAGAGGTACAGGCACGGGCCACTGGGAAGGGCCGGGCGGGGGGTGGGGGTGGGGGGTGGGGGTGACAAACCTGTTCCGCCTTGGTCTTCATGAAGGGGTCAAGGTAAGGGCGGGGTGGGCGGGAGGGGGGGATGGCGGTGACCAACCTGTTCCGCCTTGGTCTTCATGGAGAGCGCCTCTAGCGACAGACGCTTCACTTCCTGTTCCTTCTGCCGCAGCTCATCGCGCTGCGCCTCGTGCTCCACCAGCTGCGATAGGCGCTGCGCCTCGGCCAGACAGTGCGCCTCCTCTAGCTGCGCCAGCTCCCTCCTGCAGCGGTATGGAAAGACAACTGTCTTTAAACTGATCAAAACTATCAATACTATGTATATATATATATATATATATATATGCCTTCCTCCTGCAGCGGTATGGAAAGACAACCGTGTTTGAACTGATCAAAACTGGTAGCAAAATATATATAAATATACCGCGGCCATATAGTACGCCTACTACACTCCTGCAGAGGTATGGAAAGGCAACCGTCTTTAAAATGACGAAAACTCGAAATAATATATATAAATACACGTACAGGGGTATGGAAAGACAACACAGGTATATCTATGTCATAGCAATATAGACCTACTGTATATACCCATACTGTATATACCCAGGAGTCTAATTACGTGCTGGCTATGATAATAGCATAATATGATTGCCGAGGTTCTGACCTTTTTTCCTCTAATTGCTCTCTTTCCGAATCTGTGATCGCAGAAATCGAAGACTGCAGGTCGACCTCCAAACTGAAACGACACACACGGGAGATATGAGATATTCCTCATGCGTCATCAAACATGTCAGACAGATATGAAATATAACGTAAAGACACATGTAAAGGGTGCGTCCACAATATTATAAGACGAGATGCCAAACGCTGATACTTGTACATATAGCAGTGGGCTTACCTGCCAGACAGTAGATTCAAACCATTGGATCAAGATTATATTGAGGAGTCAAACTGGTATAACGCCCCCTAACCTCTTCACTCCCAGGTTTAGTTTAACTATTGACCACAGACTGGATACCGAGTACAACGCCTGCCATACTCCCTTCTCGACCCCTATGGTTGACAGCCTACAGGACCTGACGGATAGGGGCGGGGGGAGGAGGGAGGGGGGGGGGGGTGTTCGATTCTTTCTCTGTTGCGCAAGAGCCGCCGCGTTGCATTAACTCCCGAGCGTCCAACCCGAGGCATCCCGTGGGTGTCGCTACCTGTCGCTCGCGGTCCAACCATTAAAATGTCAATATACAATAAAACGGCCGTAAAACTGTTGCAGTCCTCTAAAATTCAATAAACCAGTTTCCGTTTATATTGCGACCCGCGAGTAAGTGCTACACCCCATCAGATCGCATACATCAGACCACGAAACTGATCCCAAGCTATGTATTAGCGATAGCGTCTTGGTCGCAGTGACGAACGTTATAGGCCTACCAACCGCTTTGCTTTCAACCCGCCCACGCCATATCTGTAGGCTACATATTTGATCTGTACCTATGCATGTAAATATAAAACTGTGCTGCCTCATGTAGGTATGTATGAACTTTAAGGGGTCATGTTTGCCTAAGCGTCACCCCAGACATCAGGGAAACAGGCGGCGACCTTCAAGTCTAATCCCCACTTGTCACATTCGCTCGGCTGCCCAGTATGGCTCCAGCGAGCGACACGCACGTGTCTTGCATCTCTTATCATAGGCCCACAGTACAGCGGATCGGTGGTTCGAGCCCCGCTGTGGCCATGTCTGTGTGGTCGCAGGATAAAAAAAGATCCCAAGTCCTTCTTGGCAAAGAGTACGGGGGTTACCCCCGGGGACATGGCTCCACCCCCCCCCCCCCGTCCTTCTCCCATTGAGGCCATATGACCAGAAGTGGGGGTTAGTTCCAGCGTCTTGAATATACAACCAACCCACCGTACCTACATCGCGCACCCTTGTCATGGCAATCAGAGTAATCAAAACGTATTCTAATTGAGTCAACTGTAAGTTGTACTGTGTTATACTCGGGGTGTCGATTATATTATGGTGATTTAGATAGCCAGATGTGGCTAGGACACCTTCACTTACATTCCATTATGGTGCTGGTGATCTGGATGCAGTCATTCTAGTGCCAAACTGATTCCCAGTCGGAGTCGATACTCCAGAAATCGTGAATGCGTTAACCAATGTACAACCGATAACGACAGCTTTAGAGTAACGAAGGTCAGCCTCGTCCGGAGAGTTATTCCAGATATCTTGCCAAGGTCATTTCAATGTCGTATCCGTGTGTGAGACAAATGGACTAAGTCAATAATGAAAAAATATCAAACGCCTAACAGAAAGAACACTTTTCTTTCTCACTTTTGCAGGCATCACTCACTTATCAATGCTCTTGTAAACAACAGTTTTGCCATCTGGCATTGATCAAGAACATAAAGTAATAACGACTGATCCCATATTCCCAGGAGAGGCTAAGATTCTTATTCCGCTCCGGTTCAGCGTTATAATATGTCCATATAAAGGTATAAACTTCCTTCCCGCCGAGCTCGCCAGTGGTATGACGCCTTACTGGCTATAGTACTGTACCACCGAGGCCCTCTGTAGCGACCATTATAAACACAGCACCCAGAGGATGGTTGGCACATCCCGCCTCGTCGTCCACAGGTCCAGCCCACAACGTCCACAGGTCCAGAGCATAGCCGCGACCGGTCACGTGATCAGAGGGCCGTTTGGCGGCGACACGCCAGGTCCTGGCCTCCCTCCACAAGCTCCCTTGAAGATCGGAGCGGCGACATGCAGGCCGTGTCAGTATACGGTATAGCCAAAGCCAAGGCCGGGGCCAGACCAGGTGAGTCCAGGCCGTCCCCTATATATTACACTCTATACTATAGCCCGAGGTGGTGGGGAGTCAGCTGGCGTGTCGTGTATAGGCTGGTTCCCTCCCGCTGTCACCCTCCGGAGAGATCACAGCCAGGGTCGCCGACCCCATGCCAGACGGCTGGTTCCCTGGTATTATATACACGAGCAGGCGCGTGACAATGTCGCCATGGATGTGCTGCTATGGTAACACGCGCGTTGTCATGTGAGACTCGATGTTCCCATGACAGGATGCCGGTTCACTGGTAGTACATACACGCGCATGCGCTCGTGACAATGTCGCCATGGATGTGCTACATAACTATGGTAACACGCGCGTTGTCATGTGAGACTAGATGTCGCCACTGGCCATTTAAATACGGGTCTCTCTCTACATGTATCGTTATAAGGTAGTCCAAGGCATTGCAATAAACACCCGTATTTCTCGTAAGGTCCTTCACGTGGTACTAGGAGTTCAACACCCTTTGGTAGCCGACGCTGTAGCCACGCTTTCAATGATATATCCCTATAACTCCACTGTCTGTAATATATCCCCGAAAACCACACCTGCAACGCTTGCATAAATTCACGCACCTCTTTCATATATCCTATAATAGGGAATATACATATCTGTTGCAGGCCGCGTTCACATCCTAAGTGATGTGACAGGACAATCGTCCCCCTGATACAGAAGGGCGAGCGACATGCTTGGAAGCCCAGCGGCCGCAAGCCTTTAGACATACACCACACACCATAACATAAACACCATTCACGAACAGCCTGAACGCCCCCACTCTCTTTCCATCCCGGTCCGCCTTCTCGCCCCCCCCCCCCCCCCCACCGCCCCCTTAAAGGGGTCCCAGCGGTCTGCCAACGAGTCTTATGTCGGGCAGGGTGCACCACCCAGCGCCCTGAGGCTGTCGGCTACACTCACATAACGTCAAGACCATTAGCGAAAGGAACAGGGCGAGCGATAAAAAAACCCAACGGCAGCCTTTTTTTACTGCCTTTACTTTCTCTCAGTCGTTTTGCCCTTTCGGTCGATAGCTAAAGATGGACAGAGAGAACGGTGGAGACGTGTAACAAGAAACGAAAGAACAACGAAAATCCCTGATTATAGGTGACGAAGCGGGGTAGCAATAAGCACTCATCACTCATGAACAATGGATCCTTTCAGACACTTACATATTTCTGCCTTGTTTTTTCCTTTCTCGACTCTCCTTTCTAACGCGCCAGCAGTCACTCTCAGGGAGTGAAATATGAACAGTGGTTTGGCGAGGGCCACGCGGGGGGCGGGGGGGGGCAGGACACTTACACAACCCAACCAGGCATGAGCAGGGCGCCATCATTTCTCCATGAATAAAGTAGGATTGGCGCAACGGCCGACAGACGGTATGAACACACACGCCTCCACCCCCATCTCCCGAACGCCCACAACAGATCATACACAACCCACGGGCGGGGTCAACCAAAGGGGACGCAACGAAATCGTTGACTCCACAAGGTCAAGGACATCCCATATAGAAATACACCTTTTTTAACAACATATAATTCCCTTATTAAATATAATTCTGTTGTCTTTTACAATTAATTATGCCTGATATTTCCAAATAACAATGTAGAGGAGGCAAAAATGTCAATCTTCATTCGGGATGATATATCCATATACATATAGCACATAGCATAACTGACATATTGCCCATGCCAGACGGTCATTTTGAAATCGGTATTGTCGACCGATACTTCGAAAGTGACTCTCACATAATTATTGGTTATATTTAAGTGTCTAGTTCACCTATATATTTGACACCACCAGTGACATCAGGAATAATGCCAACTGCCCCAATGACGTCATAAATTCCAATCCGTCTTGATTCGACGGTAGCAGACGAGTATCATGGCAGGGTTGGCGCCGGCGGGAAAACGCAGACCAACATTGTGTGTAGCCCCGTAGGATTTACCAGGGTAAACCGTTCTTAAAGACCTATTCCTTGCACGTCGGCCATACCGATATTGGTTTACTTTAGGTAGGTACGACACGTTATCATGTAAGCTCGTATTGTGAAAAAGGAAATGGTCAATGCAGTAAGGGACCAGGTCTTCGGAGGAAATCCCCTGACTACGCCTTACCAATACCCAGAGGAGCCAACCAACCCAGAGGAGCCAACCCAACCCAGAGGAGCCACCCAACCCAGAGGAGCCAACCCAACCCAGAGGAGCCACCCAACCCAGAGGAGCCAACCCAACCCAGAGGAGCCACCCAACCCAGAGGAGCCAACCCAACCCAGAGGAGCCACCCAACCCAGAGGAGCCAACCCAACCCAGGGGAGCCAACCCAACCCAGAGGAGCCAACCCAACCCAGAGGAGCCAACCCAACCCAGAGGAGCCACCCCAACCCAGAGGAGCCAACCCAACCCAGAGGAGCCAACCTAACCCAGAGGAGCCAACCCAACCCAGAGGAGCCACCCAACCCAGAGGAGCCAACCCAACCCAGAGGAGCCACCCAACCCAGAGGAGCCAACCCAACCCAGAGGAGCCAACCCAACCCAGAGGAGCCAACCCAACCCAGAGGAGCCAACCCAACCCCGAGGAGCCAACCCAACCCAGAGGAGCCAACCCAACCCCGAGGAGCCAACCCAACCCCGAGGAGCCAACCCAACCCAGAGGAGCCAACCCAACCCAGAGGAGCCAACCCAACCCAGAGGAGCCAACCCAACCCAGAGGAGCCAACCCAACCCAGAGGAGCCAACCCAACCCAGGGGAGCCAACCCAACCCAGGGGAGCCAACCCAACCCAGAGGAGCCAACCCAACCCAGAGGAGCCAACCCAACCCAGAGGAGCCAACCCAACCCAGAGGAGCCAACCCAACCCAGAGGAGCCAACCCAACCCAGAGGAGCCACCCAACCCAGAGGAGCCAACCCAACCCAGAGGTGCCAACCCAACCCAGAGGAGCCAACCCAACCCAGAGGAGCTAACCCAACCCCGAGGAGCCAACCCAACCCAGAGGAGCCAACCCAACCCCGAGGAGCCAACCCAACCCCGAGGAGCCAACCCAACCCAGAGGAGCTAACCAACCCAGAGGAGCCAACCCAACCCAGAGGAGCTAACCCAACCCCGAGGAGCCAACCCAACCCAGAGGAGCCAACCCAACCCAGAGGAGCCAACCAACCCAGAGGAGCCAACCCAACCCAGAGGAGCCAACCCAACCCAGAGGAGCCAACCCAACCCAGAGGAGCCAACCCAACCCAGAGGAGCCAACCCAACCCAGAGGAGCCAACCCAACCCACAGGAGCCACCCAACCCAGAGGAGCCAACCCAACCCAGAGGAGCTAACCCAACCCAGAGGAGCCAACCCAACCCAGAGGAGCCACCCAACCCCGAGGAGCCAACCCAACCCAGAGGAGCCACCCAACCCAGAGGAGCCAACCCAACCCAGAGGAGCCAACCCAACCCAGAGGAGCTAACCCAACCCACAGGAGCCCGTTCTCAACAATTTATTTCCGTCATGCAATCAAAGTATTCAAATAACATACACAGTTTAGTCATCTTTATCCATCTGGCAATAAAGCGTTATACTGAGCATATCCTCATCGGTAGCACAAGACGAAACCACCAAATGTATATTATATTTATGAATGTTTTACATACCATGGGCCGCTGGCCTTACAGTATTCAATAAACAACAAGAGCCTTACCACTAAAGATAGGGGGTAATTATCCTGCACACACATAGAGACAGTGACACACTTAAAGGTAAGGTCTACTTACTCTGACGCCAGGGCGGATTGTGACACACTTAAAGGTAAGGTGGACTCACTCTGACCCCAGGGCGGACTGTGACACACTTAAAGGTAAGGTGCACTTTGACACACTTAAATGTAAGGTATACTTACTCTGACCCCAGAACGGACTGTGACACACTTAAAAGTAAGGTGCACTTTGATACACTTAGAGGTAAGGTGGACTTACTCTGACCCCAGGGCGGATTGTGGCACACTTAAATGTAAGGTGTACTTACTCTGACCACAGGGCGGACTGTGACATACTTAAAGGTAACGTGCACGTTGATACATTTAAAGGTAAGGTGGACTTACTCTGAACCCAGGGCGGATTGTGACACACTTAAAGGTAAGGTGGACTTACTCTGACCCCAGGGCGGACTGTGACACACTTAAAGGTAAGGTGCACTTTGATACACTTAAAGGTAAGGTGTACTTACTCTGACCCCAGGGCGGATTGTGACACACTTAAATGTAAGGTATACTTACTCTGACCCCAGGGCGGATTGTGACACACTTAAAGGTAAGGTGTACTTACCCTGACCCCAGAGCGGATTGTGACACACTTAAATGTAAGGTATACTTACTCTGATCCCAGGGCGGACTGTGACACACTTAAAGGTAAGGTGTACTTACTCTGATCCGAGGGCGGACTGTGACAGGGAGGTGGTGGACCACGTCCACTGGAAGTCTCGCCACACCTTCACCAGCGGCTTGGACCCGTTCTGCAACGTCAAGAGTTCGGCCTGAAGACGGCGACATTTAACACATACATTCCTGATCAAACGCAATACGTCTATGATGTATCATACCCTGCTTCTAGTGGAGCAAAACCATGGCAGCTCTCAGCCTAAAGTATTAAACAATTCAGAATCCGCCTTCTATACGAATCGGAACACTTCATTTCTAATTATTATTCCATTATTAATCATAGAAAGCTCGAGGCTATGATGTAGCCAGGTGTCACGGTAGGTCTAATTCGCCCATATTTGGCGTCAAAGCCTACAATGGTAGATGCGGGACTTCAAACCACAGCACAGTAACAACTGTACATTTGTTGATTTAGCACCCGCCTCTGTCCTCCGTCGTTGTTGCCGCGTTCAGCCGCCAGAATGACTTAGCCTGGACTAGTCTGTCGGAGCAATGATGGTACGAAGCCCGCCGCTGAGCATAGAGCAAGTTGATAAGTTTACGTGCGGGCTCGCCAGATGGCAGCACGGTGTAATGCTCTCTCATGATTAATCCGATGAGGAGTTTACGTGAGCGTGAATTGAATATAAAACTCACACACAGTGTCGAGCGCACAGCTTGCACTAAGGGGCGATTACCGGCTATCGTAAACAGCACATCGCGGCAGACACACGGAACATTTGATGATAGATACACACCACAACTGTATGTCGATAGTAAGGACTTACTTACCTTGAATTATTGTAGTTCTAATATGGTCCCGTTGGAGGAGAAAGTTTGATGTCGAGAGAGAAAGGAGAGATACGGAAATATGGGGTGGCGAGGGAGAGAGGAGAAGCGAGAGAGATGGGGAGGCGAGGGAGAGAGGAGAAGCGAGAGAGATGGGGAGGCGAGGGAGAGAGGAGAAGCGAGAGAGATGGGGAGGCGAGGGAGAGAGGAGAAGTGAGAGAGATGGGGAGGCGAGGGAGAGAGGAGAAGCGAGAGAGATGGGGAGGCGAGGGAGAGAGGAGAAGCGAGACAGATGGGGAGGCGAGGGAGAGAGGGGGAGAGAGACACAGGCGGGGAGGTGAGACAGACGAGAAGAGAGACAGAGAGATAGGGAGGTGAGAGAGACAGGAAGATGGGGAGGCGAGGGAGAGAGGGGGAGAGAGACACAGGTGGGGAGGTGAGACAGATGAGAAGCGAGACAGAGAGATAGGGAGGTGAGAGAGAGAGAAGAGAGACAGGAAGATGGGGAGGCGAGGGAGAGAGGGGGAGAGAGACACAGGTGGGGAGGTGAGACAGACGAGAAGAGAGACAGAGAGATAGGGAGGTGAGAGAGACAGGAAGATGGGGAGGCGAGGGAGAGCGGGTTTCTTACCTTATGTTTCTGGGGCCAGGTGTGCCAGCGTCCTTCCATAACATTCTGCACAGGACGTCCCCGTGGAGCAGACAGGGAGAGGACAGGCGTTATCAGCAAACACAATCAGCCACAAAACACAATAGTACAGCGGCCACGAGCATAGGTCAGGCGTGGGCTGCTGCTGGGGGGGGGGGAGGGGGGTGTTGGGAAGGGGTGTGGGAGGGGGTGTGGGAGATCGGAACGGACGGTGGTGGTGGTGTCACGCGCACATTGAACCTCGGGCTCAGGTCAAAGTGGTTGGTGAGAGAAAAAAAGAGAGAACAAGAACGCCAAAGCAAATCTTGTAGCTGCTTTCATCACGGATACATTGGTCTTTAATACTACAGGGCAAAAACCAGGCCTCAATGGGAAAAAAGAAAGACAGGACACACTACACACGCCATAATAACTAAGGCCAAAGGAAGAGGATTGTTGGAGACGGTTGTACTCTAGGTTGTACTCTAGGTCGTACTCTAGGTCGTACTCTAGGTTGTACTCTAGGTTGTACTCTAGGTTGTACTTAGGTTGTACTCTAGGTTGTACTCTAGGTTGTACTCTATGCAAAAAGAGACAAATCGGGGCCAAAGCTTGGCTTAGTCTCCGGTGGAAGCAACAAAAGGGCGTCAGCAGCAGCATTGCTACATAAACCAAATCACATGAGACAGAGGGAAAAATTACGTCACGAGATCGTAACAGAGAAACACATGTCGTCATCGGATGAAAACCCATGTCGTCATGAGGTGGTAAACACAAAAACACATTTCGCCACAGGATGACAAACACATCTCGCCATAAGAGGGTAAACACAAAAACACATTTCGCCACAAGATGATCAACACAAAGATATTATTTGTCAATAGATGGTCGACACAGAAATACCGCGATGCGGTACACACAGATATAGTTCGTTAAGAGAGGAGTCACGGGAACACATCGCCACAAAATGGAGTACACTAAAAAAACACATCGACACGAGGTGATAAACACAGAAAACAATGAAAGAAAATCAATAAAAGGGGTTTTGTCATCTTCTGTGGTAAGTAGGTCACTGTGGTAAGCACAAGTATGCGGGGATACACAGCACACGAAATAACGCAAAAACATCTTATAAAATGAGCAAAAACATCATGTGAATAACGAAATTACAATGTACGTGCTATATTAATAACTCGAATCGCGCATATCAGTTAATGTCTACAGACTAAATAATCGAACCAAGAAGCCAGCAAAATTGAAAAATTAGAAAATGAAATAAAAAAATAGGTCGCTGTCTCAAAGGCCTATTTCATATTCCCGAACCAATAATTGCATCAAGCATTATAATAAAAGGGGTGGTCAAATCCTGTTAGCGCTCCTCCGACCTTGAGGCTTGGGAAGGTCAGTCTGTTGCGTATTATGTAGGTTTGGTAGAGGTCGTTCACCGTGCGGGCCCGCCCAGCCCTGGGCACTGTACACCGGGCACTGTACACCGAGCACTGTACACTCTACCTGTACTCGATGTACTGTGCTGTACCTACCTCCTTGAGTTCCTCCCTCAGTTTGGCCGCCTCTCCAGGGTGGTTAAACCGAAACACGTGGTGGCGCCCCAGTCGTATGATGGAACCTGCAACGGGATTGGCCCATGAATTGCATTGGTCGATTTTGGCCACTTTTGTGCATATTTATGCTTGACAGGATAAAGAAGACGCTTGGGCCGCATTGACAACCTCCTAATACGTGGCATTTGACAGTGTATGACATGGGTGCTGACATCGGAGTGATGATTTCCTGCTACTACCGTCATATATAACGGGGGCCGGCCCGGTAGCTCAGTGGGTTAGAGCGCTCGCTTTGAGTGTTCTGGCCACCTGAGAGCCTAACGGCACGTGGGTCGGTGGTTCGAGCCCCGCTGTGGCCATGTCTGTGTGGTCGCAGGATAAACATCCCATGTCCTTCTTTGCAAAGAGTAGGGGGTTATCCCCGGGGACATGGCTCCACTCTCCCTTCCTTCTCTCATTGACGCGATATACCCAAAAGTGGTTAAAGCGTCCTGAATATACAACCAACAGTCATATATAACTAAAGTGGCACTCGGAATATACCAGTTCGAGCGCCTATACGATTTGAATCTGAAATCAATAGTGCGTACGTAACCTACAGATGGGTTATGGACAGGGCCGTGCGGACAATAAGATCATCAGACGCTTTACGTGACTTGTGTGAATGAATATAAAGGCTGAACTGGTGCAAGAACCAAGCCGATGAAACCTCCATAGGACAATGAAATGGGGTTGAACAAAACCCATGTCCCAGATACAGGTGCGGGCGAGCGAACCCACGACCTGTTGATCTGCGGCTCAGCTCAGCTGCCAGCTTGCGAACTGAGCTAGTCTACCCGAGACAGTGGAATCAGGATCAATAATAGATAAATCCGGATGCTCCATCGATCTATCTGACCCAGTAACGGGTATGAGGCGGCTGTATTGTGATCGTCAAGGCAGCGGACATGGCCCTAACGCGGCCTTAACGCCATCAATAGTAATATATATGTTATGAGTAGGACAAATTGAACGACTCAAGGTTTCCTTCGTGTAACTAATAAAGTGAAACAAGAATAACTGACAGGATTAGGACTGGGTGAACCCTAGACAACACAATCACAAGACATATCACGAGGTCGGCTGCGGGGCTTGTTCAACGACAGTGGAAATGGCAAGAAAGTCCTCCTCTTTATGAAGAAATGTTCACAAACGGGACTCGAACCCTTGACATCCTGCGCATATGAATGGGTGGACGATTCAAGACACTTGGGCAAAGAAAGACTCGAGAACGGAACTCGATCTGAACATAAGGGACAACTGCCTGTGTTACCGAGCAATGGAGACGCCAGCCAGCATGCATAGACAGCGACCTCTGACTGCTGAGGCGAAATGCACACCTGATATCTGGCATCCGGTAGTCTCGTGTCTATGTCGGCGAGGATATCGTGTCGGTCACGGCGGTCATATCTCTCGCAATCGTTCGTTAGGAGGGGAATTATTAAGTAACATATTGAGCGCTGCGATCGCACCTAGCTAACATACGCATTGCTTTCTTCACAAAGGACAAACGTCACTTGATATAGAGCATCACTGACGATGTAAATGTTGTCAATCGCACGGGTTAGGTAGCCCTAAAAGTCAGAGCTAAACCACAAAGTACCCACGCCCTGGATGTACCCAGCGATTTCCAATCTAATCGATGGTTTTCTGCCGGTAATAAGGGCATTGCGCGGTGACATTCAGAAGGAATGGTACCGGATTGCATGAAACAGTGCCATGAATGACTGCAGCGTAGTCGCAAAATCATCGCCTGGTCGACAATGATAAAGTTTGACATCGTTATGCAGACGACGACATAACTGAATCATCGTCTGGCGATGGCATAACAAACCCATCGTATCGGAAATGATATCACAAACCCATCGAACCGGAAATGACGTAATAATATCCATCAAACCGGAAATGACGTAATAATATCCATCGTACCTGAGATCACGTAACAAACCCATCGTGCCGGCGATGACGTCATAATACCCATCGTATCGGAAATAACGTAACAAACCCATCGTACCTGAGATGACGTCACAAACACATCAAACCGGAAATGACGTTAATGTCAAACTCATCGTGCCGGCGATGACGTCATCATACCCATCGTATCGGAAATAACGTAACAAACCCATCGTACCTGAGATGACGTCACAAACACATCAAACCGGAAATGACGTTAATGTCAAACCGATCGTGCTGGCGATTACCCTACGAAAACCCATCGTATATGAAATGACGTAACAACCCATCGGCGACGACTAACAGAGACCGTGCATGGTATCGTATTCACCTCACTGAATGGTCGCCGTCCAGCTACGGACGTAATCCAATATCAGTTATCGGAGGTCAGCGCCCTCCGAGGTCAGTGCCCTCCGAGGTCAGTGCCCTCCGAGGTCAGTGCCTGGCATCCTCACAGGTGAACCTCATCGACATGGCGACTAATCCCTGAGTTGGTGACCTGACGAAGGCCTCCGAGCGACTGTCTGGTTATCACTGAACATCTAACAGGTATCAATAATATTTCTCTGATGCACCGTTCACTTCCATGTCTCTCTCTCTCTCTCTCTATATATATATAAATATATATATCCATATATATTTGTTTGCAAACTAGTCCGCCTGTGGTTTGACAGGCCGGCATTAATTATCAAAAATCCCTCGTCAGCTTGTCGTGTATTGATTGGCGGAGTTGACGGGTGTTCTGCCTGGTTATGCCGACGGCGCGCGCCCACCCCAGCCCGACATGCCCCCACCCGACTAGACCTGGCTGAGGACGCACAGCAGCTGGTCACACTGACCGACTGATGACGGGGAGAGGGGGGGTGGGGGTGGGGGAGGGAGACCTTCTGCCGGGGGGAGGCTTACCCCATCACACAGGGCCGGATCTGTCCCGCAGGTAACACACGTGCAATGACCTACATATGGGCAGACACGTGCCCCGTTGTTAAGCGGGTTGCTAGGAGCAGCGGGATGAGTGGATCAAAGGCGATGTAATGGTGATGGTGATGGTGATGCTGTTGATGATAATAGAGGGATGGGTGTGGGGGAGTGTGATGGTTGGGAAAAGCTATTCCGATAAAATCAAGTAGACGATGGGGATTATGGCTATGGTAAACAGGTCAACCAAGGTCATATATTGTAGCTCCGAATGTCGATGATATACTTCTGAGGGTCAGGCTGAGCCTAGTAAGGACAAAAATTACAAAACTAAGTGAGACTTTACATACACGTACATTCGAGGCGGAAGGGATATGTGAGCTGTACCGCAAGTTATATTGGGCAAGTATATATATATATATATATATAAATATATTATACAGATATACAAGTTAATAACCTCATGGGAACCCCAGAACACATATTGAGGGATGAATATCCCGTTACCTTGTGTGAGTTTGGTAGGCGCGTGGATGCGAAGGTTGTTGACGCTGCATCGAGCTCCCTCTAGCGGTGAGAGAGTCACCTCTCCGTTGCGATGGTTAAACACGCAATGTTCCTCCTCAATGTTTGGTCCGCTGAGGGCTGACAGACAAACTGGATATTAAAACTACCAAACGGTATTTATAAAAACAAATTATGGTGCTTAACACAGAGGCCTATCAGATTTCGATGTGTTAGTTGTTCAATTAAACCCAAATAATGTATAGACAAATTTATGCAAAATAAGGATGAAAGTAGGAAAAATAACAATTATGACTGAAGCCTGGCGTCTCACTTACCTATGTCCTGTTTACGTAAGGAAAGCTCCCTGCCCATTCGCGTTTCGCCTTCCTGCAAAGGAAATAATGAAAACTTCCTCATTGACAACCGCCTAGGCGTGTATATGGTTTGTACTACTTGCTTATTAGTACCACTTTTTGTTTTTTGTTTTATATACATATTTATTTTTCAAGAAGTGCAATTAATACAACAGTACATGAGTACATGGGGGTACACGTACACACGCGGATAGAATTGGCGAGCGTTGGCTGCCGACTGGTGATTCTAGAATAATGATATTTGCACTACCTGTTATGAAATGCATGTACTTGATCGTTATTTTAATAAATAATAACAGAAATCAAACACCCAAGTATTCATTTTCCATTTCAGTTTAATATTACTTAAAATTGAAGTTAAGTCTTTGAATATGTCTACAAGGCCCTGGATGGGTGAGGGTGAAGGGGGGGCGATATAATGAGGCGTTGACGGCTCTGACCTTGAGGTGGTAGAGCCTCATCCCGGTGCTGAGGATGTTGTCGTCAATGGCGAGGAGGTAGGGGAGATCCGAGTCGAGCACCACCCCAGTGCCTTCCCGGCGCAGACCCAGCATCTTATGCTCCTGTGGAAGGCACACCGGGAACAGCGAGTTACCCACAGCTTACACGCACAACAGCACGTCACCCACAGCGTATACACACAACAGTAAGTCACCCACAGCGTACACGCACAACAGCAAGTCACCCACAGCGTACACGCACAACAGCAAGTCACCCACAGCGTATACACACAACAGCAAGTCACCCACAGCGTACACGCACAACAGCAAGTCACCCACAGCGTACACGCACAACAGCAAGTCACCCACAGCGTACACACACAACAGTAAGTCACCCACAGCGTACACGCACAACAGCAAGTCACCCACAGCGTACACACACAACAGTAAGTCACCCACAGCGTACACGCACAACAGCAAGTCACCCACAGCGTACACGCACAACAGCAAGTCACCCACAGCGTACACACACTCCATCCATCCTTCCGTCCATTCTACCATCCCTCTATCAATCCATGCTGCCTTCCATCCATCAGTTTACCCGTCCATCCTCCGGTCCATCCATCCGTCCATCCACCTCTCTATCTATCCATCCATCCATCCACCCATCGATTCAAACAAAACACCCAGTGTATACACACAATCCATCCATCCTTCCGTCCATCCCTCCATGGCTCCATTCATCCCTCCATCCATCCATCCATCCATGCATCTATCCACCCATTCATTCATCCATCCATACATCCACCCCTGCATCCATCCATCCATCCCTTTATCCTTCCATCCATCCATCCATCTATCCAAACAAAACAACCATTGCCAAAAGGGCAATCGGGGAATATCGTTCAAAGCTGCCACCAATCACATCAATCACGTAAATCCCACCACGACAGACTAAAACTGGGATTCTCATCGACAGCAAAAAGCAAAAATTCAGCGTGGTCCAATAAATATTAACATAACAGGGTTTGCCTTGCCAAAGATAAAATCTAAAGAGAAATAACAACATGAGAAAAGCTATATAATTGATATTGAATAAAATTATACATCATTAAATAACTTTAATTATCGGTGTGGAAAAGCCAACTGATGCACGACCCTCATACCTCCAGCACATTGGCTGTCTCCTGCCACTTATCCGTCCATTTCTCCGTTAACTTTCGCATCTAGTAGTGAATGGGAAACGTGAAGCAATCACCGAGCAGCTCAAGCAAAATGGGTAAAAATGGTGCATCAAAGAAGGCGACAATGTGTCCTGGGTAACCTTTAATAAATATACACAATAACCATCGGGTTCTTACGTCACTACCTGCGGAGTCTATCGCCGACATGTGCGCATCATTAAATAAGGTATCCGAGGTTACTTAACGTGTGTACAGAGCGTGTGATGTTACTACACAATATATTGGGTATCGCAGTGGACGTGAATCATATATATGTATATTTAGATATATCTTTATGCCGTGTCGTACTCGTGGTTTTACAATGAGGGCGGTATTGGTAGGGTCTTACATAGCCCCAGGTATGTGGCTGTTGGAAGGGCCCTGGCAGACTATTGCCCCGCCCTACAACCACAGTACTGGGACAAGCTCTAACAAGGCTTATCTAACTAGTGTCGTTATCTGCACTAGCGGTGTAGTGGTCACCTACCCGTTCCTCGTTGCGGCACAGCCTCTCTTTGGTCTGAGCGAAGTCCCGCATGGACGGAATGACTTCTAACTGTAAAGACGACGACACAGTCAACCATTACATACTACACCTCTGTTTTCTCCATCTAGTCAAGGCAACGACTAAAGACCGTTTGGATCAACGATAGCTCAAAATATTACTAAACGTATGTCCAATTCATAATATACCATCACAACGTTTTGTCTTTACATTCAGAGATGCAAATGACCCATTGTCATATCGATAACACGGTTGACTGGTATACATCAGTAGGACGTTTCAACCTCTGTAGGTCATATCGCGACAATGGAAGAAGGGTCAAGATAGAGAAAGGCCATGTCTCCTAAAGTAAACTCCCAACTTATTTGTGAAGGAAGACATGGGCTCTTTATCCTGCACAGAGGTATATTTCTGTTAGAGGGTGAGGGGGGGGGGGCTGACTCGAATCCCAGACCGGTCGCTTGAGCAGGCCTAGCAGGGCACACTCGACAATAGCCGAACGTTATATCGCCATATGGTCACCCCTTATCGATGAGACAGGCATGATTGGTACCTTAATGACATGGGACCCAGGCATGACTGGTACCTTAATGACATGGGACCCAGGCATGATTGGTAACTTAATGACATGGGACATAGGCATGAGTGGTACCTTAATGACATGGGACCTAGGCAGGACTGGTACTTTAATGACATGGGACCCAGGCAGGACTGGTACCTTAATGACATATGACCCAGGCATGACTGGCACCTTAATGACATGGGACCCAGGCATGACTGGTACCTTAATGACATGGGACCCAGGCATGTCTGGTACCTTAACGACATTGGACCTATACATGACTGGTACCTTAATGACATGGGACCCAGGCATGACTGGTACCTTAATGACATGGGACCCAGGCATGACTGGTACCTTAATGACACGGGACTCAGGCAGGACTGGTACCTTAATGACATGGGACCCAGGCATGACTGGTACCCTAATGACATGGGACCCAGGCATGACTGGTACCTTAATCACACGGGACCCAGGCATGACTGGTACCTTAATGACATGGGACCCAAGCCTGATTGGTACCTTAATGACATGGGACCCAGGCATGACTGGTACCTTAATGACATGGGTCCCAGGCATGATTGGTACCTTAACGACGTGGGACCCAGGCAGGACTGGTACCTTAATGACATGGGACCCAGGCCCGTGGGGATGAGGGATGCCTACCTGACCAGGGTCTTTTTGCTGCCCGAGCAGCCCTCGAAGTCGTGCGTTCTCTTCCCGCAACTCGCGAATAAGTTTTACGTTGGGATCCTAAAATAAGAACACAGTACAGATATATATTGTCATCACATACGACACTCTCCAGCGACATAACCCAGGCGTCCCTTGCAGTAGTTGTCATTGTAGTTGTTACGCGAAGTTAAAATTAACAAATAGGATTCACATTACGGTACGCGATAATGTAAAGGTGTTCAGGTACCAAACAAATGCAGACAACCCTCCTTGATGGTTGCAAGGACTATATTACTAGATAACACCAATGAAAGGATATACAGTAATGGTTACACTCAATGGTAAAGATCGTGTATCATACCTTTTCCACGTGGTACAGTTCGTTCAGTGACACTACATGATACGGTTTATGTCTCGTACCTCGTTCAGTGACACTAAATGTTACGGTTTATATGTCGTACCTCGTTCAGTGACACTACATGATACGGTTTATGCCTCGTGCCTCATTCAGTGACACTAAATGATACCGTTTATATGTCGTACCTCGTTCAGTGACACTAAACGATACGGTTTATGTCTCGTACCTCGTTCAGTGACACTAAATGATACGGTTTATATGTCGTACCTCGTTCAGTGACACTACATGATACGGTTTATGTCTCGTTGCTCGTTCTGTGACACTAAATGATACGGTTTATGTCTCGTACCTCGTTCAGTGACACTAAATGATACGGTTTATATCTCGTACCTCGTTCAGTGACACTAAATGATACGGTTTATATGTCGTACCTCGTTCAGTGACACTACATGATACGGTTTATGTCTCGTTGCTCGGTCAGTGACACTAAATGATACGGTTTATGTCTCGTTGCTCGTTCAGTGACACTACATGATACGGTTTATATGTCGTACCTCGTTGACCGTGGGTTTGTTGACAATCTTCTTGGCTCTACTGGCGTACCGCAGAGTGCTCAGTGTCTCAGCGTAGTTACAGTCCGCAGGGCTAATAGCTAAAAACGAAAAACAATACAAAATCTTAAAAATATATTATTTACATGACAATATATATTATGCAGTATTTAGGTTCTAACATATATTATGCCGTATTTAGGTTGTAATCTATATTATGCAGTATTTAGGTTTAAATATATATTATTCAGTATTTAGGTTCTAATATATATTATTCAGTATTTACGAAATATATATTATGCAGTATTTAAATAATTCTATATGTTAGGCAGTATTTAAATAATTCTTTATGTTAGGCAGTATTTACAATATGATATACGTCAGGCGGTATTTACAATATGATATATATTATGCACTTTACATTATTCACATTAGCATAAGCCTAAGAGTAGCAAGTGCCCGTTATGATATGACTGGCACCCCACGATCTTCATATATAATGAGCCTTCAATAATACAAACTTACGGTCATGTTCGTTATGAGTGTAAGAAACTACTATTATGACAACTCTAATTGCGATCAACATATTCTAGGCTGTAACCACTACAATAGTAACGCGATTATGCTGATCTTTGGTGTAAAAAAACCCTATAACACTAACTTACAATCTTGATGGTCTTAGCCTTTGGAGACCACTATAATACTAACTTGCGATCACGACGGTCTTGGCGATATAGGAGACCACTAGAGGACTAACTTGCGATTAAGATGGTCTTGGCGATATAGGAGACCACTAGAGAACTAAATTGCGATCATGATGGTCTTGGGTTATATAGGAGACCACTAGAGTACTAACTTGCGATTAAGATGGTCTTGGCGATATAGGAGACCACTAGAGTACTAATTTGCGATCATGATGGTCTTGGGTTATATAGGAGACCACTAGAGTAGCAACTTGCGATTAAGATGGTCTTGGCGATATAGGAGACCACTAGAGTACTAACTTGCGATCATGATGGTCTTGGGTTATATAGGAGACCACTAGAGTACTAAATTGCGATTAAGATGGTCTTGGCGATAAAGGAGACCACTAGAGTACTAACTTGCGATCATGATGGTCTTGGGTTATATAGGAGACCACTAGAGTACTAACTTGCGATTAAGATGGTCTTGGCGATAAAGGAGACCACTAGAGAACTAAATTGCGATCATGATGGTCTTGGCGATATAGAAGACCACTAGAGTATTGCGATCATGATGGTCTTGGGTTATATAGGAGATCACTAGAGTACTAACTTGCGATCATGATGGTCTTGGGTTATATAGGAGACCACCAGAGTACTAATTTGCGATCATGGTGGTCTTGGGTTATATAGGAGGCCACTATAATACTAACTTGCGATCATGATGGTCTTAGCGTTGCCCCCGAGGCTGTCCTTCAGTAGCCAGGTTAACACTGAGTCTCGGTACGGAATGAAGACACTCTTCCGCGGACTGTAATGCAGCTTGTCCGACAGATCAGCTGTGGCAACAATAGAAGTTCACTCTATATCTCACACTTACTTGTATCTACTGCAAACTCGTCGCAACATTAAGTAACTAACCTTACATATGCCCACTAAAAAAAAAGAAATCTGCAAACTGCAAAATAATATGTTATGGCCTACATTGTAATGCACAACGGGGCATCAATATATCATTTAATTAAAATGATAAAACTTCATTACTACAAACTCTGAATTCTTCTAAGCAAATGAGCGTCATTAGATCAGTTGGTAAGCAGGCTGAGATGCTGATCAACAAGACAGGAGTTCGCGCCCCCTGAATTTGTCGCAGCAAAATTTTCAAATGACGCATTTCATCTAGCTGTGAGGGGACATGGTGACACAGTGTAAATAGATAATGAGCAGACTAGGCAATATTTTATTTAAATTAATGTCCCATTATTTTACGGATGTCCCATGATTTTTAAGGAGCTCTGGGACACTGGGACCCACCCATTCGCCTACCTAGCAGAATCACTCATTTCATCGAACCCACGTCATTATCCATGGATGTCTCGATTCATGGCCTAAGTATAGCGTTCACGTGCACAAAACACGACCTCAAGCGGGAAGATTTCCTGTCGATCTTGTACACATTTTCTGACACGTGGCTTCCATGTTTATAACTCACCCAGCGTGGAGATTACGTTGCCCAGGGTAACGAGGGACTTGTTGATGCTGCCCCCCTCCTTCAGCCTCTCCCCTGTCGCCCCCGAGGTGTCCGCCCGCTCGCTGCAGAGACAGTTCAAACGTTATCAAACGCCTTATGGAGGTCGCAAATAACAAGCTGAGTCAACAGCCTCGATTAAATATCATACCTGAGATCGGGGCGCAAGTGTGATCAATGCTATAATGTAAGATTTCATGGTGGAAAAAATGTATGTACTTCAATACTTATATTTAGACAGTTTAAAGGTTATCAAACGCCTACTGTGAGTCTCAAATTGCAAACACCTTCCATTAAACAACATACTTGCGATCGGGGCAAGTTTGATCTATTCTATTCCACAATTGATTACATTCCATGGTGGAACAAATAAATGTACTTCAATCGATAAGTATATTTCTTTCGCTGGTATTTAGTTCATGACCATAGTATACTTTGTTGAACCAATGTAGCATGTTCAGCATAGTCTTAGTAATATATCATGAAGCACTCATGATAGGCGTACTACAAATAATTTATTTGGATATGCATTGGTGACTCTACATTACGCAAGCAAGTGGCCGTTATGATATCACCGTACACGACAATACATAAGCAAATATTTGTAGATACCTGTCTTTCACCATTGGGAAATGCCTTGGTGACTAAGGCAATCCACCATGGCAGGCGGTACGGCAGGGAGGTGTAGGAATCGGGTGTGTTTCCCTCAATTGGCAGGTTTGGGCAGGATACGTGAATAAGCAGGGGTAATTTCGCGTCCTAGGGAGGGGAGATCGAAAGGCTGTTCGGAGGTAACGATCCACTAAAGGGCATGGTACAGTATCCTGCATAATGCGAGGTATTCGCGTGGCCACTGTGGGTGGCCTGGCAGACCCTTAACCGGCCAGGCTAACTGTCCTACCTACAGGGCTGGCATGCTCAATGAACAGGCTCTCTCACCTGCCGGCCAAGTCCACCAGGTTGATCTTGCTGTGGATTTCACTGGGAATGCCATCTTCAAACTTGGCCTGAAAGAAACACGCGGTCGAATTTGACCGTTTTATGTTTATTGGCAAGACACGAAATAAATGATGTTTAAACCATATAACATTCTATGCAATGTAATTCAATGTGTACAACTTTACATTGTGAAGATGGCGTGAGACCGGGTCACGTGGCCCCGTTACCTGGGTGAACACTATGGTGAAGATGGCGTGAGACCGGGTCACGTGGCCCCGTTACCTGGGTGAACACTATGGTGAAGATGGCGTGAGACCGGGTCACGTGGTCCCGTTACCTGGGTGAACACTATGGTGAAGATGGCGTGAGAACGGGTCACGTGGCCCCTTTACCTGGGTGAACAATATGGTGAAGATGGCGTGAGAACGGGTCACGTGGCCCCGTTACCTGGGTGAACACTATGGTGAAGATGGCGTGAGAACGGGTCACGTGGCCCCGTTACCTGGGTAACACTATGGTGAAGATGGCGTGAGACCAGGTCACGTGGCCCCGTTACCTGGGTGAACACCATGGTGAAGATGGCGTGAGACCGGGTCACGTGGCCCAGTTACCTGGGTGAACACTATGGTGAAGATGGCGTGAGAACGGGTCACGTGGCCCCGTTACCTGGGTGAACACTATGGTGAAGATGGCGTGAGACCGGGTCACGTGGCCCCGTTACCTGGGTGAACACTATGGTGAAGATGGCGTGAGAACGGGTCACGTGGCCCCGTTACCTGGGTAACACTATGGTGAAGATGGCGTGAGACCGGGTCGCGTGGTCCCGTTATCTGGGTGCACACTATGGTGAAGATGGCGTGAGACCAGGTCACGTGGCCCCGTTACCTGGGTGAACACTATGGTGAAGATGGCGTGAGACCGGGTCACGTGGCCCCGTTACCTAGGTGAACACTATGGTGAAGATGGCGTGAGACCGGGTCACGTGGCCCCGTTACCTGGGTGAACACTATGGTGAAGATGGCGTGAGACCGGGTCACGTGGTCTCGTTACCTGGGTGAACACTATGGTGAAGATGGCGTGAGACCGGGTCACGTGGCCCCGTTACCTGGGTGAACACTATGGTGAAGACGGCGTGTGACCGGGTCACGTGGCCCCGTTATCTGGGTGAACACTATGGTGAAGATGGCGTGAGACCGGGTCACGTGGCCCCGTTACCTGGGTGAACACTATGGTGAAGATGGCGTGAGACCGGGTCACGTGGCCCCGTTACCTGGGTGAACACTATGGAGAAGATGGCGTGAGACCGGGTCACGTGGCCCCGTTACCTGGGTGAACACTATGGTGAAGATGGCGTGAGACCGGGTCACGTGGCCCCGTTACCTGGGTGAACACTATGGTGAAGATGGCGTGAGACCGGGTCACGTGGCCCAGTTACCTGGGTGAACACTATGGTGATGATGGCGTGAGACCGGGTCACGTGGCCCCGTTACCTGGGTGAACACTATGGTGAAGATGGCGTGAGACGGGGTCACGTGGCCCAGTTACCTGGGTGAACACTATGGTAAAGATGGCGTGAGACCGGGTCACGTGGCCCCGTTACCTGGGTGAACACTATGGTGAAGATGGCGTGAGACCGGGTCACGTGGTCCCGTTACCTGGGTGAACACTATGGTGAAGATGGCGTGAGACCGGGTCACGTGGCCCAGTTACCTGGGTGAACACTATGGTGAAGATGGCGTGAGACCGGGTCACGTGGCCCCGTTACCTGGGTGAACACTATGGTGAAGATGGCGTGAGATCGGGTCACGTGGCCCCGTTACCTGGGTGAACACTATGGTGAAGATGGCGTGAGACCGGATCACGTGGCCCCGTTACCTGGGTGAACACTATGGTGAAGACGGCGTGAGACCGGGTCACGTGGCCCCGTTACCTGGGTGAACACTATGGTGAAGATGGCGTGTGACCGGGTCACGTGGCCCCGTTACCTGGGTGAACACTATGGTGAAAATGGCGTGAGACCGGGTCAGGTGGCCCCGTTACCTGGGTGAACACTATGGTGAAGATGGCGTGAGACCGGGTCACGTGGCCCCGTTACCTGGGTGAACACTATGGTGAAGATGGCGTGAGACCGGGTCACGTGGCCCCGTTACCTGGGTGAACACTATGGTGAAGATGGCGTGAGACCGGGTCACGTGGCCCAGTTACCTGGGTGAACACTATGGTGATGATGGCGTGAGACCGGGTCACGTGGCCCCGTTACCTGGGTAAACACTATGGTGAAGATGGCGTGAGACCGGGTCACGTGGCCCAGTTACCTGGGTGAACACTATGGTAAAGATGGCGTGAGACCGGGTCACGTGGCCCCGTTACCTGGGTGAACACTATGGTGAAGATGGCGTGAGACCGGGTCACGTGGCCCCGTTACCTGGGTGAACACTATGGTGAAGATGGCGTGAGACCGGGTCACGTGGCCCAGTTACCTGGGTGAACACTATGGTGAAGATGGCGTGAGACCGGGTCACGTGGCCCCGTTACCTGGGTGAACACTATGGTGAAGATGGCGTGAGACCGGGTCACGTGGCCCCGTTACCTGGGTGAACACTATGGTGAAGATGGCGTGAGACCGGCTCACGTGGCCCCGTTACCTGGGTGAACACTATGGTGAAGATGGCGTGAGACCGGCTGCTCGCGTCGTTCATGTTTGTGGCCGCGGTGGTCCGATTACCGTTGCCCCGGGTTACCAGTTCCTGGATATCGTTGTAATCCACGACAAGATGTTTGGAGAGATCTGCAAATTGACGTCACAATGAAATCAATGCATTGTAAAACCATTGAAGCAGCTAAAAGAATGTCTTTGTTCAGCAATAATTATCTAAATACACGAGTTTTAATTTTCATCATACTGACCTTCAACATAGGGGCCGTCCTTGAGATGTCCCATCATACTGACCTTGAACATAGGGGCCGTCCTTGGGATGTCCCATCATACTAACCTTGAACATAGGGGCCGTCCTTGGCATGTCCCATCATACTAACCTTGAACATAGGGGGCGTCCTTGACAGGTTCCATCATACTGACCTTGAACATAGGGGTCGTCCTTGGCATGTCCCATCATACTGACCTTGAACATAGGGGCCGTCCTTGGGATGTTCCATCATACTGACCTTGAACATAGGGGCCGTCCTTGGGATGTCCCATCATACTGACCTTGAACATGGGGGGCGTCCTTGACAGGTTCCATCATACTGACCTTGAACATAGGGGTCGTCCTTGGCATGTCCCATCATACTGACCTTGAACATAGGGGCCGTCCTTGGGATGTTCCATCATACTGACCTTGAACATAGGGGCCGTCCTTGGCATGTCCCATCATACTGACCTTGAATATAGGGGTCGTCTTTGGCATGTCCCATCATACTGACCTTGCACATAAGGGCCATCCTTGGGATGTCCCATCATACTGACGTTGAACATAGTGGGCGTCCTTGACAAGTTCCATCATACTGACCTTGAACATAGGGGCCGTCCTCGGCATGTCCCATCATGCTGACCTTGAACATAGGGGCCGTCCTCGGCATGTCCCATCATACTGACCTTGAACATAGGGGCCGTCCTCGGCATGTCCCATCATACCGACCTTGAACACAGGGGCCGTCCTTGGCATGTCCCATCATACTGACCTTGAACATAAGGGCCGCCCTTGGGATGTCCCATCATACTGACCTTGAACATAGAGGCCGTCCTTGGCAGGTTCCATCATACTGACCTTGAACATAGGGGCCGTCTTTGGGATGTCCCATCATACTGACCTTGAACATAGGGGCCGTCCTCGGCATGTCCCATCATACTGACCTTGCACACAGGGGCCGTCCTTGGCAGGTCCCATCATACTGACCTTGAACATAGGGGCCGTCCTTGGCATGTCCCATCATACTGACCTTGAACATAGGGGCCGTCCACGGCATGTCCCATCATACTGACCTTGAACATAGGGGCCGTCCTCGGCATGTCCCATCATACTGACCTTGAACATAGGGGCCGTCCTTGGGATGTTCCATCATACTGACCTTGAACATAGGGGCCGTCCTCGGCATGTCCCATCATACTGACCTTGCACACAGGGGCCGTCCTTGGTAGGTCCCATCATACTGACCTTGAACATAGGGGCCGTCCTTGGGATGTCCCATCATACTGACCTTGAACATAGGGGCCGTCCTTGGTAGGTCCCATCATACTGACCTTGAACATAGGGGCCGTCCTTGGGATGTCCCATCATACTGACCTTGAACATAGGGGCCGTCCTTGGGATGTCCCATCATACTGACCTTGAACATAGGGGCCGTCCTCGGCATGTCCCATCATACTGACCTTGAACATAGGGGCCGTCCTTGGGATGTCCCATCATACTGACCTTGAACATAGGGGCCGTCCTTGGCATGTCCCATCATACTGACCTTGAACATAGGGGCCGTCCTCGGCATGTCCCATCATACTGACCTTGAACATAGGGGCCGTCCTCGGCATGTCCCATCATACTGACCTTGCACATAGGGGCCGTCCTTGGGATGTCCCATCATACTGACCTTAAACATAGGGGCCGTCCTCGGCATGTCCCATCATACTGACCTTGCACACAGGGGCCGTCCTTGGCAGGTCCCATCATACTGACCTTGAACATAGGGGCCGTCCTTGGGATGTCCCATCATACTGACCTTGAACATAGGGGTCGTCCTTGGGATGTCCCATCATACTGACCTTGAACATAGGGGCCGTCCTCGGCATGTCCCATCATACTGACCTTGAACATAGGGGCCGTCCTTGGGATGTCCCATCATACTGACCTTGAACATAGGGGCCGTCCTTGGGATGTCCCATCATACTGACCTTGAACATAGGGGTCGTCCTTGGGATGTCCCATCATACTGACCTTGCACATAGGGGTCGTCCTTGGGTATGTTCCATCATACAGACCTTGAACATTAGGGCCGCCCTTGGCACGGTCCCATCATACTGACCTTGCACATAGGGGCCGTCCTTGGGATGTTCTCGCACTTTCAGGCTGAGTTGTGTCTGTTTCTTGTCCCGTAACAAATCCCGGGCCCGTTCATTGTAAATCTCAAGGTAACTGTAAAAAAAAACACAGTGAATTACTACAACAAATTTTTAATAAATATTCCATAGTGCCATTGGATATAACACCAACGACAGCTGCAAGAACGAAGGAATAGCATCATAATATAACGAAAGAAATCGTACACACAATTAAGAAATTGTCAAGTTATGATGCCAGCATGCTAGCATTATCTACTGGACATACACGCCTACGTCGCTACAGTGTCGTAATGGCTGGTTGGTTACCAGTACGACGCAGGCACATCTGCGCGGCATATCACGATATGCGAGTGCTCTAACTGACTGAGCTATCGGGCCGGCCTCTATGCCACAGTGAGTAGAACTGACCTGACTTCCGTCCTGTACGATGTATCGGCTTCCTTCATGTCGTTAAATAGATTCTGAGAACAAACGAGATACATAAAAAATAAATGATACAATTGTAACAAGTCAATGATATGACACTAGATTAACAAGACCTGTTGTGACACTCGATTGACAAAATATGACATGACACTAAATTAAAAATATCATTTAGACATGATAAAGCAAAAGATAAAATTAACAATGGATCCCCATACGGAACAATGATGAAGAATTAAAAACGAAAATAGGTCTACGAGAACTGAATATCAACGAATACATGGTTTGTCCATTACTTTGCACTCAGCCGTTACTACAATCTAAGTCAACGGTCGCATATAATAGGCTCACGTCACTATAAACCTGAGTGACCTAGTGGCGAAAAACTCCCCGACTGAATTAATTTTTGTTTTTTAAACCTCACTTACCTCACAAATCCTTGGAATGAGTCCTAAGTTCTCCTGCAAAACCAAATTAATATCTTTATTAGTCAGAGAAAACTAATTTTGAGATTAGAATACAAAGCACATACGTTATTCATACAAAAACCTCAACAACAAAAGCATTCACCACAAAGACCACACAATCACTTCAACAACAAACGCGACTGAAAAAGAACCCGAGCAATTACCTCAAAGCCCCGCACAACATCTCTAAACAGCGGCACAATGACTTCGAAGAAATTACTCCAAAGGCCTATAAAATATTTCCAAAGAAATGTAACTTAACGCCAAAGACCTGTAAATAACTCCAAAGAAATGCAACATAACCATGATAAGTCCATACTCGTAAAACAACTCCAAAGAGGCATTAAACAAATAATTAAGTCAAAGAGTGGGTAATGATTTCGAAGATCCGCAAAATGACTTCACTCACACAACTTCACTTCAGACCTACTCGATGACCCCCAAGACCCATCCAATGACCCCCAAGACCCACTCAATGACCCCCAAGGCCCACTCAATGACCCCCAAGACTCACTCAATGACCCCCAAGACCTACTCAATGACCCCCAAGACCTACTCAATGACTCCCAAGACCCAGTCAATAACCCCCAAGACCCACTCAATGACCCCCAAGACCCACTCAATGACCCCCAAGACTCACTCAATGACCCCCAAGACTCACTCAATGACCCCCAAGACCTACTCAATGACCCCCAAGACCTACTCAATGACTCCCAAGACCCACTCAATAACCCCCAAGACCCACTCAATGACCCCCAAGACCCACTCAATGACCCCCAAGACCCACTCAATGACCCCAAGACTCACTCAATGACCTGCAAGACCCACTCAATGACCCCAAAGACCCACTCAATGACCCCCAAGACCCACTTAATGACCCCAAAGACCCACACAATTACCCCCAAGACCCACTCAATGACCTCCAAGACCCATTCAATGGACCCAAGACCCACCCAATGACCCCCAAGACTCACTCAATGACCCCCAAGACCCACTCAATGACCAAGACCTACTCAATGACCCCCAAGACCCACTCAATGACCCCCAAGACCCACTCACTCAATGATCCCCAAGACCCACTCAATGACCCCCAAGACTCACTCAATGACCCCCAAGACCCACTCAATGACCAAGACCCACTCAATGACCCCCAAGACCCACTCAATGACCCCCAAGACCCACTCAATGACCCGCAAGACCCCCTCGATGACCTCCAAGACCCACTCAAAGACTCCCAAGACCCACTCAATGACCTCCAAATCCCACTCAAAGACACCTACGACTGACGAACGTAATTATTTCAAAAACCTATCAAAGCGCTGAACCGCAAGCAAAACAACCTCAGAGATTTAAATAATAAATCGCTTATCGAGTCAAGTCACCTATTCGAATAGTAAGTCACAATATATTTGTAAACCTTTAACATTTGTACTCAAGTTAGCAATTTGTTTATAGCCTTGGCTGTGCTCACGGTGTGGTACCACGGGTCTTTGTAAACATTGACGCTACATCGTACTGCTGTAACCACGGGGACCCCAGACCGAAAAGCCACTCAGCCACAGTTTCCGTATGGTCGACCGATGAATAAAAAAAAGCAAACGCGCCCCACCCCCCCCCCCCACATCTCCCTATCACCGCGGCCCATGACATCGGCCTTGACGGAATTTGTTACCATGGTAACGCTCCCTCGCCGTCTGCTGCTATCGAACCGGAAGACGATTGGGGGAATATTTACTGCCGTCGATAACAGCGGTCGGAAGGGGAAACGGGAGAGTCCTAAAACACGGACGGCGCATGGCGATGTGCATACCGGCGGGGCGATGTGCACACGCGAGCCTGCATATGTAAATCTGTACGCCCCGCTAACTCACTAACTCACAGCGCGGCACACAACGCATGGTACAACCTCTCCACAAGTCAGTCTGTCAGAGGCAGCGACCGATAAAGACAAAAAACCACCAACCCAGACATGTATGCAAGCGTCTCGCAGTGGCGGGGCGAGGCGGTCATAGCATGTACTGGCCACATAAATAGCTCACATATATCAGTCCTCGCCCCCACCCCCGCCACTGGCGAGCACGCCGGGTTTCGCCAATAACGGGATGACTGGCTGAACCGGAAATCGGCATCACGTCGAAAATTTAAATGGAAATCACTTTCCCAGAAACTGGTAAAGTTACGTCATGAGTTATACCATTTAAAAACTCATCATATATATATATATGTATATTTATAAACCTTGTTTTATCTATATATGTATAGTAACGTGTTTAATATAAGATACCTTTGATAAATATTATCGTTTAATGCAAAACCGTCAAATAGAAATATAATCATTGTATCCCACGAATATAGGAGAGGTTCGCATTGATCTACGAATATAGGAGAGGTTCGCATTGATCTACGAATATAGGAGAGGTTCGCATTGATCTACGAATATAGGAGAGGTTCGCATTGATCTACGAATATAGGAGAGGTTCGCATTGATCTACGAATATAGGAGAGGTTCGCATTGATCCATAATCTCCTATCGTGTGTGCGATAACCACAGACGTCGGAACAACGTTTTAATTGTTTGCCGAGGGCGCGTGGTGGCGCTAGCTATCGGACAGACCGACCGATGGAAGAAACTGGTAATATTTACAGCCCAATCACGACGTGTTTACCGCCACGAGAGGAGTAAACATCATAGGAAGAACAAACATCCGTGGTGTTTGTTGAGTGGATTGGCCAGAGCGACCAGTTACATCCATGTTACAGTCAGGCTAGCCGTCTAGGCCGCAGTCCTAGCGTAAATACTTTGCAGTAACAGTGTATATATCCTCCAAGATGGTTGGCCGGTCGACCACACCCCCTCAGCCAGGATGGGAGGTCAGGGATGTTTCTCTCGGGTCATGAAGAAACGCCCTAAACGATCCGAGTTTGTTTCATTTAATTGCAGACGTGTGGGCCTGTTAAACACATGTTTGCCAAACAAAATCTTGCTTAAAGTATTGTTGTCACGCTTTAAGATTTTTAATTCAATGAAATGAAATGAATCGGTGTTTTGAGATGCACAAGGACTAAACGGGGCGAAGGCAGCTCCCGGGAGGGTGAAGGCACCTCCCGGGAGGGTGAAGGCACCTCCCGGGAGGGTGAAGGCACCTCCCGGGAAGGGGGAAGGATGATTGGATGAAACATGCCCCAGATTAGGTTCCCGGGCTAAGATTGATCTGCGGTCTAGTGCGCTAACCACTATACCAGGGAGACACCCAGGACCTATGGATCTGCGGTCTAGTGCGCTAACCACTACACCAGGGAGACACCCAGGACCTATGGATCTGCAGTCTAGTGCGCTAACCACTATACCAGGGAGGCCCCCAGGACCTATTGATCTGCGGTCTAGTGCTCTAACACTACACCAGGGAGGCTCCCAGGACATATTGATCGGAGGTCTAGTGCGCTAACCACTACACCAGGGAGACACCCAGGAACTGGTATGGATCTGCAGTCTAGTGCGCTAACCACTACACTAGGGAGGCCCTCTTTTTAGTTCACAGTTAACATTCTCAATCGATGAAAAACAAATAACAATGTGCTTCAACAACATGTTACGGCCGTTATTCCATGAAATCACTCAAAACGCAATTCATCAAAGTTGCAAAATTGAGGCCCGGATGACTATTTCTGGGAGCATCGCGCTATTTGGAAATCGCTCTATAATTGACACATAAGATTGAGACGTATGCTGTATATGGGAGTCTGCTGTCGAAGGCGTGCACTGTAGTCATGGTTCAGTGGTCGTCGTTGAGTTCAAGGAAAATAAAACTAATCTCAGTATGCAAGCACGTGGTCGGTTTTTCTCTTTGACGTCATTTCCCCCTTTTAACAGGCAGCGTGGAAGTTGATATTGATGTTAAAGTTGAAGATGATAATAACTACATATTCTCCTCCGGGAATGTAGGCATGTAAACACAGGGAAATAATATGACGTTGTTGTGTTTGGCGCGGCATCAACTGTTTAACAATTCGTCCAGCAAACCATCCATCCAGCAAATCGTAACTTGAGGCGGTTATATTGAGAAGCATAGAACTGGGGTTTCAGAAGATAACACTGATGTGATAGTAAAGAACCGAGGAGAGAACACATGCGTTGAGTTGGGTCAACAGTAGTTGTTTAACGAATTTACTCTTATCCTGGCGTCGTTTACGATGCTACGGGTGCTATGTGGAGATATAGGCGTATATATACAATATGGCTGTCTAGGAGCAAACGCCTATTCGGTAACCTCTTGCCCTTAGCAATCCCCGCCCCCCCCCCTGGGTCCGACACTTTTGCAGTTATACACCACTACGGAACCTTAACCACTTTAGTAATTGTGTTCGCAACCAGCGGCGGGGGTGGGGAAGGGGGAGGGGGGAGGGGCGCTACCAGGAGCTTACAGCTCCGTGGGCCAGATGGCGCTGGCGTGTGCCGCCCGCGCGGTGCTGAGCCATATTGCCCCGGCCTAGCCGAAGCCGCGCTTGTAGACACAATGCTCATGTGTAAGGCCACTGTGATGATGTACTTGGCGGGAAGAGTGGGCCAAATCCAACCCATCTCCCTTCTCTCCAACTCGCCTCTGTTTCCCATTCCCTACGCCAGGCATCCCCCCTTCTCCACCCCTACGCCCGCCACCCCTCCCTGTCCCCCACCCCTCACCCTCAAGGAACGGATGGGTAAGCCATACCCATACGCCCCATGCCTCAGTTCAGGAGGTACCCCCCCCCACACCACCCGGCCACTCCACCTCCCTTTGATTGATAGCGATAACAGCAATGTTATCTGAACCATGTCCTCGATTGTAGCTCATAATACCCCAACAACTAAACCGCCATCTAAAGAGAGATTAACGACTATCAACAGAATACAAGCCGTAGTCCTTCGTGTAGGCACGACCACGGTACGGCATATAAGCATCATCGCAGTACCAGTCTGTAGGCTATTTGAAGTGTGCATCCAGCATCTTTACCACTACCAGCCATAGACACCTCTTCTGCTGCGTCCCATGGGGTCGACTCTCCTATATCGCTATCTTTACGTAGGGTAGCAGAACGCCCTATAGATGACGATCTCCCGCTCGTACAGCACATCAAAGCTTTTCTTTTACCATTGCGGGTTGAGAATTCTTAAACTAAAGACTCGTTTGTCATCATAAAGGGCAACTTTCTGACATAGGTATCTCCAGCGATACACATCCGCCCCCCCCCCCCTCTCATCATCCCAACCCCTTCCTGGCCTGCTTGTGTTTCATTTTGTTCTTTGCCCTGGATAAATCTATCAGCCCCTTCACGTCTTTCGTCTTTACTTGCCCAGACTCTACCTGTTCCAGTATAACAGCCAACCCATTGCTGTCATCGCTACCCTCATCAGGCAGGCTGGCGAATACCTCACAGGACCAACCAGGCCGTCCGCCCCCAGGGCCCTGTGAGCGGAAAGGCAACCAGGTCGAGTCAGGAGGCTGCCCATCCGTCGGAAGCTTTCCTCCTGCGTTGATGTTATCACCTATCACTTAGTCAGCACCTTGACCGGCAGGCTTGGACCGCACGGACCGCTTGGACGCCACGGACCGCTTGGGCCGCACGGACCGCTTGGACGGCACGGACCGCTTGGACCGCACGGACCGCTTGGACCGCACGGACCGCTTGGACCGCACGGACCGCTTGGACGCCACGGACCGCTTGGGCCGCACGGACCGCCTGGACGGCACGGACCGCTTGGACGGCACGGACCGCTTGGACCGCACGGCAGGCTTGGACAGCCCGCCCCCCCCCCCCCGCCCCGTCTATTCCCACCCCCTTCCCCTTTTTGCTGACCATCTGCTCGCTTCCTTCCGGACCTCCATTCAGCCAATCAACAATCCACAAAGCTTTGGCATCCTGGTATCCTCCTCCACCCCAGCCCCTTCATTCTCGCTCCACATCCCCCATCCGCCCCCTCCCTAAACACCCTCCTGCACGCCGCAGCTACTTCCGCAACAATGGAAACCACTCTAAAACAGTCAACCCCCCACCCCCCTCCTAGCCTTTTTCCCTGCAGCCTCACTGTTCCGGGATCTATGCACCCCCCCCCCCCCCCACCACCCCATCCCCCAGAAGGCAGCGTCTGTAGGAAGGAGGCGCCAGCTCCACGGGCGGCTTTACCTTTCGGCGTCCTTGACAAGCAGTCGACGGCAGCGACCTTTTAAGCGTCGCCCTGTAGACAAGCCACCGGCGGGCGCGCGGGGTCGCACCGCCCCGCGCCACCGCACCGCACCACCCCGCACCACCGCCGCCCTGTGCCACTCCACCACCCCGCACCACCGCCTCGCACCACCGCCCTGCGCCACCGCCCCGCACCGCCCCACTCCGAATCGCCCGGAATCCCGGACACGAGAAAACTGTACCCAATCAGCCCCCTCTGTGATCCCTGTTTTCATTACTTCATCCTTCCGGCGCCAGGAGTGGCGTTTACGCAAGAGGGAACAGCACCATGACGTACTCAGCGTAGGGGCCTACGTATCTCTTGTCGGTGGTGGTCGGTATGCCAGGGACGGATGCTGATCTCACAACACACTACCTCCCCTCCCTCCCCCCACCTGGGCCTCCTGATTGGCAGGTCACAGTCAGGGCAGACACTGGCGCTTCCATTGTAAGTGCCAGCACTCCATGAGAAGGGGCACTTGAGGCGGCCATACCCCTGCGGGGATCACCACTCTGCGTCGTATTAAGATATTTTATAACTCCATTGTCGCCTTGGTAATGAAACCATTTCACCATTGTCAGATCAACAGCAGCCACGTATTGGCTCCGAAAAAGAGAAGTAGAATGCTCACATTGCAGTGCTGGTTAATATAGGAGAGGGATGCCAATAACGCACAGGTGTCGTTACGTTTCAAAGCCAGCAACAGCCGCCCGGCACGCCAACACAGATTCAGTTATAAAATTACCCTTTTCTGAATTAATTTCTTTGACGAGACGCAACTTTTCCAATTAATCGAAAGCATTTGAATCCCGTAAGGCTTGAGTTTTTAACTGAATGGAGATGCAATTGACTCCACACCATCTATGCTTACATTCTCTACAACGGTGAAATAAACCTATAAATACTTTACAAAAAAAGAAGACTTTGTAAGAGAATCATTTGCTTCATGATCTGAAGGCGAACAAGCAAAAAAATCGCGTGCTTGAACGATAACCGTAACCCTCAGGCGATGAACAATGATTTCTAGCGCCGAGTCGGTAGTTGAATCAGAAAATTCCTTCCCGGGGGAGACAAGCCGACTGCAATCCACCAAGGCGAGGAAGAGGAAACATACGGCGCCCGGCAGCGAGGCCTCAAGGGCGACGACTTGACTACCTTCCTCGGGCTCAGTGTGTTTTCTCTATGATGACGTCATTACCTGGTCTCCCTAGCCCAGGAAGCCGGCGATACTAAGACGTTTTCACGCACTAGAGCCCGGAATTTATAGCAGTCTGGACGTCTATCCGCGGGGGGGGGGGGGGGGTATATGCCACTTCTAGTTCCAGAGGACAGGAGACAATATAGACAGAAGCTCATTGGTAGAAGGTGCAGAGGAAGCTCCTTGGTAGAAAGTGCGTAAGTGAGTAAACTATACTCACGGATCCATTGGCATTGTAGATAGTGTAGAAGGATGTCACATTCTGAGATGTTACTTTGTAGAAGACGCAAGAGAACGTCACATTCTGAGATGTTACATTGTAGATGGTGCAAAAGAACGCCACATTGTGAGATGTTACATTGTAGATGGTGCAAGAGAACGCCACATTCTGAGATGTTACATTGTAGATGGCGCAAGAGAATGCCACATTCTGAGATGTTACATTGTAGATGGTGCAAGAGAACGCCACATTCTGAGATGTTACATTGTAGATGGTGCAAGAGAATGCCATATTCTGAGATGTTACATTGTAGATGGTGCAAGAGAACGTCACATTCTGAGATGTTACATTGTAGATGGTGCAAGAGAACGTCACATTCTGAGATGTTACATTGTAGATGGTGCAAGAGAACGTCACATTCTGAGATGTTACATTGTAGATGGTGCAAGAGAATGCCACATTCTGAGATGTTACATTGTAGATGGTGCAAGAGAACGCCACATTCTGAGATGTTACATTGTAGATGGTGCAAGAGAACGCCACATTCTGAGATGTTACATTGTAGATGGTGCAAGAGAATGCCACATTCTGAGATGTTACATTGTAGATGGTGCAAGAGAACGCCACATTCTGAGATGTTACATTGTAGATGGTGCAAGAGAACGCCACATTCTGAGATGTTACATTGTAGATGGTGCAAGAGAACGCCACATTCTGAGATGTTACATTGTAGATGGTGCAAGAGAACGCCACATTCTGAGATGTTACATTGTAGATGGTGCAAGAGAACGCCACATTCTGAGATGTTACATTGTAGATGGTGCAAGAGAACGCCACATTCTGAGATGTTACATTGTAGATGGTGCAAGAGAACGCCACCTTCTGAGATGTTACATTGTAGATGGTGCAAGAGAACGCCACATTCTGAGATGTTACATTGTAGATGGTGCAAGAGAACGCCACATTCTGAGATGTTACATTGTAGATGGTGCAATAGAACGCCACATTCTGAGATGTTACATTGTAGATGGTGCAAGAGAACGCCACATTCTGAGATGTTACATTGTAGATGGTGCAAGAGAACGCCACATTCTGAGATGTTACATTGTCGATGGTGCAAGAGAATGCCACATTCTGAGATGTTACATTGTAGATGGTGCAAGAGAACGCCACATTCTGAGATGTTACATTGTAGATGGCGCAAGAGAACGCCACATTCTGAGATGTTACACTGTAGATGGTGCAAGAGAACGCCACATTCTGAGACGTTACATTGTAGATGGTGCAAGAGAAGCTATATACTCAGGAGTCGATGGTAGATGGTTCAAGAGGATAAGACATTGATGTTACATTGTACAAGGTACAGAAGAAGCTATATAGTCATAGGATCCACTGTAGAAACGACAGAGGAAGTTACATGTAATGAGAAATTCCATTGTAAAAGGTACACAGATGATAATTTATACTCAGCAGCTCTGTTGCCAACGGTGTAGAGTAAGCTATAAACTCTAGATCGTGCAAGCGAACGCCGCATTCTGAGATGGTACTTTCCACACAGTGGAAAGTACAGACGAGGCTCTATACCCATAGGACCCACTGCAGACGCCACAGAGGAAGTCACGTACGGAGTCGTTCCATTGTAAAAGTCGACACGAATGTCTACACTGGGAAGGAAGCACGATCACGTGACACACATATACGTCATACGTCATTGAACGGTAAATTTCTTGTATGTTTCGAAAGCGAAAAGAGAGGACAAAAAATGTAACGCCTGGTTCAAGGACATGACCTTTCATCGATCACTTGGGCCTCGATAACTCGTTGCGAAGGATATGTGGCAACTATCTGATCCAACGTCCAATGGAAACGCCCCTTACGGAGGGGCTTGTAGCCAATGACGGCCAGGAAGAGAGAGGGTGAGGGTGTGTTACGGCAGATGGAGATTAATCGTTTTCTTTGCTCAAAACCCACTTTCTCACGGTGTTCCTTCAAGGCGGTCGATTCGCTATCTACTCAAGTTCCCACAAGACAAGTTCTATTGCCCCTCCGTCGGGATTCTGATAGCGTTCCAGTATTTAAGTCCTATCGACGCCCATGCAACGCCCAGCTCTGCGGACTTATCGGACGAAGAGGAGGAGGGTCGCCCTGCAACTGCTCATCACTGCAAGGTCTGCTTTAAGCCCCCGGTGTTCATGCCCGTGAAGCCTATAGATCTCAATGCTTTCGCCGGTATCCAGACCGCCATTCGTCCACCACTTCTTCACAACACACAGGGAGCACCCCCGCCCCCCCGCCCTCACCCCTCCCCTACACACCCTCTACTCCGTGTACCCCCATACTGCCGCCCGCGCCACCCCCACTGCACACACACTCCATACTCAATGCTCGCTCTCTACCCTCTCGAGCCCTCGCCGCTAAATGCCAGGATTATCCACAACAGAAGTGCGTCAGTTTCTGCTAATAATCATCAATCTTCGACAGCATACAGCTTGGCTGCTCTAACTGCTGTCAGGCGCTGGTGTTTCTCTATCCCCCTTTCTCTCTTTCTCTCCTTATCTGTGTCCTCTCCCTGCTCTTTCATCTTCTCCCTCCTTGCTCTCTCTCCTCTCTCTGCCCTCTCACCTTCTCCCTCCTTGCCCTCCCCCCTTCTATCACTGCCCTCTCATCTTCTCCCTCTTGCCATCCCTCCTCTCTCAGCCCACTTATCCTAACCCTCCTCGTCCTCTTATCTTCCCCCCTCGTTGCCCTCTCGCCTTGTGCCTCTGCCCTCACATCCCCTCCCTCCTTACTCTCTCGCCTTATGTCTCTGCCGTCTCAGCCTAACCCTCCTTGCCCTCTCGCCTTCTGCCTCTGCCCTCTCATCCCCTCCCTCTTTGCCCTCTCGCCCCCTACCTCCTTGCTCTCTCGCCTTCTCTCTCTGCCCTCTCACCCCCCCCCTTGCCCTCTCGCCTTCTGCTTCTGCCCTCTCACCCCCCCCCCTCCTTGCCCTCTCGCCTTCTGCCTCTGCCCTCTCATCCCCTCCCTCCTTGCCCTCTCGCCCCCTACCTCCTTGCCCTCTCGCCTTCTCACTCTGCCCTCTCACCCCCCCCCCTTGCCCTCTCGCCTTCTGCCTCTGCCCTCTCACCCCCCCCCTTGCCCTCTCGCCTTCTGCCTCTGCCATCTCACCCCCCCCTCCTTGCCCTCTCGCCTTCTGCCTCTGCCCTCTCGCCTTCTCTCTCTGCCCTCTCGCCCCCCCCCCTCCTTGCCCTCTCGCCTTCTGCCTCTGCCCTCTCATCCCCTCCCTCCTTGCCCTCTCGCTCTGCCCTCCCACCCCCCCCTCCTTGCCCTCTCGCCTTCTGCCTCTGCCCTCTCATCCCCTCTCGCCCCCTACCTCCTTGCCCTCTCGCCTTCTCTCTCTGCCCTCTCACCCCCCCCCCCTTGCCCTCTCGCCTTCGGCCTCTGCCCTCTCACTCCCCCCCCTCCTTGCCCTCTCGCCTTCTGCCTTTGCCCTCTTATCCCCTCCCTCCTTGCCCTCTCGCCTTCTCTCTCTGCCCTCTCACCCCCCCCCCCTCCTTGCCCTCTCGCCTTCTGCCTCTGCTCTCTCATCCCCTCCCTCCTTGCCCTCTCGCCGTCTCGCTCTGCCCTCTAACCCCCCCCCCCTCCTTGCCCTCTCGCCTTCTGCCTCTGCCCTCTCATCCCCTCCCTCCTTGCTCTCTCGCCTTATGTCTCTGCCCTCTCAGCCTAACCCTCCTTGCCCTCTCGCCTTCTGCCTCTGCCCTCTCATCCCCTCCCTCCTCGCTCTCTCGCCTTATGTCTCTGCCCTCTCAGTCTAACCCTCCTTGCCCTCTCGCCTTCTGCCTCTGCCCTCTCATCCCCTCCCTCCTCGCTCTCTCGCCTTATGTCTCTGCCCTCTCAGCCTAACCCTCCTTGCCCTCTCGCCTTATGTCTCTGCCCTCTCATCCCCTCCCTCCTTGCCCTCTCGCCTTCTCTCTCTGCCCTCTCATCCCCTCCCTCCTTGCTCTCTCGCCTTCTGCCTCTGCCCCCTCAGCATAACCTTCCTTGCTCTCTCGCCTTCTGTCTCTGCCCTCTCAGCATAACCCTCCTTGCTCTCTCGCCTTCTCTCTCTGCCCTCTCATCCCCTCCCTCCTTGCTCTCTCGCCTTCTGCATCTGCCCTCTCATCCCCTCCCTCCTTGCTCTCTCGCCTTCTGCCTCTGCCCTCTCAGCATAACCCTCCTTGCCCTCTCGCCTTCTGCCCTCTCAGCTTAACCCTCCTTGCTCTCTCGCCTTCTGCCTCTGCCCTCTCAGCATAACCCTCCTTGCTCTCTCGCTTTCTGCCTCTGCCCTCTCACCCCCCCCCCCTCCTTGCCCTCTCGCCTTCTGCCTCTGCCCTCTCACCCCCCTCCTCCTTGCCCTCTCGCCGTCTCGCTCTGCCCTCTAACCCCCCCCCCTCCTTGCCCTCTCGCCTTTTGCCTCTGCCCTCTCATCCCCTCCCTCCTTGCTCTCTCGCCTTATGTATCTGCCCTCTCAGCCTAACCCTCCTTGCCCTCTCGCCTTCTGCCTCTGCCTTCTCAGCATAACCCTCCTTGCTCTCTCGCCTTCTGCCTCTGCCTTCTCAGCATAACCCTCCTTGCCCTCTCGCTCTGCCCTCCCACCCCCCCCCCCTCCTTGCCCTCTCGCCTTCTGCCTCTGCCCTCTCATCCCCTCTCGCCCCCTACCTCCTTGCCCTCTCGCCTTCTCTCTCTGCCCTCTCACCCCCCCCCCCCTTGCCCTCTCGCCTTCGGCCTCTGCCCTCTCACCCTCCCCCTCCTTGCCCTCTCGCCTTCTGCCTTTGCCCTCTCATCCCCTCCCTCCTTGCCCTCTTGCCTTCTCTCTCTGCCCCCTCACCCCCCCCCCTCCTTGCCCTCTCGCCTTCTGCCTCTGCTCTCTCATCCCCTCCCTCCTTGCCCTCTCGCCGTCTCGCTCTGCCCTCTAACCCCCCCCCCCCTCCTTGCCCTCTCGCCTTCTGCCTCTGCCCTCTCATCCCCTCCCTCCTTGCTCTCTCGCCTTATGTCTCTGCCCTCTCAGCCTAACCCTCCTTGCCCTCTCGCCTTCTGCCTCTGCCCTCTCATCCCCTCCCTCCTCGCTCTCTCGCCTTATGTCTCTGCCCTCTCAGCCTAACCCTCCTTGCCCTCTCGCCTTCTGCCTCTGCCCTCTCATCCCCTCCCTCCTCGCTCTCTCGCCTTATGTCTCTGCCTTCTCAGCATAACCCTCCTTGCCCTCTCGCTCTGCCCTCCCACCCCCCCCCCTCCTTGCCCTCTCGCCTTCTGCCTCTGCCCTCTCATCCCCTCTCGCCCCCTACCTCCTTGCCCTCTCGCCTTCTCTCTCTGCCCTCTCACCCCCCCCCCTTGCCCTCTCGCCTTCGGCCTCTGCCCTCTCACCCCCCCCCCCCTCCTTGCCCTCTCGCCTTCTGCCTTTGCCCTCTCATCCCCTCCCTCCTTGCCCTCTCGCCTTCTCTCTCTGCCCTCTCACCCCCCCCCCCCTCCTTGCCCTCTCGCCTTCTGCCTCTGCTCTCTCATCCCCTCCCTCCTTGCCCTCTCGCCGTCTCGCTCTGCCCTCTAACCCCCCCCCCATCCTTGCCCTCTCGCCTTCTGCCTCTGCCCTCTCATCCCCTCCCTCCTTGCTCTCTCGCCTTATGTCTCTGCCCTCTCAGCCTAACCCTCCTTGCCCTCTCGCCTTCTGCCTCTGCCCTCTCATCCCCTCCCTCCTTGCTCTCTCGCCTTCTGCCTCTGCCCTCTCAGCATAACCTTCCTTGCTCTCTCGCCTTCTGTCTCTGCCCTCTCAGCATAACCCTCCTTGCTCTCTCGCCTTCTCTCTCTGCCCTCTCATCCCCTCCCTCCTTGCTCTCTTGCCTTCTGCATCTGCCCTCTCATCCCCTCCCTCCTTGCTCTCTCGCCTTCTGCCTCTGCCCTCTCAGCATAACCCTCCTTGCCCTCTCGCCTTCTGCCCTCTCAGCATAACCCTTCCTTGCTCTCTCACCTTCTGCCTCTGCCCTCTCAGCTTAACCCTCCTTGCTCTCTCGCCTTCTGCCTCTGCCCTCTCAGCGTAACCCTCCTTGCTCTCTCGCCTTCTGCCTCTGCCCTCTCAGCTTAACCCTCCTTGCTCTCTCGCCTTCTGCCTCTGCCCTCTCAGCATAACCCTCCTTGCTCTCTCGCCTTCTGCCTCTGCCCTCTCACCCCCCCCCCCGCCTTGCCCTCTCGCCTTCTGCCTCTGCCCTCTCACCCCCCCCCCTCCTTGCCCTCTCGCCGTCTCGCTCTGCCCTCTAACCCCCCCCTCCTTGCCCTCTCGCCTTTTGCCTCTGCCCTCTCATCCCCTCCCTCCTTGCTCTCTCGCCTTATGTATCTGCCCTCTCAGCCTAACCCTCCTTGCCCTCTCGCCTTCTGCCTCTGCCCTCTCAGCATAACCCTCCTTGCTCTCTCGCCTTCTGCCTCTGCCTTCTCAGCATAACCCTCCTTGCTCTCTCGCCTTCTGCCTCTGCCCTCTCATCCCCTCCCTCCTTTCCCTTCTCGCCGTCTCGCTCTGCCCCCTAACCCCACCCCGCCCCCCTCCTTGCCCTCTCGCCTTCTGCCTCTGCCCTCTCATCACCTCCCTCCTTGCTCTCTCGCCTTATGTCTCTGCCCTCTCACCCCCCCCCCCTCCTTGCCCTCTCGCCTTCTGCCTCTGCCCTCTCATCCACTCCCTCCTTGCTCTCTCACCTTATGTCTCTGCCCTCTCAGCCTAACCCTCCTTGCCCTCTCGCCTTCTGCCTCTGCCCTCTCAGCATAACCCTCCTTGCTCTCTCGCCTTCTCTCTCTGCCCTCTCAGCATAACCCTCCTTGCCCTCTCGCCTTCTGCCCTCTCAGCATAACCCTACTTGCCCTCTCGCCTTCTGCCTCTGCCCTCTCAGCATAACTCTCCTTGCCCTCTCGCCTTCTGCCCTCTCAGCATAACCCTCCTTGCCCTCCTTGCCCTCTGCCTCTGCCCTCTCAGCATAACCCTCCTTGCCCTCTCGCCTTCTGCCTCTGCCCTCTCAGCATAACCCTCCTTGCTCTCTCGCTTGCTCTCTCTGCCCTCTCGTCGTCTCCCTCCTTGCCCTGTCGCCGTATGTCTCTGCCCCCTCACCCTCCCCCTACCACTTCATGCCCTTTGTTCCTCTCCGCGATCTCTTTCTCTCTCTCTCTCTGCCCACTCTCTCTCCAACTCTCTCTACCTCTCGTTGCCCCTCCTCCCACCTCTCTCTGGGTCTGTCGGCCTGTTCCGCCGCACTAAGGGTGGCATGTCTCCAGCTATAGCTATCCATTGCAGACCGGCTGCCTAGAAGTCTCGTCTTCGTGTGCGGTGACTGCTACTGCCCAGGTTATTGACACCGTTCTATCCGAAATAGTAGGAACATAATATAGGCCCATAATATAGCACTAACTGTCCGTCTACGTCCAGACAAAAGGGTCGGATCCAACCTGCCACCCCCCGCTGTGCCATCCGACCAACGCCCAGAAGCGAAACATCGGTCACCGCCACCGATATATATATACTAACTATCAGGATGTAAGCAGCCCAGCCAAGCCGAGCTCCAGCCTAGCCTAGCCGAGCTCGAGCCCTAGCCTAGCCCAGCCCAGCCTAGCCCAACCCAGCTCCAGCGATGCAACCCGTTCCCACCCCCTCCTACACAACCACCTGCTTGTCCCAGTGACGTCATTGACTCCCAACGTGGTCGTTCTCAAAGCAATTTGAAACAATAGACACGGCGGTCCGGAAATAGACACTTTCTTAACTTGTTCAAAGGACGCCGAATTTCCTTATTATCTAGATCGTTTCCTCAGCCCTGCGCTATCATAGAACTAATCACTGGTTCAACATGGCATATGAGTCATACACGTTCCCAACCATGAAAACTCTTGTCTGACTTGGCAAAAGCGTCGAAAGCGTACATAGTTTTTATTTATATGCAGAGAGATTTTACCAACGGCTTCCACTAAAAAGTAACACCGGCAATCCTTCACAAGCCATGATGCAATAAAATATTATCAACATTTTAAAGGAGTTTTGGGGAATCTCCATTATAAAGCTGACATGTGTCTGACGGGTCTTAAAGGACCCAAAAACTCGTGTATTAGTGTGTCCCATTAATAAACGCTGCTCATCTAACCATTCGCTCCCAACACGATTCCACGGGTGTGCTTATATATATATATATACATATACATATTGCTATCCTATTAATAATCCCCCGCTACCGTGTGGGCGGCCTGACACACGGCGTCTCCCAGCTTGGCATACCGGGCCGGTGTGTACGAGTGGACGGACGGCGTGTATGTCATAGGTTCAGGCCATGGGGACTAGTTACCGGTCAACAAAATCGATTTTATACTGTTAAAAAAACTGGGCGTGAGTAATGCAGGAGGCCCGATTAGGCGAAGGCGATTGCGCTAATCTGGAAGAACAGTTTATATGGAGGAGGCGTTTATTATTGTGCATTCAATCCGGCATGGATCATGCATCTAAATCGCTGCCTCTGCTGGCGTCCTGGACTGGTGTTTTAGGCCACTTTTGAATATATATGGGATAAATAAAACCGGGCTACGGAACTCCAGGGAAAGTAAGGATTTAAAGGATGACACGGCGCTAGACAGGTGGGCTGTAAACCCGCAACCTTGTTGGTGTGCAGTCAGTTACCTCTACCTGACCCCTGGCGGCAAACAACCAATGCCACACTCTTCATGACACGTCTCACTTCCCTTACAGAACCACAACCACAACCGACCGCCCGGTCCCCAGCCGGACATGACCTATGACCCCTGAAGGCAATTTTATCCCCAAGATAACCATTGGGGGGGGTCGGATAATATTGTGTGTCCACCTCCCATTCGCTATAGGTGGCGCTCCATTCCTGCGTTAAGACCGCTGCTGTCGGCCGAGTGTGTGTGTGAGGGGGGGGGGGATTTCAATTTTCTTCAGCAATTGTCAAAAGTCATAATTTCTTTCAAAATAATTAAGCTTAATTACACAAATGAAAAACAGAAATAACGAGCCTCACACATTTAATACAGCACATTACTTAGTGCATACTTTTCAAATAGCGGTAACCGTAACTCTTTCCTTGTTGACATAATACTGTGTGTCAATAGGAATAAGCCGGCTATTCCCGGCATTGATTTGTAAAATCCGCGACGCAATTGCGAATTATATTGCGGAAGTAGACAACACATTTAACGTCGCGCCTAGCAGGGACATGTAACCAGAGAGTGACTGTGCGCCCCTCTCCACCCCCCGGCCTCCTCCCCTCCCCACAACCCTACTGTCTATGTGGCCTACAGGTAGTTCATAATAAAACCGTCAGTGATCGAAACCACGGAGTAACACATGAACCCACCCTTACATGCCATAACGATGGCGTCAGTCACCACGGCACGAAACAGGAAATCGTCAACTATTTATCAGCACTGGGTGACGACGCGTACTTTGGCCAGTGGCCCACCTCGCCCGAGGCGGTTTTACGCCACTCAGCAAATATATCTCCCCTTTTTGCCCCATAACAACACAGTGTGTGTGTGATCGCGGCAGTTGGACGCCATGCAGCGCACGATGTAAATGACTTGGTCCTATTCCCCATTCGGTCGGCCCACCCGTCACCAGGGACCCGCCATACATAGGTCGGGACGACTGTAGTAGTTGTAGTCATTGCCTTTCACACCTGAGAGTGAGTATGCTGACACGCAGTGACAGACCCCAACACACCCGCCCAATAAAAACACACTGTCCCCTCATCTTACTCTAGCCGTCTTGCGAGAAAAAACAAAAAACAATAGACGGTAGATAACAGTTGGACAGGGTAATTGTTGGCAGCAGCAACACTATTATACATTATTATTTACGGGGCGGCATGTCATGTAATCAATGCACCCCCCCCCCCACCCCCTCCCTCGCGACCCGCACCACTCGGTTCACAAATCGACCCCTCAATACGTATATTCATCGTCAGGTTCATAATATAACTTGATAATTAACCAATCACTGAATCGATCAGTGGCATTAACTATAACGGCCCAGCAATAAGACATCAAGTCTTAAAGATAGATATGGATTACGCGACCAGCGTCACGTGTCTCAGAGACACGTGGAAATATAAGGTGCGTTGTGCCATGCTCTCTGGGTCACGTCGTCGACAGTCACGCCACCGTCAGTCACGCCACGAAGACTGTCAAGAAGAGGTCTATTGTTGGTCCTTCGACAAGACCAAAAGGAACCCTTGTGGAAACCCGATGCCCTGCGGCCATGTTTTCTATGACATAAGTGAAAGACGCGTGAGAGGAATATATAGTCTAGATAGTCCCTGACAAAAGAAATCCAAGTCTGTCTCTCAATGTTAATTGCCCCACACGCTATAACCCTTTTGCGTATATATTAATATGCACTGATATAACATATAAGTGTTCCGCTGCGCCATTTCACCAGTATTGCTGGATAAAGATATCACAACAACAAAAACGATATTACCATGGCAACGGTTGCCATGACGACTTACCGGAGTCCCCATCATGGTGTAGGTCTTGCCCGAGCCGGTCTGTCCGTAGGCGAAGATGCAAGCATTGTAGCCTTGGTACGCCGAATATACCACATCCTGTCCCAAGTCCTCATACACCTGGAGAAAGAAGCCAGATGTACAGCCATATCAGACATACAAATGTAACAGAAGATCTCAGTAAATGTCAGAGGATAATATAAACGAAACGTTTACAGATATTGTCTATATATATATATTCATAACACCGTGATATAGGGTCAGGATTTTATATAATTGACTGCAAGAATTAAAAGATCATTATAACTACATTGTTAGCAAAAAGAAAATGTTTGGCTCATAACAAAACGTCTGTCCGATGTATGGCTTACATTAAACACAATACTATGGTTGTATTGTTAATCTATTATTACGTTAAGTTGGTTGGTTGGTTTAAGTAGGGCATTTTAACCTCAGTAAGTCATATTGTGACAATGGGATGGATCAAGACAGTTAGGAGTTGTCACCGGGAGTAACATCTACCACATGGTTAAACACGAAGACATGAGATCTTTATCATGTACAAATATCAGGGGCGGATTTAGGAATTTGCAAAGGGGGGGGGGTTGCTCTCTGAACAACTTGCGACCGGGGGTGGGGTGGGGGCGCTGCTCAGAGAAGTCGACTTTTTTTAACAGTATATGTTCAGGTTCCCAAGGGGGGGGGGGTTGCCCCCCTAACCCCCCCCCCCCTGGATCCGCCCCTGAATATGCATAGCACTGACGGGATTCAAACCCCGCACTGGTTGGAGCACACTCGACATCAGCCTAAAACGCTACATAGCAGGCCACTGCTTTACCCCACACCACGTTAAATAAAAAAATAAAATAAAACTATCGGACTACTATGCAGTTATTTTATCGTTTGAAGTATCTCAGGTTGAGGTGAGTTTGAATATCGTTTGGTCTTTAGCTGCACTTTTCATCCAGCCATTACTATCCGTCTGGGACAAACATCTTGTAATCTCAAATCTTTATATTATGTTTAAGCTGTTGTTCAGGCAACTCCCGCTGTGGGGTGATGCACCCCACAACGTGTCCGTAGTGCCAAAAGAACCCCATTATCACAGCTACTGATCTGTACTTTCAACTTCAACGCTAAATTTGGATGCGACCCCTCTTTCCGTCAAGCAGATTTATCTTCGCCTCAAAAAAACAGTCCACCCCGTCCCGTTCAACAGCAGTCGAAGCACGAATCCAACACTTTTTTCTCGCTGGGTTCCGCGAATGCGTGATAACGTTAGCCGTGATACGCCTTTCTGAACCCACCCCTGGACGGCCCCGCGGTATTGTCAGAACTGAGATACCAGCGCTCAGTCACTCATATCTTTAAGTCCTACTGAAAAAGAAACACACCCGGGCTTTCTTTCAAAACAAGCAGGTCTGTGTGTGGCAGCTCGAGTTTGATAAATGTAACTGTAATGCAAATACCATCCTGATCCCTCAGGCGTGACCATGGCAACCTCTGCCCAGCGGGTGCACGCAACATCAGAGGTGACCCCAGAAAGCTTGAACCCGCTAACTCGGGTACCAACAAACCCGTCAAGCGATGCTTGCCAAAGATATCATAATGGGTGCAATTGGGCAGTACCTTTCATCACATTTGTTGGGTGTATTTTGAAAGATGAAGGTCATATCGTGCTAACGAGGGTCAAGGGTGGAGCGGAGGCATGTTTCCAGGGGTAAAACACCATCGTTTCATCAGGAGGACCAGGACATGGGATCTATATCCTAGACGAACATTGACCATGAGGGCCCCCCCCCCCTCCCCACCCCCTTTCGATAGCGATATTGTTGCTTGTCAACATTATCGTCCAGCGTAATAATACTGGCCCTAAAATACCTCAAGTTATATCTGATTATCTAATTATAAAAATAGCCACCAAATAAACACCATTTATAGAAAAGATTTACATGAATGATAGAAATTCAAAGGGGTAATTTGTCTATTCATCATGATAGCCATATCCGTTATTCAACGTTTCATTGCTCACTAAATACCCAATTCTTTCAATGTTTTACATTGAAGACTGATATGTAAAAGTTCTTTACTTTTCTGTCTGTATATATTACCTTCATTAAGTTTAGTAATTTCATTACCTGCTCCTGTGAAACAAAGTGGGCATCTTTTTCCTCGACAGACCAGTAGGAGTGATCATAAGCAAACTGCTTGACCCTCTCACGTCCAAGGGTATCCCCTCCGCCACTCGGTAGCTGAAACACACAGGCATCAAAATATTAAGGGTCAGGTCTGTAACCATAACAACCAAAGTATCCCTACCACCACCCAGCAAACAGCCGGATCAGGTCGGCCTGGCTAGTCCATTCCAGTCTAGTCTACAAATGTAGTTTTCATGAAAAGATGCTGCAGTTTACCATTTTACTGGTAAGATATGCATCAAGGGTAGCCAAATATAATGATCACAATCATATATAAAAAAAGGTGGTTGTATTGCTCAGTGATAACAATTAATAGAAGACGATTTACACAAATAACCAATCTACAGAATATATACACTTGTTCATATCATGCATATAATCAACAAAATATTTATATATGGTAGGGCTTGGCATAACATGGTGAAATGCACAATTGCAATATAATGTGGTATATGATATGGCCATATATACCCACAGATATAATGATAGCCCTGTATTAAAGCTATCACTGCCCTATTATCCTATTGCTATGGAAGTCTATATCGGTAAAGTAATGATAACAACTTGCACTGTAGACCTCATGTTTACATTGAAGGAGCAATGTGGTTCAGCATTTTTACACCTACCGGCACCCATGATGAAATATCATACTGGTATATTCCATAACAAAGCAGAAAATATATGAATATAGGTAGGTCATGAAAGGGTTAATACCATAAAGCAACAAATTAATCTATCAAGGAGATATGGGACAAGTGACTAGTTATATCACTGGTGGTGAACAGGAAACCCCTAGTGAAGTCCTCAGCATATCTTATCTGTTCCGTTTAGCCAAGGTCTCAAGGCTTGCGTCTCCCACACTAATGAAGAACCTTCTCACATGTCATATATTGCTTGATAAAACCAGATGGGTGGTCTCTCAGCAATCAGTTTCTTTCCAGAAACATACAACTGCTTTCATTTGCCTAATATCATTCACTATGTTAACCCTTTAGCATTCAATCTGGCCAAATAGAACTAAAACTGTATTTAGTCCAACCAAATCTAGCTGAGAAATACAAAAAATTAGCAGCAAATACAATACCAAGTAATGTGCAGATACACTGTATGTGAATTTATTTCAAATGGCATGTTAGCATGATTTTCAAAAAACAAACAAAACTCCTCGTCAGTATATTACCTGGTAATTCAACCAATATATATGTATCTGGTAGTGGATTTATGTCTACTAGTCCATGCTCTATGACATGTACTGTAATTTCTAGTGTATAAGGTGCAAATTTTTTCCTCATGGTAAGAATGAATGCAATAAGGTTACAAACTATGACTACCAGTACATTAAAGATAAGATAAGAATTGATATCCATCCATAATTGGTCTTATCAGCTTATGGGTGCATTGCAAAGATGCAGTTAGGAAGTTTTTTGAACTCCCATGTTTTACTGCTTACCACCTTTTGGTTTTGGTGAATGCAAAGTTTAGTCCAGGATGACCAGAGTGCACCATGTACCAACAATCCCTTTGAAAATGAATCGCAGATGATGTCCTAGTTCACCTTTCATAGAAACATAAGCTTTAAAACTGGGATATATACACGTAATTTGACACTTGACATGTCAAACCAAACCCAACTGCACATGTCAACATTGACTGAAGCATGGAATCTAGTCAAAAGTTTGTTGTGCTACCAAACATGTGGGAAAGAGAAATATTTATTGTCATCAAATGCCACTATGGTTGAAGGGAGTGGGTGGGGGAGGGGGCAGGAGTGTCACTACTCAAGTTTCTGACCTTTGGATTGATCAGGTATCTGGTTCCTGACTTTCAAGGCATCGATGCCACCCATCTTCCCCAAATTTCTGCGCAATAATTTAGCACTTCCTCATCATGCCTACAGATGTCCTGTGTAAATCTTCATTCAAAAACCCTGGCTTTGAGATGGATGGACCATGATAGTGATATGTATTGCTGTAATGTGATCAGGATAGCCACACAAATCCTACCGGTAATAGTAAAACTTCCCCAACCTAAAATTACTTCGTAATTTATAGCCTCAGCTCAACATGCTCAACCAACTCAATGAACAAGTAATGAAAGGTTTACATATTTGACAATGTATCAGTGCACATCACGCTTCAATAACTGTCACTAACAGCTGAGACAGACTGAGACTCACTCTGGTGTTTGTGATAATTGTCTTCTGTCCTTGCATCTCTATGATAGAAGTGGACTTTAGGTTATCCTCCCTGGAATACATCAAATTCAGTCAAATCATTATTAACATAATAACCCAAAAGAAGAAAGTGAAAAGTGTTAGGTACCATTATATAAATACCAGTAGTATTAATACCCCTATACCTCTTTTTAAAAGGTGATTTTACAGTAAAACTAATAGGTTGGAAGGGTTCCAAGAACTTCAAATTAGCATGATTATTTATAGAATCACAGATTATGATCACAAGTTTTTCTTTGAAAAAACTGATGACTGATTTTATAGTGATTGGTCACATTTCAATATGCTTTCTTACCTTTTATTAAAGGGACGAACCCTGACAGCAACCTTTATCGAAGCCATGGCCACAATGTGACCTTCAAGTAGACTGCAAGTCTACTTATCCTTTAATTCATCTGGCGTTGATATCCAATCTTCACATAATCCTGACACAATTCAATATTCCTCTGGTACTCAGTCTGTATATCCAAAATGACAGTTCATGAGATTCTGTCCTCACAGTCACATTAACTCTCAATTGCAGCAACTATATGGTATATCCAATGGTACCAATGGTTGCTGAATGATGTGGCTCCAACTGGCCCCTCGTTGGCAGTCTACCAGTGAAATCTTTCTCGAATTACAATATCACATGAGTAGACTTTATCTGCACTTGAACATCACATAATACTTAGAATAATGGCTGAAGGTGTCATTAATTCTATCTAGATGCCACAACCTGTTTCTACTGGCAGTGGACAGCTGGCAAAACACAGGCAAAAAAATAACTAGACTATTGACTAATAATATGCAACACTGAGAACCATTTTCTACACAGTCACTTCACAGTCAACAGTCAACAGTCACTTGTGTAAGTTCAGACTTCAAGCCCCGCAGACACAAACAGCTGATCCTAAGTAAATCCAGATTTCGCATCTTGCAGCCAAAGATGGCGAACGCACAGCAAGAATTCATCATCTTCTTCATCGGTTGCTGAGCCTGATGACAGCTTCGAAAATGGCTGAAAATTCCTCCCTCATACTTGTCTTTTCATCGTACCGGTCTTTTGGAAAGTTCACAACTGTCGATGGCACGTTATTCATCTTAAATGGGTGGTCTTTCCCTCAGACACCCCACCCGGTCTATCTTCGCCTTGGTTACTGGAGCGAGTCAGTCAAGTTCTCAAGGCAAGCAGAACTCAACGGCTGCTTGCTGCTTGCAGCCAGCCGACCCGCAGGCTTGGGCGAACGTGTGGGTGGGTCGGTGAGCGCTGATGGGAGTGAGAGGCTCATCGTGTGGCCTCTCGCTCGACACACGCCACGCTAGGGGCAGGGTAGGGGCAGGGTGTGGGGGCTAAACCCACGGGTAGAGCCCTTGAAAACCGTACGTTAACAAGTTAGGCGCTCCTCGACCTGCACTACCACCCCACCCACATCCATCCAAGCTCAGAGAGAGGCGTGTGAGCTTCGCAGTATGTTTATGTATGAAAACGAGGCTGCGTGACGTCATATTAGGGCCCCAGAAGGGCTTTTTCGACACGGCGACACGGCGATTTTTAAAATCGACAACGCGACATTGAGGTTGTCTTAGAATTGACATGCGACATAAAACTTAGCGACACGCGACATGGAATTTTTCTTAAAATCGACACGCGACATGGACCTTCTCTTAAAATCGACACGCGACATGGCTACTCCCCCATCAGGGGCCCTCATATTCGATGGCTGCATGGGGAGCGATCGACAACCGATGGGATTCCCTAATGTCAGGCGTGTAAGCCGTGCAGTGCTGGCCAGCTCTGGTCTAATATAGCCTATGGTTGTAAGCAGGTAGATTGCCCTGCTGCCCCGCTATTGTAAAAAAAGGACGTACAGTGTCTTGCTACATTGCATTGTTGCAAGGTGTCGTTCCGCAAGTTGCTTATATTGCTAATTGTTATATATAGCTAGGCCCACAACCAGCGGTGTCCCGCTGTGGTGTGTGTGTGTGTGTGTGGCGGGGCGTGGGGGGGGGGGGGGGTAGGATGGGGTGGACAGCTTACAACTAACGGGATCTGATGGCTCGGGCTCCGACGGGGGTGGGGGGGGGGGCTATGGTAGGATGAACAGCTGACTAACGTGGTCCTATGGTGAAATGGACAGCTTACAACTAACGGGGTCCTATGGTGAGATAGAGAGCTTACAACTAACGGGGTCCTATGGTGAGATAGACAGCTTACAACTAACGGGGTCCTATGGTGGGATGGACAGCTTACAACTAACGGGGTCCTATATGGTGGGATGGAAGCTTACAACTAACGGGGTCCTGTGGTGGGGGTGGGGGGCAGCTTACAACTAACGGGGTCCTATGTTGGGATGGACCGCTTACAACTAACGGGGTCCTATGGTGGGATGGACAGCTTACAACTAACGGGGTCCTCTGGTGGGATGGACAGCTTACAACTAACGGGGTCCTATGGTGGGATGGACAGCTTACAACTAACGGGGTCCTATGGTGGGATGGACAGCTTACAACTAACGGAGTCCTATAGTGGGGGGGGGGGGGCAGCTTACAACTAACGGGGTCCTATGGTGGGGTGACCAGCTTACAATTAACGGGGAGCTATGGTGGGATGGACAGCTTACAACTAACGGGGTCCTATGGGGGGGTGGACAGCTTACAACTAACGGGGTCCTATGGTGGGGTGGACAGCTTACAACTAACGGGGTCCTATGGTAGGGTGACCAGCTTACAACTAACGGGGTCCTATGGTGGGGGGGTGGGGGGTGGACAGCTTACAACTAACGGGGTCCTATGGTGGGGGGGGGCAGCTTACAACTAACGGGGTGCTATGGTGGGATGGACAGCTTACAACTAACGGGGTCCTATGGTGGGATGGACAGCTTACAACTAACGGGGTCCTATGGTAGGGTGACCAGCTTACAACTAACGGGGTCCTATGGTGGGGTGGACAGCTTACAACTAACGGGGTCCTATGGAAGGGGGGGGGCAGCTTACAACTAACAGGGTCCTATGGTGGGATAGACAGCTTACAACTAACGGGGTCCTATGGGGGGGGGGCAGCTTACAACTAACAGGGTCCTATGGTGAGATGGACAGCTTACAACTAACGGGGTCCTATGGGGGGGGCAGCTTACAACTAACGGGGTCCTGTGGTGGGATAGACAGCTTACAACTAACGGGGTCCTATGGTGAGATAGACAGCTTACTAACGGGATCCTATGATGGGATGGACAGCTCACACCTAACGGGGTCCTATGGTGGGATGGACAGCTTACAACTAACGGGGTCCTATGGTGGGATGGACAGCTTACAACTAACGGGGTCCTATGGTGGGATAGACAGCTTACTAACGGGATCCTATGATGGGATGGACAGCTCACACCTAACGGGGTCCTATGGTGGGATGGACAGCTTACAACTAACGGGGTCCTATGGTAGGGTGACCAGCTTACAACTAACGGGGTCCTATGGTGGGATGGACAGCTCACACCTAACGGGGTCCTATGGTGGGATGGACAGCTTACAACTAACGGGGTCCTATGGTGGGATGGACAGCTTACAACTAACGGGGTCCTATGGTGGGATGGACAGCTTACAACTAACGGGGTCCTATGATGGGATGGACAACTCACAACTAACGGGGTCCTATGGTGGGATGGACAGCTTACAACTAACGAGGTCCTATGATGGGATGGACCGCTGACAACTAACGGGATCCTATGGTGAGCTATTAAGGGTTAACTTGTCAGCTACCACTAAATCCTTGATGAGCCTCGGCTGATTGGAACCATAGTATACAATACAGGACACGCCCGCTCATGGCCAGTAGATCGACCCTCAACGTCCACGCATACAAACACTTTATTTTGTGTTCTCTATACCTACAGGTATGTACTGATTTTGTATCGGCCAATGCAACGTAGCATAAAGATCTTATCATACTACATAGCGTTTGTCTTCTCGATATTACTGCTCCCGCACTGTTGAGAGCTAAATAAACTACATGTTGGGGTATGTAAAAAGTGACCGCGTCATAACGCTGCATCCATGGTTGTTTGTCATAACGTGAACTTTCAATATTTAAGAAAATCTATTCCTCTACAGATGTTTTCTTGTGCGGTCCTGTGGCGTTATACATGTCTCGTTATACATGTCTCGATACCATATATATGTCTCGTTATACATGTCTCGATACCATATATATGTCTCGTTATACATGTCTCGATACCATATATATGTCTCGTTATATATGTCTCGATAACATATATATGTCTCGATACCATATATATGTCTCGTTATACATGTCTCGATACCATATATATGTCTCGTTATACATGTCTCGATAACATATATATGTCTCGATACCATATATATGTCTCGTTATACATGTCTCGATACCATATATATGTCTCGTTATACATGTCTCGATACCATATATATGTCTCGTTATACATGTCTCGATAACATATATATGTCTCGATACCATATATATGTCTCGTTATACATGGGTCGATACCATATATATGTCTCGTTATACATGTCTCGATACCATATATATGTCTCGTTATACATGTCTCGATACCATATATATGTCTCGTTATACATGTCTCGATACCATATATATGTCTCGTTATACATGTCTCGATAACATATATATGTCTCGATACCATATATATGTCTCGTTATACATGTCTCGATACCATATATATGTCTCGTTATACATGTCTCGATACCATATATATGTCTCGTTATACATGTCTCGATACCATATATATGTCTCGTTATATATGTCTCGGTACCATATATATGTCTCGTTATACATGTCTCGATACCATATATATGTCTCGTTATACATGTCTCGATACCATATATATGTCTCGTTATACATGTCTCGATACCATATATATGTCTCGTTATACATGTCTCGATACCATATATATGTCTCGTTATACATGTCTCGATACCATATATATGTCTCGTTATACATGTCTCGATACCATATATATGTCTCGTTATACATGTCTCGATACCATATATATGTCTCGTTATACATGTCTCGATACCATATATATGTCTCGTTATATATGTCTCGATGCCATATATATGTCTCGTTATATATGTCTCGATAACATATATATGTCTCGATACCATATATATGTCTCGTTATACATGTCTCGATACCATATATATGTCTCGTTATACATGTCTCGATACCATATATATGTCTCGATACCATATATATGTCTCGTTATGTATGTCTCGATACCATATATATTTCTCATTATATATGTCTCGATAACATATATATGTCTCGATACCATATATATGTCTCGTTATACATGTCTCGATACCATATATATGTCTCGTTATGTATGTTTCGATACCATATATATGTCTCGATACCATATATATTTCTCATTATATATGTCTCGATACCATATATATTTCTCATTATATATGTCTCGATAACATATATATGTCTCGATACCATATATATGTCTCGTTATACATGTCTCGATACCATATATATGTCTCGTTATGTATGTCTCGATACCATATATATGTCTCGATACCATATATATTTCTCATTATATATGTCTCGATAACATATATATGTCTCGATACCATATATATGTCTCGTTATACATGTCTCGATACCATATATATGTCTCGTTATATATGTCTCGATGCCATATATATGTCTCGTTATATATGTCTCGATAACATATATATGTCTCGATACCATATATATGTCTCGTTATACATGTCTCGATACCATATATATGTCTCGTTATGTATGTCTCGATACCATATATATGTCTCGATACCATATATATGTCTCGTTATGTATGTCTCGATACCATATATATGTCTCGATACCATATATATTTCTCATTATATATATCTCGGTACCATATATATGTCTCGTTATATATATTTCGATACCACATGAAGTGAGATGTGATGATCTAAAAATGATGATCTGATAAACTAAACGAAAATCTTACTCACAAAAAGCAACGATAAAAAGAGAAGACAACTCCCCCTCCCCGGTATTCAAATGGTTCTTCCCATAAGTAAGGTAAAAGGTTTGACTGCAATATCGAAAGTACATTACATATGACGTGAGACCTGCATGCTGATGATCTGAAAAGGAGAGATAATTCGTCGAGCACGGAGAGAAAAGGAAAAACATTTCGGCTAGCACGAAAAGAAAAGGCATGATAATTCGTCGAGCACGGAGAGAAAAGACACTTATTGACAAAAAATGTTGTCATCTTCATGTTAAAAGGCAAAAACAGCAGCGTCCGAATTTTCATGACGCAGTACACAAATAAGCCGCACACAGGGAAAGGGAGGGGGGCATCCGTTATCTGTTTAAAAATATTTAGGATCGAACGTTTTTCAAGCCACATCGCTAACATTTGTTTTGAACACGTAAAATGTTCCATGAGCCAAACTCCTTATACATTTTAGGTTCCAGTCAAGTCCTGATGTTCCAGTCAAGTACATGAATACATGTATGAAATGGTGTTTGTCACATCTTTGTGCACCTGTCAAACGATATAATCCTCGGATCAGGACATAAAGCGATGTGCCGACAAACAACATGCTAGCATTAAATGACCACTTTACGACCGTTAAGTGAAGTATCCCCTCCCCACTCTGTATATAGCGTCGTCTGTTGGAGCCGCATCTACGGTAAAATTATGTTAATCACTCGGATCTCCAAACCAGACAGCAGAGAATGTTTCAGGAATGTTTCAGGAATGTTTCAGGAATATAGAATCAATATAGTGTTTATATGACAATTAATATTAAGGTTCGCGCGCAGCTACCCGTTTAGTCTCTGCAACAGAGGTCGGTCAGCCCCCTACCCCCCCTCCTCCCGGTTGGGGGGGGGGTGCACTACATATTGTTAGGTATTTACATACAGGGGCGGATCTAGGGGGGGGGGGGGTGGTTACGGGGCTACCCCCTCTCCTTGGGAACCTGAACATAAACTCCTAAAGTGGGCTTCTCCGAGCCCGCCCCCCCCGGTGGCAAGTTTTTCAGAGAGCACCCGCCCCCTCCCCCACACGGTCGCAAGTTTTTCAGAGAGCACCCCCCGCCCCCATAGCGAATTCCTAGATCCGCACCTGACATATGTGCCGCCAAATGACCCCTTTTTCGCCTTTTGTCTCTCAATCCCCGGAGCAGAAATCTGCCATTCTCCTCGATGTGCCCTATCCCTGAAGAACCTAGTCCCCCCATATAAATTTGTTAACCAAATAAAATCTCTCTCAATGACCACAAAGTCTCCCCCCTTTTTCTCGCTCTCCATATGCCCTGTATGGCATGGGCGGCATACCCCCACCACTGTACTAATGTAGTGCCCCCCTCGTTCCCCCCCCCCCCCGGGTCAGCCTGTGTCAAAATACACATATGGCACATCCTATCACAAGGCGAGGATTCATCGCGTGACATAGTGCAGCCTTACGTGGTTCAGAGGTTGTGTACTCACAGGGTCGTTGCCGCGACAGGCCCCCACCCTCGCCCCGCCTCCTCCACCCCTGCCAGGCTCTTGATGCCTGAGAGGACGGACATTTGTGATGAAAAAGATACCCCTATACGCTATATAGCGGATATTTTAAAACTTGCGACCGGAGGAAAGGGGGGAGGTGGGGGTAATCTGAAAATGTGTGTTCGTAGAGCGAGTTACCGGGAAAAAAGAATAAACCGAGCGGGTGTTTGCATGAAACTGCGGCATAGAGCAGGTAAACGGAAAGAAATACCCATTTCGAGCGGATTTTGGCGGTAAAACGCTCCGAATCCCCCCAAACCCAGCAATTTATTCAGTAACCCCGCCCCCATCTTAAAAATCTTTAAGAAAACGTTGAAAATGAGCGATGCCGCCATCCAACGGTTTCATTCGCAAACAAGACTCACTCTCGGGAGAGAGGAGTCTCCATACGCTGAGCACCTCGCTACATCTGAAGAGTGCGTTTTCCCAAAACGAAGATGTTATTTGCATATATAGCATAAACCAAATGGGACTGGGACATGGCGATTTATTCGACTTACAGAGGTTTTCGGTTTGTCATAGTAAGGGATACAATACGTCAGCCTAAAAACCTGGTTCGGTTTGGAGAGGTTCTCTTACCTAAGTCCACGTCATACATTTATATTTACTATTGAAAAAAGCATCTTCGCTCAAAATAAGACGGAAGAAAGCCGGGGGGGGGGGGGGGGGGTCTTGGGACTGATTGGCTCCGTGCCTGGTGCTGGATATTAATATCAATCTGTCTATAATATCCGTCGGGCCAGGCAACGACACCAAAGCAAATATACAAATATTAGGTTATCACGAAAGTCCGCGGGGAGCGTACTGGCGAAAAAAAACAAACTTTTCAACATATATGAGTTTCTACACATTAAAGACCGTCGGGTAAGATTTTCAGTATATGGATTCATCAAATAAGACCTATTGTGGGCTAATCGGATTTATGACGGACGCTACCTGACATCCACACCAGTCATCTAGCCCTAGTTTTTTGGTTGAAAGCCGGCACACACAAAAAAGGAGTCGGTTACCTGGGGATACCATTATATCGCTTACGCCGCTTCACTACGCCCCTTGACACAGAACGCGGACCGATATTATCGCTCAAGTGTAAACACATAGGCTATAGTGACCTACAAGGTCGTATCGAGAAAGGGTTGATTGTAAATATTCATCCTATAGTGTCAAATTACTGTAATAATTCGGTGTACAATTAAATACGACAAAAACATTGAGATAAAGAAGCCCTCGCAGATCAGTTGTCGCAGGCTGGTGTGGAAAGCAAACGGCATGCGAAGCCTCATGACTGGAAGTAGTCGACTGCGAGTACCTAACCTTGACATCAAGGAATTCGTTCGACTGACTTGAGATCCACTGCCATTAAATGATTTGTTTTTCAACGTCTAAAACGATTTTCATTGCGTTTTATTTATTTGAGTGGGATATTACATAAAAGGAGAAATCGTATAGTACCTTAATAATCTCTGATATAAGCACGCGACATGTGTTGACTTTTTGTCAATGGTACGTGAATAATGTAACTCTAGTGCGCGGGCGGGCGGAGTCGATACCTTATGGTTGCGTGCCAGTCGAATACGCCAATAGACCGTTCCAGACACCCCCGGCGACATCTATCGTCAAAAATAGACACTGCGTGATTCGGGTTAGAAAACCGATTCTCGCATGCGTTTGCCATAGACCTTTCTTAATATTCCTCATGAATAATTAATTTCTGCGCGAAAGCGAGGCTAGGAGTGTAAACATCCATGCGGCGCTCGCACGCGGTGGCACGGCGTCTTGTGATGGCGATCTATCCGTAGGGCCCAGATTGTCACTTACCCTTGCGGAAAATTATCTGCACGAGAATTCCAAAGCATCCGACGAGTGACATGTATCCAAAAAGTATTCAAGTATTTCAGTGAGGGTTACATCAATCAAGTCAGAGTCAAATCCTTTCAGAGCTTTACATGCGAAAAACCGGGTCTTGGGATCACACTGTGTAAACTGTATCTGAGTTGGCGGTATCAGAATGGGGAGGGTAGTGGGAGGTACAGTTAAACGGGGAATAGCATCAGACTCTGGACTACTTCTGGCACCTGTTGTCATTAATCTTCCCGCCTTGAACCTTTACCGTAGTTTCCCTAATACAAGAGCATATGGTTTTGTACTTACATGTGCATGAACACATTTACATTGCAGTGACAGCTAGAGGTCGGTGAGATGTGCAAGGTACAAGCCAAATCGTCCCGTTCTCAAAAGCAGTCAGAAACCCCCCATAATATAGACGGTCAAAATTAAGATTTAGGGCCAAAAGGTCCTCGGGATGTGACTGTAAGGGCACAGTAAAAATGGCCATGGACAGGGAATTCGGCAATGCGATTCAACCCAATCTAGGGCCCCCAATCTACAATCCCTTACTCAACATACAAACTCTTGGGGCTAGATTACAGGATATAGACCCACCACTTTTAAATGTTCACGTTCTGAAAAATAAAGTTACAGAATATTACGATAATAAAGTAGACAAATTGCCCAAAGGTTCCATTTTAAGCTATCAACATATTTTTGATGGTGTTACATTCCCGAATCGTGCATTAGACTTCATGAATAATAACTACCAATCAGTATTATCAAAGAAAGCCTTCATAGAATTCGACAGCAGCAGAAAGTTACTGCAGCAGAAAGTGACAAATTTCAAGAAATTACAATACAACGCCACAACAACCCTGTGTGAAATACCATTAGAATAGGATAACAGCTGCCAAACATAGAGTATAGGCACCCGGGCAAGCTTCGGAACTATTGTTACAGACAAGAAGGAATAGCAGGTTTTTCTTGTCTTCCGCTAAGATTAAAAGTGTCTAATTGTTAGATAAATTGTTTATTGGTAACTTCAGGCACCAGGCCCATCGTACAAAAACAAAACACAAAAATAACATACAAAAAATAACGACAAGAGCAAATCTTGTTACTTAGAAAGAACTGGCTAAACCTTTTTTCATAAATATTTAACGCTTTTTGAATAAATTTTGCCCAGGTGATTAAACATGTTCGGATGTCATAATACATTACAAAAACCTCTTAATATCATATATCATTCAATATCTTGAAGGAAAGTAATTTTGGCGGATATGATCATACAACGGGCGTTTCATTAAAATATGGAACTCGTCAAGAGAGGATGGTTTTACCTTCTAAGAAATATTTACAGGAGTTAACTCCGCCCCCCCCCCCTTCCTGCAGAATGATCTAGTTAACAGCACCTTACACCTGAATCTGACTAAAATCTGTCGTAGTCTGAAGTCCTCAAGAAGACACAAGTATGGTTTTCGTATGAGCAACGTCTTATACTCTTTATAATTCATCAGGACTCGTCAATTTAGTGTTGAGTAGTGGTCAACCCGTGGTCACCATGGCTGGCCGCACCCCTTGATATGCGATAATAATTATAGTGCCGTCTGATTTTTTGTAACTAAGTTAAGTCTGTAAATCTGAATCTTTATGTGAATATGTGTAGATTGTAGATCTCTATAGATACACTAGCTGCAATTGGGCGTTCGACAAAGAAAGCTTGGCTGGTGTTTATATTGATACATTTACGGTAGGCCGGAGCGCCTGCTTTCAGATTGTCGGCGCTGTGGCCTTTTCAAGGTCACCCCCAATGTAATATTACAAGGATCGGGCAGAGGTTTTAAGACGTTCACACAACGTGTTGAACATTTTGTTTGAGTCATACCAGGACGTTATATGTTAGAGTAAACACCCGAGTCCATTGCGTTTTTGACACAGATGTTCTCTCTGGATTATAACTCTTACCCTAAATAACGGACTTTCTTTCCGCCGGATAACATGTACCCACTGATTGTTTTCACTTTTCTGGCTTGGAGAGGCATGTAAGTGAGTATTATCATCTTTTCCCGCAGACGAGGAACTGGTACTGAATAAAAGGCGTGACTTTGCCCACAACTGGACTCGTCTGGATCCGCCATGGCGTTAAGCTGTAGCACGTGGCGCTTGTTTACATCGTTTACACTCCTAGCCTCGTTCTCGCTCTGCATGCATAATTTTTGAGAGGGGCCTATGCATGCGTATGGAGTTGGTTCAGACGCCGGGCTTCAACGTTTCTTTTGTCAGAGGTAGTTTGGTTCTATGACATTGCACACAAGATACATAAGATCTCTTTCCTGTAAGTATTACATTATATAGTGGAATCACAGCTTATATTGTACTAGATTACTAACAGTTTAACAGTCCGCTCGGTTACCCCGTTCGACATCCCTGGTTGCTACTCAACAAGACCAGTGCCACTCGAGTGCACTCGCATTATATAACAGGTTATAATCGGCACACATGATTTCCGCACCTCAGCACACAATCTCTGCCTTTGACTCACTCCGCTGGGGCTCCATTATATCTCTCTTATCGCCTACGTTCTCAATGCATTTTCACACTCGCTCGCCAGGGCGGCGCTGCGCAAATCGATAGGAAAAATGCGTGGGGCATTTCTACAAATTAGTGCTGGGACCCAGCCTAAGCCTAATAACACATGAAATCAGATGATGAAAAGAAAGAGTTCTGTCACAACTGTAACTTTTTCGAAAGGGTACAAGATGTTTTTTTGCTGTATTAAATACACAAAGCTCATTATTTTTATGTTTTATTCTTAAAAATTATAATGTTGCGAGAAATTACAGCTGATTTAACCGTTTTTCAAGAATCTTGAAATTTGCCCCCGGCCGACAGCAGCGGTAAAAGCTAGCTTGCGTGGCGCCACCGTGCGGAGAGCTTGCTCAGCACATAGCAAACCGGGAATATGGTGGCCACATTCCTGCCACGCACAGCGTGGTCTGACAGTCTTTCCATTCGCCGGGTGCCATTTATATCAGCTGTTTTCCCGGCTTTTATGCCTCCATCTCGTTCTTAAAATGGTATTATGTGATAGTCAAGATATTTATCTGTACAAAGTGGGATTTTGTTTTCAGAAACCACCCTGCTAACATATGATAAACTGTTGAAAAATATACGGCTATAAGTCAGTACTCGTCCTTTACATATGCTATGAAGCGCAGAGCGAGCTACAGTTCACCCGAAACACGCGCCTGCGAGAACGGTTCCGCTACCCAAGCCCCACCTCCCTCCCCGACACCTGCCCTCTCCCATCCTCTCCCTCCTATTATACCATGATGGTTGGCAAAAATGAACTTGCCACACACTTGTGGGCCACTCGCCCGCCTGCCTGCTCGCCTACCGTTCAGATCGACGCGATGGCTTCACCCGAAACGGACGCGCTGATCTTTTTCGTTAACGGAAAGAAGGTATGTTAGAAATATTATTACAGACTAATGGGGGATAACACTATATATACATATCTCAATTATAGACCTGACCATATATCAATATAATTTATAGCATGCGGTGTTCTTAACTGTTTCTAGGGGCCAGACCGGTAGCTCAGTGGGTTAGAGCGCTCGCCTTGAGTGCTCTGGGCCCGTAAGTTCGGAACGGCCGGAGCAAAATATTTCGCCCTGGAATAGGACATTAGCATGGAGCGGGGCGATATATTTGGCCCCGGCCGTTTCGAACTTACTGGCCCTGGTCATCTGAGAGCCTAACGGCGCGTGGGTCGGTGGTTCGCGCCCCGCTGTGGTCACGTCTGTGTGGTCGCAAGATAAAGATCCTTCTTCACAAAGAGTAGGGGGTTACCCCCGGGGACATGGCTCCACTGTCCCTTCCTTCTCCCATTGACGCAATATGACCAAAAGTGGTTAAAGCGTCCTGAATATATAACCAACCAATCAGAGTTGCTCAGAGTTCTGGCTGTCAGCTTGTTTACTAGTCATGACACATGACCCAACGACCGGTGGACCATGTTGGTCGTTCTTCCATGTCAGGGCGAATCATTGTTTCAGCATAGCTCACGTATGACTCACTCCTACAATTTACTATGATAATCCATTTTCGTGGGTTCTAACAGTGAAGATGGACCGGCAATGTTGTGTACGTGGTGGTGAGCTCAATGTGAGCTATTCGGTCGAGAATCGTGTGCGCCAGTTTGGATTTTGACGTGTACATCTACAAAATGTCACTTTGCGATGTATTTTGTCGGAAATCCGATTTTTATAGTGTATACCTAAATTCCCAAGGGGGGGGGGGGGCAGACATGGGATATTCATAAATAGCTGTATACATATGCCGTGTGACTAAGTGCAGTGTTATTGGCGGTAAAACGCCCCGACCCAGCTGGTTTTGGCCGTGAAAAGGGGGAGTTTTACCGCGGACCCCCCCCCCACCCGCCGCCCACAGCAATGTATTAAGTACCCCCCCCCCCACCCCACCCCGGGCGTCCGAACAAGTGGAGGAGAGGTTCAGTGACTGGGACGAAGACATCTGGGTCAACTGAGGCAAACACCGGCCTTGAATTGCGCAGCGTATGCATGATCTTGTCAGACAGGTGAGATGCATATGGCATACAGAGATGATAGGACAACGAAAACAAGAAGGGGAGAGAAGGGGGGGGGGAGCGGGAGCGAAGGGGGGGGGGCGGAAGCGAAGGGGGGGGGGGGGAGGGGGGGTACGAAGAGGGGACGATCCAGCAACGTTGAGGTCAACTGTGAGGTGAACTGAACAATTCAAGTCAATTCAAGTCAATTCAAGTCAATTCAAGTCAATTCAAGTCAATTCAATTCAATTCAAGTCAATTCTTTATTTGGTCTACGACATGTAGATACATGCGTGTTGCCAATGTAACGAATAATACAGAACTATTGCAAAAATTATTGTTATACGGAATTTCAAGTCGATACGTCAAAAAATCTACCGACTGCAAAAAGCACCGCCGGGTGTTCGGCGTTCAGTCACAGGGGTGGACCTACTAAACGGCGACGGAACCGAAAGGCGACGGAACCGAACGGCGACGGAACCGAACGGCGACGGAACCGAACGGCGACGGCGACCGAACCGAAAGGTGGCAGAACCAAACGGCGACGGAGCTGGTTCCAACTGATTGTTGGAACCCCTGTGTATATACGGCGGCCTAACCGAACGGCGACGGAACCGAACGGCGACGGAACCGAAAGGTGGCAGCACCAAACGGCGACGGAGCTGGTTCCAACTGATTGTTGGAACCCCTGTGTATATACGGCGACGGAACCGAACGGTGACGGAACCGAACGGTGACGAAACCACGCGGCGACGAAACCGAACGGCGGCGGAACCGTAAGGTGGCACAACCAAACGGTGACGGAGCTGGTTCCAGCTGATTGTTGGAACCCCTGTGTATTACGTCACAGTTTTGTGGATTTGTCAACTGGTTTATTGCACAGTATTTTATGGATGCTAATTAAGCAGTCTCTACGCAGGCAATGAATTTTAGTGACAAACAGAGATTATTCTGCATAGATATGCATAAGAGTTTAGCAATTTAAGACGCTGATATGATTTAGGCGGGATTATTTATTTATTTGTTTATGTACTTTCTGATTCCAGATTGTGGAGCGGGCTCCCGATCCGGAATGGACCTTGCTGTATTATATCCGGAACAAGTGTATCCTTGTCATGAAGCCAACTAACCAGCAGTCTCACGAAAGATGAAAACAATCTTCACCAGCTCTATCTGCCCAAGTGGGGCCGGCTCGATAGCTCAGGTGGCGAGAGCGCTCGCCTTGAGCGCCCTGGCCACCTGAGAGCCTAAAAGCGATGACACATTTCTTGTAATGATAAGAGTAACAAATATAATGCAGAAGCATTTACATATATAACAACGTTCGGTTATATGTCACTTTTGAAATATATATAGGGCGAGTACCGTGCCTCAACTTGGTGGCCCAGTTCTCGTCTACACAACCCGGTTAAATGACTCGTTTGCATAACTCGTTTACATATACTGATAACCCAATAACAGCAATATACCTGGACATGCCCTGTCCTTTACACCGAGCAAAAAGTAGGGGTTTACCCCGGGGGAAATAGTTCCGCTCTTCCCATTGACGATATAGGACCAGATAGGCTACACCGTCCTGAACATACAACCAACCAACAATCAATTGCAGTTGTCGACGCCTGTATAGATGGTAGAAGTAGGAAGTTTATTTCGTATAAGAAGCCATCAGGCCCATAGTACATACAGGGTTAGAACGTAATTAATACGGTGTAACAGGGTATATACAGTTAAAATGTCAACGTTTATTTGGTGCAATATTTCTGCCTTGTATAAATAAACAGATAAGTTCAGTATTTCTTGCTTATTGTGGGATTATTCGAATAGAGTTATTCGATCGGTAAGTTACACCTATATATGATTTTCTTAACTTTTCATACAATGGGCATTGACAAATAACATGAAATTCAACTTTTATGGAATGTGAACCTCGACTCACGCAGTATTTACAAAGACGCATCTCCCTAGGAACATTTTCATGACATTTCATGAACATTTTCAGACTCAATTGCATATCTGTGAGCCGTACACCTGAACTTTGCCAGCGCCGATCTATACTGTATACTGTATAGTAGGCTTGTTGTTTAATCAGTTCTATTTGTGGATTGGGGGCCGGCGTGACAGCTCAGTGGGCTAGAGCGCTCGCATTGAGTGCTCTGGTCACCTGAGAGCCTAACGGCACGTGGGTCGGTGGTTCGAGCCCTGCTGTGGTCATATCTGTGTGGTCGCAGGATAAAGATCCCATGTCTTTCTTCGTAAAGAGTAGGGGGTTACCCCCGGGGACATGGCTCCACTCTCCCTTCCTTCTCCCATTGACGCGATATGACCAAAAGTGGTTAAAGCGTCCTGAATAACCAACTAACCAACCATACTATTTGTGGACAGAATCCTTGACTGTGTTGATCAGTACGGCTGACCGGCACCAAGCTGGGGTGTGCGGAGGGGGGCTGCGGCGCCTGTACCGTCATGGTCTCCAGGTACGACAGACGCAGCGCCAAGATACAGTATCCTTTGTGACGTCACGGGACCCGCCTGCCGCCACAGGAAGCGACGCCATCTGAAATACCCTCATTATCGCCACTTGCCATACTACCGCAACAACAGGCCACGTGACTGGGTGGGTAGCGTGGTGTGGGGTGTGCCATGCCGACAATAATACCGTCCTTGGAGTGTGGGGTGTGGGGTGTGGGGTGTGTCATACCGAAAATAATGCCGTCCTTGGAGTGCGGGGTGTGGGGTGCGGGGTGTGTCATACCGACCATCATGCCGTGCATGGTGTGTGGGATGTGGGGTGTGGGGTGTGGGATGTGCCATGGCGACCATCATGCCCTCCATGGGGTGTGGGGTGTGGGGTGTGCCATGGCGACCATCATGCCCTCCATGGGGTGTGATGTGTGCCATGGCGACCATCATTCCGTCCATGGGGTGGGTTCATCGCTTGAACTTGTTTTCTACTATCGGAACGTCTATAAAATGTAGGTAGATGTACCGGTGTGTAAAGTAATTAAACTGCCTCTATGAACTTCAAACATGCATACATCAATAACATTAAAGGCCTACGTACTAAACACATGCAGCATAACTGCCAAAAATATCAATGAGGTTGGCCAAACGATCATAGTCCAAGGAAATCAGGGTAGTAGGTTTCTTTTTCAGGGTAACTAGGTCAATTGTGGGGCGCCCCTTTGACCCTGTTGACCCTGTTGTGATTGAAGTAGGCCTACATTAACAACCACTTATGGCCCATGTGATTGACGCATCAAGCGAACGTGTGTGCCCTATAGGCTTGTCATGCCAGGTCCGGCCGCATAGGTAAGAACAAAATGTCCAGTTCCTTTATGTAGCGTTTCCCTGTGATTATTATGGGATACACCACACGTTGGCTTAGTTTTCGCACAAAAACAGAACTAAATGCCAGAACGTAATTATCAGAATAAAGTAAAAAAAAAAAAAAATAAAAAAAAATAAAGAATAAAACTACTCCGGGCACGGGTATCACGGGAATATGCAAGGAAAATATGACGTTTTTTTTACCTTTAGGATAGAGAGACATTTGCAGTCACAGGCGGGCACACTGAGAGAAATCTTTGTAAGAAACTTAACCATGCAGACATATATCTGTGAACGCCTGTCTGGCCCCGCTCTGCTCGATGCACGGCCTGGCCGTGACAACTGTGGAAGGCATTGGTAGCACGAAGACAAGACTGCACCCAGTCCAGGTAGGCCCCATCCCTTACAACGACACAATGACACGTGCCCTTAGTGCTGACGCCCACTGGACGCGGTTCGCGGAGCGGTGGCGGAACCGAACGGCGACGGAACCGAACGGCGACGGAACCGAGGCGACGCTGTTTGAACGCAGTGGCCAACGCCCACTGGACGCGACTCGCGCGGTGACCAAGTTCTTTTGTCACAGTCGGCATGTTTGAAAATCCTGCGGTGCATCATGCTGAATTTCATTCTTTTTCTTCTGATTGGGTAAAATGTCGACGGCACGCCGACCGACGACCGAAATATAGAACATGTCCCATCTCAAAGCCTCCAGTAGGTGATAGCACTAGTTCCACACCTCTAGCTTCAGTATATTGTGGAATCGGCCGCTTAGTCCGCCTCACGTCAGGAAATAGTTTAGTTCATAAATATGATATAACCAAACTGATTGTCCTTTCGACCCCAAGCACTTGGTAATTTATTATACTAACTGCCTTATGTTGCAGGTTCCGTACCAGATTACAGTGAATACCTATAATTAATTTCTACAACTAATTTATTAACGTTGTCTCGCACGACTAACAAGGCTCTATTTAACCATGTAGTATAATTCAAAAATTGTTTATTTTTTTCTAATGAATTGTCTGATATCCGTGATCACTATGATCCAGGAGCGATTAGCCAAGTCCCACGGATCCCAGTGTGGCTTCTGTACGCCCGGGATCGTCATGTCCATGTACACACTACTCCGGAACGATCCGCAACCCTCGGTGGGAGACCTGGAAAAGGCATTCGAAGGTGTGTATAATTCAATTGGATATTAACCCTTAGGTTGTGCCGGTACATGTAAGCATGATATATATATATATATATATATATATATCTAGGTTCCTTGTATGGTTAGTTGGTTGACCCGCAACCCTCGGTGGGAGACCTGGAAAAGGCATTCGAAGGTGTGCGAGCTTTTGTATTTAAACGTTGCTAGACAGCCGTGTTACCGCACCGCGTCTACGGTGAATTGGAAGCCAGTCCCGTGGGGGTAGAGCTGGGCAAGATGCCTATCTGAAGCAAGATACGTTATATTTCAAGACAGAAAATGAAAGACAATTGCCATGCACTGGAACCTGGTTATACACCATATATATCATCACACATGGCCACGTAAATGAGACATTGATACGTAAGTGATACATTGATACGTAAGTGATACATTGATGCGTAAATGACACATTGATACGTAAATGACACATTGATACGTAAATGACACACTGATGCGTAAATGACACATTGATGCGTAAATGACACATTGATACGTAAATGACACATTGATACGTAAATGACACACTGATGCGTAAATGACACATTGATGCGTAAATGACACATTGATACGTAAATGACACATTGATGCGTAAATGACACATTGATACGTAAATGACACATTGATACGTAAATGACACATTGATACGTAAGTGATACATTGATACATAAATGACACATTGATACGTAAATGACACATTGATACGTAAGTGATACATTGATACGTAAGTGACACATTGATACGTAAGTGACACATTGATTTCTCCGTAGTGTTTTACCAAAAGCATGAATGATAACACTGCAGAGTGCCACTTTAGGGTGACGGGTTGCGGGCTTTTTGCCCCTTTTCTTACACATTTGGGTTTCAGGCATTTCACATCCGTAAGGACGATACTCGAGAGTGGGTGGCATAGCTTCTGTTGATATTTCGGTTTTGTATCAAAGAAAGTCCTCTAGCTCTGTCTTCGACAGTTTCATAATAGAAAACCATAACTTGCGATGAATATTTTTTTATTGAAACATGAAACCTTAGAGGTTTATCTAAAAAAGGACTGTTGCCAGCAACGCGATAGTGGATAATGGAGTAACTTTCACTATAATTCAATCGTTCCAGGTAATCTATGTCGCTGCACTGGCTACCGACCAATTCTGGAAGGATTTCGCACGTTCACAAAGGTAATATATGGGAAAATAAGCTTCTGAATTGAAATAATAATATCATAAAATAACAAACTTTTCATAATTATTAATTATGGTAAATAATACTGAATCATAAATAAAATGTAAATGATTGAGCATAAATAGTCCATGTCCTTGTGATTTAGACTTAAGCATGTATGCACTCATTACAATTTACCCAAGTAAGTGCACTAGCATAAACAGTGTAATGTATGTATGTTTAGGCTACCATCGTGTCCTTCAGGAGTGCCCAATGGGGGAACAGTGCTGCCAAAACGGCACAGCAGCCCACAGTGGTGTCACGGAGTCAAATGAATGCGGGGAAGCTGGTCACGTGGGCAGTAATGAACTTAATGCAGAAGAGGTCAGATATAATAGTAATAACAATTACGCTGATATTATAATACGTTTAATGTTATTATTTATCGTAATTTAGTTTATAAATTAGGGCATTACGTTTCGATATAAAAGTAAGTTAAGCTTGTAGCTATAAGATAGTGCACTCCGTTTCGAGATAACGTTACATTTATAAGTACACTTTTAATGTATGTATCTTAATTTACGCGGGAAACGTTTAGTGGTGTAAAGACGTTCTTTCGTCGTTTCGTTTATTTCAGGGAGCCAACTTACTTTACAACGCGACGCAAGAACCCATTTTTCCCTCCGAGCTTCAGGTATTTATTAAGCATGTTTCTTGAGCTAATTATAAGAAAATCGTGTACCAAGGTATATGTTTGCAACTGTTTGAGCCATCATTGTTATTGTAATTGTGTTTAGTTGTGGGGGACGCCCTGTGTTTTCTCACTCACCTCATGTATCTTCTTTTGTAAGGTGGGGCTTCCAGTTCTAATAACAACATTTATTTTCAAAGCAAAAACAGCGCACGGTAAACGCAGACTGTTTTTTCTATAGATGGACGACACATTTGCAAACCAAAATCTGGTGTTCCGTGGCGAGCGAATCACCTGGTACAGACCCACGTCCTTGAAGGATCTGCTGAACATCAAGGTCAACTATCCAGACGCTCGTCTGGTAACCGGAAATACGGAAATTGGTTAGTTATTGGCATTATAACTAGTATTATGAAAACTGCCGGTTATAGTATCATAGATGGTCGTTACGTTTGTATTTGAGGAGCACGTTCACAATGATGGCATTATGTCTGATAACGTATATATATACATATCCTGGATAGTGAAATAGTCCGAGTTAAGAAATAGTAAATTCACAAGATATGAAGTTATACCATTGTTGGCCCCATGTATAATTCGGTATACATATTAAAACGTTCGTTTTTGCCGGGAGCTATCAGGCTTAACAAACAATATACGGCTTATTCAGGACCGCAAAAATTATTCAAAGAAACATTACTTAAACTTGAATTTCCTATGTCTAAGAACAGTAGTAAGTTGTATTCAGTCTGTAATCGCTTTACAATTGTTATCCATGCCCGGATGAGGATGAATTGTAGTGGTTTGGAAAGTCACCGGTATGATATGCACGTGGTAGATATCCTTCAGTCTATTATATGCGGCGCGCCTAGAGAGGATCCACGCCATTACTTTTTCGAATGTCGAAGGTACACTATACTTCGCGATACACTGATCCATTCTGTCATGATATTAACATCACCCACCATCGGTACCATCTTGTTTGGAAGCTCAATACGTATCATTTAAGGAAAACCAAGCCATATTTAAAGAAGTTCACGTTATATATTATGCCTTCAATCTGATTGTATATCATTAATGTGTATGTTTAAGATTAAGTAATGTTTTGCTTGTTATTTGTGCTTCACATGTAAGCAAGAGCGATTTGCATTGGCATTGCTTGTTTCCTAATTGCAAAATAATAATATGTTTAAACCCGAAACATTTGCTGTCACCCTGTGATTCATAAGCTCATTATTTTACCATTTGATTACACGACAGGAATATCCATATATTTCGTCTAGCATACAGCAAAACTTTCTCCGTTAATATATATAGTCATCATAGTCATAGTTTATGCATATTCGTCCCAGGCATTGAAACCAAGTTCAAGAACATCACGTACCCGGTCCTGATCTACGTCAACGATTTAGACGAGCTGAACGCCATCAAGGTCACCGATGATGGTGTGACCTTGGGAGCGTCTGTCACCCTCTCCAACCTTGAGGAAGTTCTTGAAGAACTGTGCCAAAATAAACCAGGTCGGCCGTTTTATCCATCCAAATATACTAGGCCAGGTCATTTCCCCATTTTCCCATTACGCATTAGAGCAAGTGCATTTGTGGTTGCTACGATATGTAGGCGAACAGGATTGTATTAAATAACTTGCATTCAGTCTTTATGAGAGGCTAGTGCAGACGCACTAGACGCAGTGGTTTAATTTTGTCACTTTCTTGAATGCCTTCTTCACGTCTACCACCGAAGTCTGGTTTTTTTTTCCTAATGTGCGTGCGTATGGACATATACATATTTGAAGAAGTGATAAATACTGACATTCTAGTTGATAGATGCATCACGTGACGGCCTTGCTCTTAATTCCGTCTATTACCATGCAGAGGCCCAGACTCAGTCATTCCGGGCAGTTCTCGAGATGATACGATGGTTCGCCGGACCACAAATCAGGAATGTAGCCGTAAGTGTATTGTGACTCTCCATGCTTTCATGAGCAGAAGCTTATTTCTAAATTAGAACTTAAGTTTTAAACCTCTCAAATCGCTATTCAATCCATAACGCTATTTGCGAATGTGAGCATTGATTTCGCCTTTTATCTATCTTATTTATGCAATAATAAGCATAATAATTAAAAACAACGCATGGCAGGTTGCACTGGACATTTGTGTCAACGTGTTGAATATGTCCATGTTGCACAATTCAGTCCATCGGAGGGAATTTGGTGACGGCCAGCCCCATATCCGACCTGAATCCGCTATGGATGGCAGCGAGCAGCACCGCTACCATCCTATCGGCAGGTTGGGCGCCATGTGGCTTTTGTTTATTGCATCAGCTTTAAGCCGGAATTTATTTCTACTATTCATTTCTGTTATATATATATATATGTCACATATATGCTACGACGCATGATGATTGATGTAGGCTACCTATGGCATTTTTGACAAATATAAAGTAAATAAAAGAAATGAACTAAAATTTAAGTAATGAAGAGCAACAAAGTTCAACTAACTTTATTCGTTTCTATTGTGTTCTGGAATTCACGTGACTATATAGAAGATGGAAAGCGCAAGGTCCCTATCGATGAGACGTTCTTCCCTGGCTACCGCCAGACGGCGCTGAAAGCGGATGAGATTCTGCTGTCGATCAGCATTCCGCATACGAAAGAGGCTAGTAGACATATTTTTCAACAGGAGGGCTTCGAGCTCATTGTTGCTTTAAAATAAATTTCTTCTTCATATGATTCTATATACCGGATAAAGTGCCGTTGGTTAAATCACATACTATATATAACCCGACCTCCCTGTCAGAGAGCGTTCCGCTTACGCTGTGGTCCCTCTGCTCTAAGTTAAATTTAAGCGTAACAGTTTTCGCTCGGAGCTCCCTCTGCTGGTGGAGTGATTTTAACCATGCTTATTTATCTTTATTTGTCTTGTGTTTGTAATGTATAGCTTATATCCGTTGTTTACTTAAAGTATGCCTTGTTTTAGATAGTATTTATATAACTCGAAGCACAACCAGCTTTTGAAGTGCATGTCGAATATATAATACAGTTTTTTTCCGGCCTGCAGACTGAGTATTTCTACGGCTACAAACAAGCTCACCGGCGCGATGATGACATCGCCATTGTGAACGCCGGCATGAGGGTTGTCCTTCAGGAGGGCAGCAAGGTCGTGGAAGACGTGGCCTTGGTTTTCGGTGGTATGGCCCCCACGACCGTCATGGCCAGGAAGACCATGAATGGGCTGATTGGAAAGTACGTCATGGTGGAATCATATTATTATGTCATTTGTACATATCTTTATTCCTCACAGCTACGGACGGTATAAGCTCCCGCTTTCAATGTTCTAAATGTACCTTGTCCATCGTTACTCCAACCAGATTTGATTATTTTCTCGGTGTTATTTTCACCCCTTCAGGCGGTGGGATGACGGTCTGGTGTCTGAGGCATGTCGGCTTCTGTCAGAGGATCTCCCCTTGCAGCCTGGAGCCCCCGGGGGCATGGAAGCCTACCGCAAGACACTCACCACCAGCTTCTTCTTCAAGTTCTATCTCACCGTGCAGCAGCGGCTGCAACAGGCCGGGGTAGGCCCACCTGTGACTAAATGTTTTTTGAATGAGCTATAATAACAAATTGGGCCGTGAAAAGTCGCATTTAAGCACAACCGGCCACTATGAAGACTGTTTAGCTCAGTCAAGGCGCGGTGTAGTCCCGGGTAACAGTACAACCAACTCATCGTACTTATTCCTCTCATGACTCACCAAATGTGCCAAAAAAATTAAAGATATAATTTAGCAATGTAGAAATTAAAAAAGCAAAAGTCATATTTAATAACTCTTTAAATTAGTTTAAATTCCCTTGGTATTATCTACTTCAGCGTAAAATAAACAGCAAGGCTAGACTTGTTAGTTCTGACGTTAATAACAGCGACGACGCTATTAATTTTATTTTGTCCGCCTGGAATCCAGGTATCTGTAAGTCCGGTTCCGGATCAGTTTGCGAGCGCCACGGCCCCCTTCCACCGGGACCCCAGCAAGGGTGTCCAGGTCTACGAGGAGGTTCCGTCCGGACAGATGGACTACGACGCCGTGGGGCGTCCTCTGGCGCATATGGCGGCCCAGCAACAGACGTCTGGGGAAGCCAAGTACATCGACGACATCCCTCCCTTCCAGAGTGAGTAGTAGCTAGTAGGTTTTTCCGGGGGGGGGGGGGGGGGGGTACCGCCTTGTGGCCTGTCAGGGTGAGTACCTCTGGGTGTCAGTATTCTCGCGTGGAATTATATTTGTATTGAATTCTACCCACCAGGATCCGGTGCTGTTAGCAGAAGCTTGACATTTCCTTTTCGTAGACGAGTTGTACCTGAGCCCGGTGTACAGCAGCAAGGCGCACGCCAAGCTGTTGGCGGTAGACCCCTCCCCCGCCCTCGCCCTCCCCGGAGTGGTCGACTACATCTCTCACCTCGACGTTCCCGGACCCAACGCCACGGGACACATCCTCCACGACGAGGAAATATTCGCATCGGAAAAGGTAGCTCTCCGTCTATTGTATTTGTATCGCCTTCTTAGAACAGAGTGTCTGTCCTGAAGTCATGATTAGGGTGATCCATACATCATTCATCGTCCCGGGAGATTCCTTGGCCCAGTTTAGCCCTTGTGTGCAGCAAACAGCAATTCATTTCATGGCTAGGATAAGATTTGTTTAACTCTCTTGGTAGCCGGGGCTATAACGTTCTAATTTGTACGGGGCTTTCCCAATGGGATTCCTGAATCTTTGATATTAGCAATTAATCTATTCATATAAGGAAATTTACATTTGTAAATCAAGCTCCCCGCACGGTGGCGCTATGCAAGCTAGCTTTTACCCCTGCTGTGTGGATTCTTGAAAAACGGCCAAATCAGCTGTAATTTCTTACAACATTAATAGTTTCTAAGAGTAAAACATACAAATAACGAGCTTTGTGTGTTTAATACAGTAAAAAACGTCTTGTACCTTTTCGAAAAAATTATAATTGTGACAGAACTCTTTATTTTCATCACCTGATTTCATGTGTTATTACGCTTAGACTGGGTCCAAGCACAAATTTGTAGAAACGCACGACACATTTTTCCTATCAATTTGCGCAGCGCCGCCCTGGCGAGCGAGTGTGAAAATGCATTGAGGACGTGGGCGACACCAGAGATATAATGGAGCCCTAGCGGAGTGAGTCGAAGGCAGAGAGTGGTAAATTATCGCCCATATGGGTGATCACGTGATCGTTTACCATCAGGCGCGCATACGTTTTAACCTACTGTAGTCAGTGGGAGCGATTAAAAAGTGGCCGTTTTGTGCCGCTGTATAAAGCTGTTTTCTGGTTGCGAGGTGACGTGTGAGGGTCACATAATCGGAGCCGTGGTTGCAGAGACCCAACCCCTGGCCCAGCGAGCAGCCAAAGCTGTCCGCATCACGTACGAGGAACTGGAACCCATCATCACTATTGAGGTCACCGCCAATTCTTTATATGCATAAACATATCAGAGTGCACTATTATATGAGACACAACCACAACAAGTGGCTTCCTTCAAATATGCGCATCTTTAATTGCAAACAATGTATCGACCGTGCCATTATCCTGAGCGACGACACGTTCTGACCAACTATCAGAGTTACCATACGGCATTTGTCATCCAATCCCAGTTCATCGTCCCAGTTGATTTTCATTGCGCGGTGCAAAGACGTGGCCTTTCCTTTTATGCCTATGGTTATAAGTTCACTAAACTTATATTCCTGTATAACCTTTTTTCCCCCAGATTTAACTTTCTACGTTCGATGTCATCATTCACGAAAACGACTCATCCACACATCGTCGGAGCCTGTAATTAACACTTTAATTTCCTTCTCTTCCGCCGATCACCGTAACAGGACGCGATCGCCGCAGAATCTTTTATGCCACCGAGGCGGACGTTACGTAACGGTGACGTGGATGCGGCCATGGCAACCAGCGACCACGTGATTGAGGGCGAGATGCGCGTGGGCGGCCAGGAGCACTTCTACCTGGAGACACAGGCGTGTATCGCGGTGCCCCGGGGGGAGGACGGCGAGATAGAGGTCATGTCCTCCACACAGGCCCTTGCAAAGACACAGGTCTCTCTCTCTATATATTTATATCTATTTACAGTGACGGGCATAACAAAATTGACAATTTGACAAAAACTCGTGCAAAAAAACGACTTTTACAGTGTATGCTCAAGTTCAATACCCTAACCCCCCTCTTAAATACGCCCCTAATTAATAATTGAACTTCTTTTAATTTCACCATAAGTGGTCCGCCATTTGCGCAGAAGCTTTCTTAGATGTTGTACTGTAATTATGATGTGACGCTGGAAAAAGAATATTTTATAGTTCTTGAAGGGCATATAGTCGTCTTCCGGGCAAGATGTCATGTTGTTAGGTGGGAAATTCTCCATTACCTTTTTCCAGTCTTGTCAAATAAACGCAGAATTTGAGTTCCATTGATGTGCCCTGGACGCCATCTTGTAATGGACGTCATGCATGGTTACTTCATTTCGTGTAATGGACCGCTTTGAAACCGTTCAGGTGTCATCGTCAACATGAGTCCTCATTTCATCCTGTTCCATTCAGATGCTGATCGCAGAAGCACTAGATGTCTCAGCCAACAAAGTGGTGTGTAAAGTCAAAAGGCTCGGTACGTTCATGTCGCTCAACTTCGTTTTACCGCGGCGTCTTATTAGGAATACGGAATTCGACAATGATATGAACAAAGCGAACGTAGTCGATTGTAGTGGCATAGAATGGATGATTGTCTATTCGTTAGTTTATAAATCTTAGTCTAAGAGCTCAGACAAAGATAGTCGTTTTGTTTAAACTTTGGTCTATATCTGTTTCACGTAAGTATTAGTTCCGAAACACTGCGCACATAATGTCTTGCAACGTCTGTCGTATCACATCGTATTCAAAGTGGGGCGAATGAGGAGCAGTTATCATGCTTTTTCTGTAAGACAAATGTCATCATGCTGCGTTTGGCTTTGTCAATCTTACACTTTAGTTTCTGTTTGACTCACAAGGGGGCGCATTCGGCGGGAAGGAGACTCGCAATGCACTGATCGCTATTCCTGTCGCCATTGCCGCCAACAAGTAAGTCCCACTCCATGGTCGTCATCGGTTTGGCATTTTCATCGACTGGGGTCACATTGCAACTATATTCTGTGCCGGACCCTGTAGTGACGGGGAATAGGTGGGCTATGGGGTGGGGAGGGGGGGGGGGGGGGGCGGCATCCATGTTGGACGCATCAAATTTCCTTTCCACAAGCAATACAAATGGAAGTAAGCTTAATTATATATTATATGCTTCATGTTCCAGTCTCGCACCTGGGGTGTGCGTAACATATTTTATGTTCAATTCTCGCCGCTAGTTCATACTTACTTCCTGCTAACGGTAATTGTCTTAATGAAGTCTCCCCGACCAAGTCTATGCTTGATTGATCGCCGAACACTAGGACTTTATAGCACAGTTAGTTTGCGAATTGCACCTTGGACAGTTTTTGCCATCAAAATAGTCGCCAAAGAAATAGTGGCGCTTTTCTAAGAAACTACGATTGAAGGCAATGGGCAAAACTTGGACCGATCTGTTGAGCACTATAAGTGATCCGATTGACTACATGTGGCACATTGCCAAACAAATGTGTGTTAAAATACATAAAAATCAGGTTGTTAGAGATAATTTTGTCCAGGGTGGTTCATATAGGGTGAGAAAGTAACTTTGATTTGTCAAGGTCATCGAAACTCCCCGTATTTGCTTTGTGACATGAAAATAGATATAGTTTTGAATCCAACATATCTTAACGAGTTAACAATAATATGATTGGACAATGCATCCAGTAATTGTACCCAACAAATTTAGACACTTGCTGTATGAGCCACTTCGAGAAGTGTTATCGTACATTTCTGATTGTTAAAGGAAATAAAAATATTAGCCCTTGTAGCTGACCCAAGCATTTATTTGCTATCCATGCGTCAACCGTCCAAAGCGCAGATTTTTGTGACGCCCCAGTTGGTCGCAATAAATTTTTGATGTGACCGCCTGTCGAGAAAGCGCAGCCTTCCCGGGCGCAGCCCTCTTGGTGAGCGTGGCTGGCGCTAGCCAATCAGAGAGCGATACCCAAACCGGAAATAGCGAAACGGGCGATGTTTACCTAACTTCGCTCATATTCAACACACTATAAAACACCGCAGTTTATAGTGTAAGCACTCATATTAGACGGATACAATTTTTTGAATTAGTTGCTAAATCGAAAGTGGTTCTCGGGCCTAATTTCTAGAAGAGATGGTGTACTGTGCGGCTTGGAATTGTAACCATTCCAGCACGAAGCTAGGCCACGCTATATCTTTTCACGCGTTTCCACTCGCCGCTGGACAAGCGAGATAAACCCAAATTCAACCGCATGTGGGCGCCACATGTATGATCATCCATGACGTCACGCTCTGTGGTCAAATGGCGCGGCGCTTGAATTTACCGTGGACAGAATTGCAAATTTATTTCTTTGAACCCGTTGTTCTCTAAGACGTGTCGTGTTTTGCAAAGTTGCTTTCAGGGCCAAAACATTACTAAGGCCTCACCATTATATTAACGTTTTTACCCGCTTTAAGACTGGGCCGTCCCGTGAGGTGTATGTTGGACCGAGACGAAGACATGATTTCGACCGGCACTCGCCATCCTTTCCTGGGTCGCTACAAAGTGGGCTTCACATCCGAGGGCATCATACGCGCTGTAGAAATTGATTTCTTCTGCAATGCTGGAAACTCCATGGATGTTTCGTACTCTGTAAGTACATTCGCTTCATCATGTTTAAAATGCCCCTTTGTCGGGTTTACACGGTGCGATCATTCTTTCAACAGTCGTAACAACGGTCGAAGCATCGGTTGGTCAACAGTTCACATTGTCAAACCGTGTACCAACTGACTCAGCCCTTATCACAACCGCCCCCTTAACAAACATACCATTCGAGCATCATTCATAACGTCATGCATAGGCCTACAAGCCACAATCAACTTCATCATCTCACACGCCGATTGGGTAAAATGCTCGTGGCTGATTGGTTGACAATTCCCAAATCGTGAAGTTGATCGAAACTTTAGAACATGCGCTAAGTTTACAATGCGTGGAAAACCGGCTCTCCAATTGCACAGTTGGTCGAAAAGTCCATTTGTTACAATGAGCAGCACAACGTATTGTATTATGAATAGGTTATAAGGATGATATGAATGAATTGTCGTTTAACACCGTAACATCGTGCCAGTGCGACGACATATGCTTCACATGGTGCCACGATTAAGATGAATCAAGATTTAGGTTATCTGGGCCCAGTTCATCCATCTTGTGTATATAATAGTGACCTACAATACCACCGCCACCATTTCACGTGTTTTTCTTACAGGTGATGGAGAGAGCCCTGTTGCATTTCGGGAGTTGTTACCGCGTGCCTAACCTGCGCGTCACCGGGTACGTCTGTCGGACCAACACGCCGTCCAACACGGCGTATCGGGGCTTCGGCGTCCCCCAGGCAGCCGTCATCTGTGAACGCTGGATGAGCGAGATGGCCGAGGTCCTGGTCCTACCACAGGAACAGGTCGGTGTGTCTCCTCTCACCATATTTGTACCATTATATGTAGGTGGCCCAGCGTAGCCCTGATATGCACAAAAGCGGCCTAAGACACGAAATTGTTTCATTTCTTTCTACTGTTATTGGATGAATTTAGTATGTTACGAACACCCCAGGTGTGAGAGTCGAACATGACGTATGTTACGAACACCCCAGGTGTGAGAGTCGAACATGACGTATGTTACGAACACCCCAGGTGCGAGAGTTGAATATGTACGACGAGGGCGACCGGACGCCATTCAACCAGGTGCTGAGTCACGTGACGGTGAGACGCTGCTGGGCGGAGGTCAAGCGACAGAGCGACTTCTTGGAGCGTCAGCGACAAGTGGACATCTTCAACAGGTGACGACACCACTGATCTGAACTCCGACCTACATATATCTCGTGGTTTGGCAATCGTCTCCACTTTGCTGCTGCCTTCATATGGTGGTTAAGACAAGGCAAGCGCCATTGTGTGAGGGGCTTGGAATTATTTAAAGTTAAGTTAAATAATGCTTGTTACTGGCCCAATAATCGAACGAGCAGGAGGCCTTTCCTGATTGGTATCTTTATTAAAATCAGTCTGTTACATCCTTAACATGTATAATTTATTGACGTCATTGATTTGATAAACAATTTTGAATCTGCGTTCGTTTTTCTGAGATATGCCTTACATGTGGTAGATATATGTTTATCAGACGAAGTGAAAGAAGTTACTGTTGTTTATTTCAGGGAGAACCGCTGGAAAAAGAAAGGCCTGGCACTGACACCAGTCATGTTCGGGGTGTCCTTTACTATCCAGTTCCTTAACCAGGTCGGTTTACATAGGGAAATAATGCTTTACACCTGTATCTCTAGAGAATTACAGAGATAGCTCCGGGTCCGCTTGTAATTCTCCCTCCTTACGTGAATGCTCTCAAACAATTCGGGAAACGCAGGCGTGGAGATCTTATAAACTTGCAACTTTTGTTAAGAGCGTTAATTGTCCAAGCAAACAATATGCCTTGCTATCAAATAGTCCGGTTCAAATTTGGTTTCAAACACATTTACTACTCATAATTCTGATATTTTCACGTCTATCGATGTAAGGCCGGTTCCCTGGTTCACATCTACACGGATGGCACGGTACTAGTCGCGCACGCGGGGGTAGAGATGGGACAAGGACTGCACACGAAAATGATCCAGGTAAACTCTCAAGCTGTGCAAACTGTGTCTTCGAGCCAAAATCACGTTATTTTATTTTGATATATGCAATCGAGTCTTCTATTTCCATCGTTGAGATTTTATATATATATATATATATATATATATTGGCCACGTGTTTCTCGATTTATCACACTAGTAGGTTATGAGATATGCAGTAGCTACTCATGGAACAAGCGTCTTGCGTGCATTTAAAGGTGCTGTAAACTCAGTACTTCCCATCCAGCCGACCAATTAAACTTCCCTAAACAAATTACCGCAGGACTATGGACACAGTTGTTTTGATATTATGTATATGCGAGATCTGTCGTTGTCACGTGCTCGGCTGCAGGCCATCATGGCGCAGGTTGCATGTTGCAATATTTAACCTGGCAGGACAATAAGTGGCCCAAAGCACTGCACATCTGAGTGATGTCCACAGGTGGCGAGCCGAGCCTTAAGAATCCCAGTCTCCAAGATCCACATCTCAGAGAGCAGCACGAACACAGTTCCCAATCCCTCGCCGACCGCAGCCAGTTCCGGTTCTGACCTCAACGGCATGGCCGTCATGGTAAGTAACGTTTGATATGGCCATGGTAGAGTGTTGATACGGTTGTCATGGTAAGTTTTCATACGGTTGTCATGGTGAGTCAGTACAGATATGGCCGTCATGGTGAGCAAGTTTTCATACAGTTGTCATGGTGAGCAAGTTTTCATACAGTTGTCATGGTGAGTCAGTTTTTATATGGTTGTAATTGTAAGTTTTTTCTTGAGAACAGTCTGAGGCGGTTGCCATGGTAATAACATGTTGAGATGGCATTGCGAATGGGTTGCGATGGCCTGTACAATAAGTCGCCTGCATTAATCTGTGTCTCCATATTTTCAGCAAGCGTGCCAAACGCTGTTAGAGCGGCTGGAACCCTATATGAATGCCAACCCGAAAGGGAAATGGGAAGACTGGGTGTGTATTGAGACAGTGAATGACGGTTGTGTCACTGAGGCGGTCACTCAGAATGATCCCGTACCAAGCGACCAGTCTAACGTCTTAATTAAATACTAATGACAAAATTGGTTGCTCAAAGGAATCAACATCAGAAAAGCGCAGAATTCTCACTCACCCGCTAGTATGTGCCACGGATTGTTATAATTGGTGCAAAATAAATTTCGCCTGCTTTTCCTGTTGTCAAATCGAAGATGTTGATAATGAAGACCCACAGCTGATGATCTTAAATACATTTCCGTTTTAAGGTCAGTGCAGCCTACTTTGACAGAGTCAGTCTGTCAGCGACAGGATTCTACCGGTGAGTAACCCTCACTACCGGTGAGTAACCCTCACTACCGGTGAGTAACCCTCACTTCCGGTCAGTAAGCCTCTTTTAATTCCCCGGGAAAGTTTCTGTAATTACCGTTGAAAATGACACGAACCCATATAATTATGTATAGATGTCATTTATTCACTGACAAGGTGTGTTTTCCCACTTGTTTGGTTCCGGTTTGGGCGTTTTTGTTGTTGATGTTCTTGCATTTAATTTTTTACGTGTAGCGTATTTCTGTGTTTCTCTTTAAAGAATTCCAGACATTGGGTACAGCTGGGATACCAACTCTGGCGTCGCGTATCCGTACTTCACAAACTGTGCGGCGTGCAGCGAGGTCGTGATAGACTGTCTGACAGGCGACCACACGGTGAGTGACGTCACAATGGACTGTCTGACAGGAGACCACACGGTGAGTGACGTCAGAGTAGACTGTCTGACAGGCAACCACACGGTGAGTGACATCACAATGGACTGTTTGATAGGAGATTACACAATGACTGCCGTCATAATAGACCTACTAGGAAACCACAGGTTAAGTGACGTCATGATGAATTGTCTGACGGTAGCTGTGACACAGTGATGTCACAGTGGACTAGCTAAAGCGAAGATCAGGTGTTAGCTTAAATACAAAATAATGTCGCGACATACAATGCAAATCTGCCATCGGCGTGTAACTAAGAGCTTTAAATACATATTTAATGTTACAAATGGGTTCGGCTCTGCGGTAACTGTTTGCCAATGGATGTTGTACATGTTGGTATATGGTATCTGTTGGAAATCTCGTTGTGCAGGTGTTACGGACGGATATAGTGGTGGACGTGGGCACCAGTCTGAATCCAGCCATCGACATTGGCCAGATAGAAGGAGGATTCGTTCAGGTGAGAAGTCTCCCTAAGCCGGCAGATCTACGGGTCGTAGGTTCGCGCCCTGGTACTCGTATCTGAGGCATGTTTCATCGACCACCATTACATTGTCTTGGGAGGTTACTTGGCCCAGTTTAGTCTTCGCGTGCGCAATTGGTCAAAAACACCAACATTTCATTTCATTCTGATGACAAATCATGGGGAGACGTTACTATAATACACATAGGAAACTAGGGAGCGTGCATATGAAGCACACCAGCTTTCTTTTGCATGTTAAGGACAACTTTGCGATGAATCTATTTACAATGCTGCCATGTCCCAATGGCTTATCATTTTATGTTCGACGGTGGGAGGCAGAGGCGATTCAAAAAAATCTTCACCTGTATAAATAATACCCCAGTACTTTAAAGCAATATGCTTACATGCGCCATCTTAGATTTTTTACATTTTAGAATCACGACTAAAAGTATCTCAAAATTCATGATGCATATGTTTTTGTATATCTTAGAGTCTGTAAAACAAACATTTCATCTTAAAACTGCGCGGTTTATTTATATCTCGCGCGGACGTGATAGCGAGCCGCGGTCGACATCACGCACAAAATAGCGAACTGCGAACAGGCGCGCGGGGATATAAAGCCGGCCACCAATTTCTGCTCCGTTGACCAAAATGCTTCTCTCCGTATAGCCCGCAGGCTTTCATGATTTAAATTCAAGACAGAATGTACTTATTTGACATGGAGAAGAGATTGGTAATACAAAAAATTACGGAATATATTGCTTTAAACACCTCTACCCTAATTTATACTCAGTGGGCAATGTGTAGGAAGACAATCGGGATGTTTAATTTCCGTGCCGAAAATGGCACTGTGCACTGGCCACCTAAGAGCCCAACGGCACGTGGATCGGTGGTTCGCGCCCCGCTGTGGCCATGTCTGTGTGGTCGCAGAATAAAGATCCAATGTCTTTCTTCGCAAAGAGTAGGGGGTTACCCCCTGAGGGTTATCCCCGAGGACATGGCTCCACTCTCCCTTCCTACTCCCATTGACGCGATATGACCAAATGTGGTAATGCGTCCTGAATATACAGCCAACCAACCAACCGCATGATGCATGCTAAAGGCTAAATGACTCACCCGAAGTACAAAAGTATGTGCCTCTACTCATGGGTGACTGTCAATGGCCAATAGAGGGCAGCACTGTACTATAAGATATGCGAAATTTGGCAATAAATTGATAAAAAAAGTCTTAAAAAATCCGCTCATGCATATATATATATCGACAAGTTTGATTGCTTTTTTTTCAACTTATGTTCTCTAGGGTTACGGTTTGTTCACGCTGGAGGAGCAGAGGTACTCCCCCAAGGGCATTCTGTACACCCGCGGCCCTGGCATGTACAAGATCCCAGGCTTCACGGACATCCCGGTCGAATTCAACGTGTCTCTGCTGAAGGGAGCCTCCAACCCGAAGGCCGTCTACTCATCCAAGGTCAGAGCGTAGCGCCAGTTCACCCCCCGCCCCCCCCCCCCCGCCATCCTCCTCTCATGATTCGACCCGCATTTAAACGGTTAATCCCAGCGTATATTAAGGACGTTAGGCAATGTTTTATATTATAACATAATAATGGCAAAGATAATTTAAGAGCATACGTTGGGCGTCAAGGACCTGGATATGAATATCATCCTGGTACTACAAGGAAGAATTCAGCTTTTTTTTCACATTATAGTAGCAGCCAATCATGATCCAGGGGGTACAGAATGTGTGTCAACACCCCATCGTTTGCCTCGGTAAATCTTTTAAGAATGTCTTTGTAATCCAGGGCGTGGGAGAGCCGCCACTGATCCTGGCCATGTCCGTGTTCTACGCGATCAGGGCGGCTATCCGAGCCGCACGCCAAGACGCAGGTCACCAAGAGGCATTCTCCCTCGACAGTCCGGCCACGGCGGAGCGAATCCGGATGGCGTGTCGGGATCAGTTCACAGAACAGGTCAGGAACTTGTCTGTGTTTTTTTTTATATACGTCAAAGTCTTGTGCAACACATGCATCTACATCTAACATACTGTGTGACTTTTATCCGGATTTAATATTTGATTGTTACTTCTGAATCAGTGTGTTGAGAATTATTAGGCGGTCCTCCATCGCTCACTTAATACTCACGCCTGCCATTTACATGGACTACATTAATCACTGTCATGGACTCTAAAATGGAAGATGGACCGCGTTGCCTTGGTAAGAGACAAGACCTGAATGGAGTCTATTGCGTCTCGATTAATTATCCCTTTTTTATTTCCTTCAGTTATCTAATCTCTAAGCGTTTCTGTGTCTCTCTCACGCGGATCGATGGCCGTGCAGTTCCCGGACCCCCCACCAGGGACGTACACGCCGTGGTCTGTCAACCTGTGAGCAGAACACTCACTTCCGGTCGAGGCTCAAGGCGTCCTGTGGCCAGGACAACCTGACATCACATCGTGGTGTGGTACACTGGGTGGTACTGTGTGTACACTGTGTGCTACACTGTGTGTGCACTGTGTGGTACACTTTGTTACACTGTGTGGTACACTTTGTAGTACACTTTGCGGTACACTTTGTGGTACACTTTGTGTGCACGTGGTGATACAGGTTGTGTACACTTTGTGTACACTTTGTGTACACTGTGTGCACTGTGTGGTACACCGTGGTGTACACTGTGTGGTACACCGTGGTGTACACTGTGTGGTACACAGTGTACACCACGGTGTAGACGTGTGATATACTCTATTTCCTCTCACAGACACTTGCATATCCCCACTTGTATGTCCTCTCACAGCTTACGTAAAAGTCTTAGCACTAAAGATGTGCTAATTATCATGTACTGTTGGATATGTATTTTTAGATACGAGCTCGAGTCTCCATTGAAGCTGTTATAGTGTCTCAAGTATTGCCATTATGAGCCGGGTATGGTCACGTCACAGTAATCCTTTCTTGGGTTACGGCTCGTCTTACACAATAAATCTGTTGCACTTTTCAAACAAGACCAGTCGATGTTCATTGATTGCGTCAAAACGAGCCTACTGTCTAAATGGGCGCCACCCCCCCCCCCCTAATTTGTCTAGAGCCGCCAATAATTGATTGACTTAGATATATCGATTCCAGGCTGGGCTGGGAAAAAGGCTATGCATTGAAAACCTATGCCGCTTTAATCCGGGATGATATATGATGAACCAAGAAAGAAATGCATTTAAAATTCAACCGATTGTCACTGCTCTGATAATTACACGTGTATTAAATACATATTACTTTATTTCATAGTGTCTCCCACGTTTGACTCTCATTCTAACGTTACCCGCCCACTTGGTAGAGGAAGCTATTTGAACAGCCACACATGCGGAGCCGGGCAGACGAAGAACGGTGTTCTCATTGGTACAACATACGGGTACCATATATCACATTGCCTGCTGCTCCATCTTCATCCCGCTCTAGTTTAGCGAAACCCGGACCAGCAAATGAATGCGATTTCATCAGCAACAATTAAAAATTAACGAATTCAGTCAGACCAGCCGTTCAAATAATCCTTTGTTAGGCCATTATAATGTATGTACATAGCGGGATTGAATGTCGCGGCTTTTACACACATTCTGATACCGGCCGCGATGTCGCCAGTGTCACGTGGGATCCATGGCGTAGTCCTCTTACCCTGTATGGTGGACCATCCATACAGTTATTCATGAATGGATGATATCAAGAAATCAATTATTGATATTAAGAAATCAATTATTGATATCAAGAAATCAATTATTGATATCAAGAAATCAATTATCGATATCAAGAAATAAATTATTGATATCAAGAAATAAAATATTGATATCAAGAAATCCATTATTGATATCAAGAATCAATGATTGATATCAAGAAAGCAATGATTGATATCAAGAAATCAATGATTGATATCAAGAAATCAATTATTTATATCAAGAAATCAATTATTATATCAAAAGTGAATTCAAGTAGTATCCTTGATTGAATTGTTGATAATTGAATTGTTGATATCATAATTGAATTGTTGATATCAAGAATTGAATTGTGGATTTCAAGAAATGAATTGTTGATATCAAGAATTGAATTGTTCAAGAAATTCCTTTCGATATCAACAATTCCTGAACTATTTATTGTATGGATGCGCCGCCAAACCTACTTAATGAAAGTACATCAAGGTCTTTTGGTCGGTTACTCCACTTGGAGTCCGCCGAGGTCGCCACTGACGGTGACCGCCCTGGATCGCCGCTGGTAGGACGCGGCGGGCGTCTCGTCCCTTGGGACGGGCGTTCGACTGGAGGAGGGTCGCTCAGCGAGCAGCAGTAAGCTGATGTCCAGTAGAGCCGGCTGCTTCTCAGGCTCCGGCACCTCAGGCCTCTGACCTTTCCTACGGTTCAGCAAGCGTTCTTTCGCTTTTAACACCCGCTCCTTGACCTTGAATTCCCTGGATTTGCTCAGCAATTCGCTGCAATATTATGAGACTTGTAATATCTTGAGTCACCCACACAATAATTATGCGAGCCACGTGGGACCGTGCAGTACGGAAACGCTACCTGTTCATACATACACTGAACCGTTCTTGATAATAACCCTGTCGTAAGTTACTCAAGTAATCAATCACCTGTGCCTATTTTATTTGCCCGAGAACCGTTTCGAAGTCTTCTACTTCCTACTCTAAGAAGGGCGCACTAAGGTGGTATTTATAATACTTAGCCTTACTTACGAAAACCTAAATTCTTCCGTTTGCCATGGTGACTGTTGACATGACTACCAACTTACAAATAATCGACGGATCCATCCTTGTTGCGATCCAGAATGTCCATGAGCTCATCCAGTGTGTCCGCCGCGATCGGAATGTTCAGCATCTATAAGAGGAACCCACGACGAATTAGAGACGAACATTAGGACATGAAGCTTAATATTTTAGGCCATCCATTTTTTTCGGTGCCGAGTCTCGTAAAATTCAAACCGCATGGAACAGTGGCGCCATCTGGTGATGGCACAATTACAAAAGTCTGCCCGGCACGCATGGGTGACGCTGAATGGCTCAGCCAGTAGAGGGCAGCTTTTGTACTTTGTGGTATGCGGAAGTCGGCAATTTAAAAATAACCAAATCTTTTTTCATTATGAATGTCTGCTCTATAGATGCATATTTTTCATCAGAAATGATCGCTCTCTCAGGCATCAAGGGGCACCCATGGAACCCCCCCGCCCCCACCAGAATGGTATAATAGGATTCTATGGCGGATGGGGTGGTGGGGGGGGGGGGGGGCTGCAGTCAAGACTGCCTCCCCCCCCCCCACCAGCCGGGCGGCAATATTTTCGAACCGAAGAAGCACTTCTTCTCTCCCCCCGGTCGTGAGTTTTTTTTTTAACCTACTCAGGGAGAAGCCACCCTTTTTCACCATGATGGACCCGTCCGTATAACCGGCCGAGACCGCGATAAAGACCCCTGGTGCCGTATAGGGAATTATATATAGCTGGATTCTTACCTTGAATCCTTCTTTGAATTCGCTCTTTGAGATCATCATATCGCCGTCCCTGTCAAACTGCGAGAAGAGGTCCAAGAGGCGAAGGCCCTCGGTGCGGATGTACTCCATCATGATGGTGAAGGGATCCAGGCGGCGATGGGGCTTCTGGATCAGGCAGGACCCCAACCAATCGGCAGTCCGCACGAAGATCCCGTGGTGAATGGTGAACTCTCGTCTGGCGTTGATCTCGCTCGCTAGGACCCGGATGTCGAATGTGACAGCAACACCCTGTGGTGAATATGTAATGAAACATTCTCTGGTTGGGATATGTAGACGGATGGAAGATGATGGAAAGCGCTTGAAACAAATAGATCTAATTAACCATTGGCTACACTTACATATGTTTGTTTATGGATAATGTAAAGCATAATTTATCAGACCGTTAAGGTGGTTCTCAGCTGAATTTGTGAACTTTTGTTTAAAACTTGGATAAATTTTTGTAAAATTACTATGCGATTGAAACAACGAAATTATCCATGCAGTCATATCCTTATGACGCCAAATGACTAAACGTCGTCATAAAATATCAACCGCCCAAAATAAAGAAATATTTCATGGCATGCGAGATCCGACGAGCTAAAGACTAACCCGTATATCCAGGTGGTTAAGGTTGCTGGATTTAGATTTATGGACGGCTGACACTATCTGGAAAGCGCCCTCCGTCGTGAGAAAGTTATTGGCGAGCTAAAACGAAAAAAGGAAAGACAAAGATAAATAAAAACATTAGCTTCATTGCTGGAAGCCCAGTTTGCGCTGTCTTTTGGGGAGTGTGAAAGACCACCTTCATGAGTGCTCTATATCTTTTTTTGTATGACTAGATGTTCGCAATTTCGGTTAAGCGTTATACAGGAAGTGTAACAATAAATGTTAAAATACTGCGTCACATTTATTCCAAGCTGGGAAAGCAACTTAATTAGGTAACGTAATTAGGCTGCGAACTTCTTGAATTGCGATGAAACGCTCTTGATGGTATAGTCGGGACTAATTTTGCACTACAGAAACGCGTATGCCCACAGAAATCAGATGTCAGTGTCCAGTACCAAATTTCTGGTAGCCGGAACTTTATACCTTGGATAAAAACCGATTAAACCTAAGTGTGATACAATGCTACAAATCGTTGCCATTTTTATGTTGATCATGGTACATTGATACAAGCACCGCTACATAAAATTCCAACAGGTTTGCACAAACTGTTTCATCAACTTAATTGGCTCCTGGTACAGATGCGTTATAATTATAATAATAATTAAATATGTTCATATTTCATTATAATAATAATTAAATATGTTCATATTTCATTATTATCCACCTTAAATAAGATTCACTATGTTAATCTAGCTGCATTTGTTTTTCACGCCTTCATACTGCACGACAACTTCAGCGAGTAATATGTATATTGATAGTATATGTCACTACAGGTGTTTTTTGTTATTTTTGTTTATTATATGTACCATGGGCCGATTGCCTTTCAGTATAATAAAGTTCCAATAGAATCTCAGTTTTCGACGTATCAGGGTATTTCTTAGTGCTCTGGGCCTAATTACCTTTAGACACTGTAAAGAATCGTTCTTTTTTAACATCTCGGCCATTGCGCATGCGCCTTTGGGACTTATGCGATTGCTGGTCATGTCTAAATGGGTCAAGGACGTGTTGACCTTCAAGGCGTCTGCAATGGCTTTTGACCCCTCGTCAGCAAAACCATTCCAAGAGACATCGAGGTGACAAAGCGACTGGTTCTCCTGAGAATGATTTTAATAAAGTCGCGAGAAAAGACAAATGAAAGTGTCATTGAAACATCAATAAAACATGTTTCATTTTTGCATATAGATAAATAAATAAATATTAATAAATAATGTCTTTAAGTGCGGTCTTTTTAAGGTAGTTCAATCGATTTGATGGGACATATATCTTACATTGGATCTGTGCAAAATTCAAATAATCTGCTTTTCATTTGTTAAAAAAAGAAAATAAATCGAGCGACAAATTTAAGTAAAATCAAAAAATATATTGGCTATTGGCCTAGGGGTCAATATACTGACAGGGGAGAGCCATGTGACAATACCTCTAGACCCTTGGCGACGGCTCGTGCTCCTCCTAGTCGGATGTGGTTCCAGCTCAGCTTCAAGTACTTCAGCGTCTCACTGGTAGCTACAGGGAGCAAAATGTCGGCGTGGGATGTGTACGTTAATATATTAACACCATGCATGCTGACAAACTTGCAGTAATAAGACAATGATTTCTCGTATTCGTAGACCGCGTTTTATCACATTAGGGTTAACTCGAAAGAAATTATCAAGAGTCATGTATAACAAAAACGAAAATAACTTATTGATATTATATTATAGAGTACTGTTAAAGACGTTGCTACAGTTGATAGATCAGAGTATAGACAATATGTATGATTGACATCATTTTGCGTTTCATGGCATTAGGCATGCTCATTATTCTCGTGAATTGACAAAACTATCATGTTAAGAAAAAACGCAAAAGTAATGGATTGTATCGGAAAAGGACACATCATACAAAAAGACTCTACCTAATGCTTATATTTGTCGAAACGCAGATGGCGCTGATACAGGAATATTGAAAATCGTTCACTTTGGATTCGCAATTCTTACGATCTAGGGGGGTGGGGTAATAGACCAAAACAGAGGGTAGAGTACAAAAGGGGGGGGGTCCATATCTTAGCTGGCATACAGTAGCCTTTGAAAAAGTGCATCCTCGCTCATAAAAGGGGGTGAGAGGGTCTAGACCCGTAAGAACCACAATAACACCCCACCCCCCCCCCCGAATCCGCGTCTGCGTGTTTCCCATTCATAGTTAACGAAGATTTTCGTAAATTTTACAAGAAATTTATGTGATACCAAGGAGCCTATGCCCGGGGAAGGAAACAGGCTCTTGCTCAACCCAGGTCCGCAACGCTATAGGAAAACGAAAATGGCTCTTGTTCCCCCCTTCTCCCCCCCCCCCCCCATTCCCCTCCGCCACCACTCCTCCTCTCCATGTCTCCCACAGAACTGCCTACTAGGAGGTGCATGGCCCAGGGAAACTTTTTTTGGAAATTTGGAAGTTGTGTTACCAATTGCATGTCCCAGGAGTAACCCGCCTTCTTCACAGAACTTGTTGTTGCTGAGGTTCAGTTCAACCAGAGAGGTGTTGTGCTATTATATAAAACATAAGAGACACACCATCAATCGACATTACTTTACACCATACATCTATGCAGTCTTATATTTTCTTATAGTCTTATAATTTTAGACATCAGCATTTAAACATGGCAACGTGGCTATTTTAATTAATTAATTTGACTATCACTGTCGCTATGATCTACCACCAAAACATGCCGTAGGGGAGACCGGGGCAAGTAGGCCCTCGGGGTACGTTAGCCCACATCGATTTTTTCGACTTTACACCTCTAAAGTACCAAGTTGTGTCCTGTGATGCGGTCATGTGATGAATGTTTTACGTCCCAGATTTTTTTCATCAGGATCGAGCTGCGCGACGAACAGTTTGGCGGGAAATGAACTTTTTCTGCCAGGTAAGTAAATAACAGTTCCGCCATGTGTTCTTCGCTTTTCAAGTATGTCCTGTAGAGTTAGAAAATGAATAATTTACCGAAAGTCATGTACCATGTGCGCCTAATTTTGATTACAAATTGAAGACTCTAACTTCTAGTCCAATTCATATTTCTTGCATCCAAATGTAGCAGACACGTTTGGGGTACATCCACCCGCTTGAGTCGGGGCAAGTTGGCCCACTGGGCGAACATGCCCCGGTCGCCTGGTCTAATGTACCTCATATGCATAACATGGAACATCTATACAACGTTCACAAACTGGACAGGTGGCCCTAACATAAGACTGACAGCCCTACCTGATGCAGACACTGCTTTATACATGACCCCAAAGATCTTCAACAATAAGTTACAGCCCTTGCTGCAAGACTCGTCCGCAACACAGACGTGGTAATGAGGGATAGGATTCTACATATAGTAATATGATTGGACAGCTTACTATTCAATTCAGATTTAAAATTCAATTACCAATTAATATTGATATTAGTATAAACACCTTGTAAGTCAATCATAAAGGCGAGTTATATAGTGGCCTATATATAGACATACCTAGTTTGATATTGCAGGATGGTCCGGAATTATGTACCGAAAAGCACATAATAACACTATTTCTTAGTGGTGACGGTGTCGCAGCACACTACGCTGCAATTGTTCCTACTCCCTCCGTTTCAGAGCCTGCTACTACCATTTCAAAGCCTGATCTCATCGTCACCAAGCCTGCTAACGTGTCTAAGGACCAACCGGATCTTCGCGAAGACCGTTTTGCGCAGCAGAGCGAAAATTCCTTCTCGCCCATTGAAGTTCAGCCTCATCCTAAGGCTCCGCACAGGACGTTAACGACCAAGGATAGAAAACAAAGACGAGCTGCAATCCTAACCGTTACACCAGAAAAAGAGGCTATCGAAACCGAAACACGCAACAGAAATAAAAGGCAAAGGAAACTTATCGGTGTTACAAAAGTAAAGACTAAATCAAAAACAGGTAAAGAACCCAAAGCAAAGAGAAGAAACAGAATGAAGCGAAGAAGAAGCCATTCGTCTAGTGATGATTCCTCTGAATATTTCAGTCTTTTGTGTCTATCACCATGGTCAGAAACCAGGAAAGGAGAGGTGTGGGTGCAATGCGCATCATGTAACGACTGGTCTCACAGAGAATGTACAGGGATGGAGTCCCCTCGCTGCGTATGCCACAATTGCAACTCTGATCACGATTCGATTTATACCAAGTAATCCGAGTAACTTGTAGCGATCCAAGTGTTTTGTTAAAGATTTCGTTGGTTGTGTCTAGATTGTTTAAGATAACGTTGTATTTCTAATAAAAAAAAGGTTGTAAGACGGACAAATTATTTGCGTTGTGTACCATGGGCGTACTTGCCCCGCGGGTTGGGTCTACGTGCCCCGTCACGGGGCACATTAGCCCTTGTCGGGTGCCTCTGCTAAACTGCAAACTACAGGAAAAACAATTGACAGAAACAAACTAAACAGGGTCCAATATACAGCTACATAACACAGCTGTCACCTAACAAAAAATCAGACAACATGCTTTAACCTTAGCGCATCTATGGGCCTTAATGTAAAAATGGAGCGAACGTGCCCCGGTCTCCCCTACACTTGAATATGATTAAGTCGATTTGGGTTAAAACACTTATGAAATATTTAGCACAATATCTATAAACTCGGTATGGTCGGGACTTACCTCCAACCCTTTGACTATAAAGTAAACTTCTCTTTCCTTGAAACAATTTCCTGTAAGTAACAATGCCGAGAATAAGACTTCGCGTTAAAATGATAAATAAAGAAATCAAAGTTCGTATATACAGTCCGTGAATTCGAGAAGAACGTGACTCGGTTAGACATAAGGGTTGTATTAATCGCCCGCTGACTTATTAAATGCTATGTAACAACACTTTCGCTAATTATGTACTAAATTTGCTAATTTTGGTACCTGAAATGCCAAGTTTCCTTATATCATGTGCTCGACTATGAGTGACTACCCTAATAGTCAACGCAGTGGCCTAAATCCTGAAGAACGCGTTTCTGGTCCTCGGTATCGCCAAGACAAGCTTCACTAAATCCAACATGGCGCACATTTGTCCCAAATTCTGGTACGACTGTGGTCATTACCACGCGACTATAGTCACCATCATAGACCACAGTAGCCTATTTCATGTACATAGCTTTGCCGGCTACGGGGCTTAGTCGCCTAAAATCGCCCATCGTTTACATGGTAACTTTAGCCGAGTTTAGCCCCGCAGTCGACTAAACTGCGTTGGTCAAATCCGCCACAACTCGTTAGCTTACCACATGCAACCAGCTTGCGCAGGAACTCGTTATGTTGTAATACTTGTCCAACCGAGATGGCGCCACCGTGGCCCAGTCTATTATGGGAAATATCCTTTCAAATACAATCATAACAGATTAGACTGCATGTCACACAACAAGGAACTCGATCAACGATAAACTCATGGTAGCCTCTTTCACTTCGTAAACATGCATATCATGATCGTAAACAACCGTAAATATTGCTTTAAAATTTAAATTTTAAATTTAAAAATAAAATTTTACAGAACTATTCGTATTAAAGGGTTCATGAAAGACGCGCGTGGCGCCGCAGTATGTCCTACCAATGCTCTAATTGTGTTGTTGTCCATCAGCAAGGCCTCCACGGCCGCCATACCCCGGTCGTCCATAACATTGTGGGCCAGGTCAAGCTCCAGCATCTCGTTGTTCTTCTGCACACACCCAATCCACATACATAGATAACAAATAAATAAATAAAACTTATAATAATAATAAAAGTAAATAAATAAACCTAATTAGGTCTAATTAAATAAGTCTAAATACGTCTAAATCAATACATATATAAATAAATAAATAAATGAAATAAAAACAAACATAAATAATATAAATAAATAAAGATAAATATAAAGTTTAGTTGCTTCTTTTTCTGATCACGAATACGCTTATTGCCTTCATAGATCTGTCAATGTAGCAAACTGATACGTAATTTAGCATATTATTAATTATGACATTAAACCACAAATGATTTTATCATGTCCGGAGGAGCTATTGAGTAGTTATGATGACTGTGCCAAAGATATATACAGCTCATTGTTGCATGATCATATTAATTATCGACAGGTGAATTTATCCAAATGTTTGGAAGAATTTGAACTTGTGAGAAAAGAGGTAAACAGGGCGTGTTCGAAGTGTTACATTTGTATTATCTGGCGATGTTTTGAACTGACCTTTTTTTTTACCAAGATATATGATAGGACTGTCAGTAGCAGTTCTTCGAAGCGGAACCTACATTTACATCCCGATACGTGCAATATGATCGCTCCAGACTATTTCTTGCTTTCTATCGTGTCACTTATATGGGATAATCGCAAATCGGTTTAATATTAGTCAAGAATAAAATTAACTGATCTTCTATTTGGATGGCAAGATATATTGGGATTCATGTCTTGGTACGAACCACCAATGCCGTGGCTAACGCCAACACATCCTTGTGCTCCAGATTTTTGTTCCTCAGCTTGACAGACTTTTTCTCTGTATCTCTCAGTTGATTTAACACAGCAGCCACAGGAATCACGCTGTATTTCCGGCAGGCCCGCAGATACAGGTCACCAGTGGCAACGCGTACCCGACTGTAACAAACTAGATATAGAGATATAACGAATAATAATAATATCAATAAAAATAATAATACTAATGCGCAGCTTCTTGTGCAAGAAATAACCATCGCGAATTTTTTTAATCTTAACTATTATACAATGGAATAAACTGGCCAGCGGGGTTAATAGATTTACTGAGATTACGAATCTACTAATATTTACGAAGCAAACATTTGAATGTTTGAAGCAAACATTTGGCGAAGTAAATTTCATTGCTGGAGGACGCTGTAATGTAAGCATGAGAAATGACCCAATAACGGCAGTCGTAAATCTGACCCTCCTCAAGGTTACGCCTTGAAGTTTTAACGACTCTATCGATCCTCGGCCTTTCCCAGATTCCACCGCCGATGTGGGTTATAGCATCCCAACGGACATCATCACCCTAGATCCCACGAATCCGTCAGATAACGGGTCACCCCGTGGCTTATCAGGGGTCTGGAAGGGGTAAATGGCGACACGCGACATCGCCGTTTTTTCTTAATCGACGCTCGACGTTGGCATCCGTATTCTGACACCGAAATTTCCAAAACGCGACACCGACACAGATTTAAAAATATTTCACAAAAATTCGACAGCAACACCGTTTTTTCAAAACTCGACAGTGAATACTGCAAATGTTGAAAAATCGACATGGACACTGAACCCAGAAGCGCCACTTCCAGCCCCTTCTTATAGTAAGTAGCTAGCATGTTCGAGGCGTTTATTGTTCTTTCCAAGCAGCTGGTGCGTGGTTCATACCCCCACACGCGCACACGCATGTTTCCACAGGATAAAGATCTGATGTTTACGTCGGATAAAGACCCCATGGTGGCGTAGGATAATGATTCCATGTTTTTCGTCGCAAGTAGGAGTTTAAATCCCCCGTAATGTAGCCAACTCTACCAAGTCAATAGACGTGCTCGTACAGACCTTCGGACTCTTCCTCCAGGTCTGTGTCCATCCCGTCTTCATCTTCATCGTCGGGGTGCAGTCCAGGGGCACCAACAGCGCCTATCCCAACGGGGGACTCCACAACGCAGCTGGCTGTCGCCACAGACCTGGAGTGGGATCGCAGCGCATGCGTAGTAGTGTCCACGAGCGCAGCTTCCGCCGGAAGTTCGATCGAAGGTTTTGACGTCTGGATCTTCATGGTGGCGCCAAGCATCATTTCCGCTTTGTGTCTCATTGCGGAATTTCTGTACATGATGTTGGGCGTGTGCTACTTAACGTTACACTGTGGAAATTTTGCATTCGTGCTTAATAAATTGACATAATTGGCAGGTTGTTGAGGAGTTGAATTTACTAATTATCTCTTTACCTGCACCTGTAACAATTGCAGACATATACATACAATTCCTGAGATATATATTAGATCCTTGTCGGCTGTAATGACTCTTTTGCGAGAGTAAAATATCCTTCCGTGGTTGCAAGAACCACGTGAATCTTACGTATATCACGATCTGTAATGTGCATTCAATCACTCGGGGTTTTCAAGTGCAAACACGACCGTCAATAATGGAGGGCAGGCCTCCTATTTGAGCCAATCAAGTAGTTCTACCTGTTATAATACAGTAATTCTTGTTGCTTGCCCCACGACTCACAAGTTGCCGGTAATCCGCTGTGAATGATGACTGGTTACGCGACCTATGGCGGATTAAAGCTCCCAGGCACTCTCAAGCTGGAAGAGCTCTGAAACTCGAATACCCGCCACTATCGCGCACACAAAACGTTGCCAACGTTCATTTATAAAGAAATATTCATAGTTCAGAACTGAAATATAGGGGTGTGGAAGGGGGGGGGGGGGGGGGTCAGTGTCGTTTTGTTCCTAAATACCACAATCTGTGTCGATGTCGCTTTTTCAGATCCTCAGTGTCGGCATTTGGGGGCCAACTCGAATGTCGAAGTTACAAGCATGCCTGTGTCGCGTGTCGTTAAACCATGATACAAACAATTAAGAACGCGCCACAACCAAACTATCAAAGGTTGTTATATTGTGGCTTTGTGTTGACATCCTTACGATTAATGACGTCACAGCGTAATGCGGAGCGAATGCACACCATCAATAAATACTAGCATTTGATGTCGGAATAAATTTCGAGTTTACATATAGGCCCAAAAACAATAATTGATGGATAACATCAGAAAGTATTCTTATAATTTGAATGGGACAGTCCTATTTTTGAGGGGTTTATACGCACCTATTTAGCTTCAGCAATCATTATCTAGCGCATTGCGGTTAGGTAGCAGTGTTCATATCAGTGACTGACCCTACTGAGTGTATGATGCCTCCATAGTTCAGTCAGGCTACTAAGCAGGCTGAGCTGCATATCAACAGGTCGTGGGTTAGCGACCGGGCACCTGCATATAGGGAATTGTTTATTTAAGCCCATGTCATTCTCCTGGGAGGCTTCTACGATACAAACGACTCACATATCACTCATACAGTGATAGTTGGGAATTGAAACGATCGCCTCACACAGATGGAATATAGCGTGCGTGGTGCGGGAGGGAGGGAGTCCCCCATACATACATGGACGAGGTGGGGGGGGGTGGATGCTATACGGTAAACACATAATCTATGAATGATATAATGCCCGCCATAACGTGTGCAAACCATACTCATAATACTTATTATAATACCCCACCCCGAATGATGTGTCACCCAGCTCCCGCCCACCCCCTTGTACCGCCGCAGGTGTCGTAAAGCCACGCATATGCAACCCCTCTTGCTGATCCCAGCTTTGGTGCCGTCCAAGTCGCTCATCCGACTCGTACCCCACATCGCCTTTCACCTCGAGGTATTGGCCATTGGCCAGACACAAACTAAACATGTGCTGTCGGGCGGAAGGTCGCTAGATGGTACTTAAGAGTGTGTGAGCGACAATGCGTGAAGGAAGAATAATTCATAATGATAATGGCAGACCGCCGGCCTAATTGGAACGTTCTTGGTGATTCGTATTATAACCAAGGCTTGATAATCTGCCTTGAGTGTGAGTGTGTGTGGGGGGGGGGGGGGGGCAAGCAAAACCGCTGTGGAAGGTGCCAGAAGCATTTTCGTAATCCTTTACGTCATGGTCGGTCTGCTACCTGAGAAAGAGAGAGAGAGGGAGGGAGGGAGGGGGGGGGGGGGGGGGTAGCGAACATAGCCATACAATACAGAACATAACGGCCAAACTTTGCAAAGAGTACAGACGGCAAGTGTTCATGTGAGGCACAAGGTTCCCCAATCTATAATAATGATGTCTCTTTACTATTACCGAGTTCAATTTATTTGAACTCGGTGCACATCTATAATCCATTGTCATTGCAAAAACTGTAACGTTTAACCACAAATTTTAGTCATCTCAACGGATGTTCAACTTCTTTTCCCGACCGCCATTTCGTTTTTGATATTTCAGTAATAAAAATTCAAGTACAGTTCGGTAAACCATTGATTCGAAATTATCAAACATTAATAGCTCATTTTCATGCCCAAAACTGTAACGTTTTATCACAAATGATAGCCCTCACAAGATATGTTCAACATCTCAGTAGATTTTTTTTTATTTCACGGCCGCCATTTTGTTTTTGATATTTGAGTATTAAAAATTCAAAATACAGCTTGGCAAACAATTTATTCAAAATCAGCACACCTTAATTGTCTAAAATCAGTTGTTTGCCAACTTTTAACACGAAATGTCTACAACAAATACTTTTTGGAGAATATGGACCAGACTATATAGTTTAACGGTAATACGTGCTGAAAACAGCGTGTACAGGCTTTCAATAGGAGAAAACTGTATGTGTATACCGGCCGATATCATCGCTTTATAACAAGTTATAATGGGTACACATCGGGTAACAAGTTATGTATTCTGTAAAATATATATTCAAGAATTCGATTTTTAATATCCCCAGACAATATAAGTTCCAGAAAGATAACTATTTAAGTTAATGTCGTTTTTCGTGTAAAAGACACGTTCTTACGACTCAAACACACGACGTTATTTGTCATGTAGCGCACATGGTCGCCACAAACCGAAAAGTTATACTTGCAGGGGAAAATAAGTTCTTAGACTTTTGGCCCTCAGGTTTATTTGCAGTTTTGTGGTGGCCAAGGCACTGTATACCATACAGCCCACAGACGCGAAAGCTACAATATTTCATTGCAAAAATGTCGTTTTTTCAGGCATACACATAACACATACCCGCCGCAATTAACTACATAATTTTCCGTTGTTCTGTTGGCTATGTTGTGAATAATGTACAGCTAACGCTAAGACGAAACCCCCTGGGGTGGGGTGGGGTGGGGGGGTAAATTGCTGGATTTGGGAGGGTTCCGCGTTAAAGGTCTCCCTTTTCACGGCCAAAATCCGCTCGGTCGAGGCGCTTTACCGCCAATATCCGCTTGTACGGGGCGTTTTACCGTCAGACCCCCCCCCACCCCCCCATCCCCGGTCGCAAGTTTAAAAATATCCGCTCTATAGGGGTATCTTCTTTATCCTAAATGTCCGCTCTTTAGGGGTATCTTTTCGTACGATCTTTCCGCCATCAAGGCACTCCCACTAGATTTGTATAATAGTGCCCCCCTCCGCGATAGAAACAGGACCCACTGCTCTCGTGGGACCATGACTAGACAGGAATTAATTTGATCATAGGGGGTATCCGTTCAGCCATAAAATAATTCTCCTTAGTTTCTAAACTGTAGGATTATACTGATTAAGATACATGGTTCGACTTACTAAAATATCGTAACTTTAGTTACGTCACATTACAAACCATTACAAAACTTGCTGACAGTCCATGATATAAATCGACATAGGGAAGCGGACGAACGCTAAAAGACACATTTATCTGACATTTTACACACATATATTAATTACTAATAACCATATCTTTAAATACACACATTCGGGTTAAGAAGATGTTCTTAAATGTATCTTATGTATAATAACGCATTTAGCAAGGGAAGAAGTTAACTTACATTTTTCTATAAACATGCGAATATATAATTATTTATATCAATTGAAGTAAATATGAATAGGTACAACTCATCCATATAATGATATATAATTCGATAATATTGACAACACGAAGGTATCTGCAACCATTACACGTACTACATGCTAACCAGAATATGGCAATGGATCTATCGTCTAGTCAGAATATTTCTCTGGTCGAAGTGGGGTGGGTAGGTTGGTACGGAAAGAGGTGGGGGTGGGGGTGGGAGTGTGGGGCGATGTTAACTTTTATATCATTATTGCTATTGAGAGGGTTCATGGCTCATCGTTCACTTTCTATATTCAGTTGATACAATTAATATATTGCAAAAGAGATTAGGGGGACCCGGGTGTTGTGCGGGCTGGAGGGGTACGTTAAACATTTGACTACAAACCATGCTCGAAGCGATCAGCCATCTACCGGGAATTGGGGTAATTTTATAGCTTCGTATCAATCTTCAAGGGGGGCCTTTGCCCCCACCGATCGTTACTGCGTAGTATTCACACAGGAGCCCATCCATCCGTTAGCGATCAGTCAGTAAATCGAAGATTTGCCAACATAGTTCTTAACGCTCCTTGTTAGGGGCGTACGTTTGAGCTGCTTCGAAGGAGAACACTGTTGCAGTTAGACTCAATGAATATCACACGGCGGTCACTTTATACTGGTGTCGCCTCTGCCTCCTCTTCTTGTTCAGGATCTTCCTCGGGGACTTTCTACGTCGACTGTTCACACAACACTGATGGTTGATTATGGGAATGTCGGAGATAATGATGAGGCCGACAATGGCGCCAAGGATTGCGATGGCCACGATACCGTAAACCTTTGAATTGGACGCCTCCACCGCGATGATCTCTGCCGCTGCATCACCTCGCTCTGAAAGACAAAACTGACTATTTAGGGCATCTGCATGGGTGTGTCTAGGGGTGGGGGGGGGGGCATAGGGGGCTCGTGCCCCCCTTTCCGACCTTTAAGTGTATCTTTGCCCCCTTTCAAATTCTATGCCCCCCCCGGTCGTTAAAAAATAATGGACCCTTGGTCGCAATTTTGTTCAGCACCCACCCTCCCCCCCGGTCGCAAGATGTCATTTTTCTCCCCCCACCGCCCCCGCCGGTCGTCAAGTTGATTTTTTTTTTATTGTGCCCCTCCCCTTTCAAGGATTGCTGCACACGCCCCTGATCTGGTATGTAATATAATGCTATCATAATATGACACCTTCACGATGACATTCTGGCGCTTAATTATTCTGCTATGTTTATATCATGCCCAACGCATTCCTCCCATACCTTCACACGTCAGTAATTCCGTCGTCCAGTGACCGTCGCGACCGCACAACAACTCAACTGACGTCATCGAGGTCGTCACATTTGTGTTGTCAAGGGAACAGGACACGTTGACGCGCGCGCCGTGACGTCGCGCCGATGAGCTGATGGTGAGGCCGTCCCATGTCGGGAGCGGTACGCACGTGATGACTGCGGTGGGAGAGAGGAAGTAGCCAAGCATGAGACACTTGCGTCAGACTTACCTTTGCAAACATGGAGACATTTTTCCGGTTGCTCTAGATATGACGATATTGACTTTGCTAGTGGTGTACCGCATAGCAGGATTGATCAGAGGAGACGGGCCTACCCTGGCAGCTCCCCGGGATTGGAGACCACATGCCGTCTGCTGCGCACGTGGTTGTCTCGGAGTAGACGTCTCGTGTGAACCAGTGAAGTCGGACACACGTGTATGTCACTTCACTGCCGAAGGTTGTGGACACACCCACGCTGCGTCGGGAGAGATTCACACGTGGACTTGGTCCGCAGTCAACAGCTGCAAGAAGTTGAAATTAAAGCAAACGCATTACAGTTACAATTCGTACCTGAAAAATGTTCAATGACGGCAAATATAGAAGAAGCAATATCATTCACTTTTATATTAGTGTTAGAAACAAATCAGCCGCAAACGTAAAAGTATATTAAACGTTAAAATTTTGATAAAATACCCGTGTATCAATGTACACGGCGACTATATCAGTTGTTATCAGTTCCTGTAAATATTGTTTAATATTATTAATCTTTGTTGAAAAAAGACGTCCTGTCCTGTGCCTACTCACGGAGACACGGCTCCAGACTGTCCCAGAGGCCGCTCTCGTTGCAGCGGGTGAGTTTGGCACTCTCCCTGTCGGCGAAGTGATACCCCGGGATACACCCGACGTGGGCATCCATGCCGAAAGAGGGCGCTGTGGTCTCCTCCAGTATGTAATGGTGAGAGCTGCTGAGGTTCCAGGGACACTTCTTGACTGTGAATTGGACGGGGTACGCGGTATCACATAGTGAAATATATATTGCGGAACATATTTTGAGGGAACGTCTTCATCTTGAAACATATATTATATTGTCTTGTTACACAAAACTTACAGAGAAATATACAGAGCCATTAAAAGCGAATGCGCCGTGTTAGGTGGGTGAGGGTCATTATCATCATTAGAGGTCAGGGCGGGGTCATAATGGTGTCAATGGAGGCACATGGACATTACCCCCTGCGGTTCATGGACATTACCAATTGCTCACCCATACAATCGTCATACAGCGCCTCTTGGTTCCAGTCGACCCCGTCACAGTAATACTGGACAGGGACGCCCCCCTCTGGCAGGGCGTACCCGGGACGACACTCGTAGTGTACGGTACGACCCTTGTGCGCCTCGAAGCCGATCGCGATGGCGTTCTTGACACTCGGTACTGGGGGACACATGGCATCTGTCAAATTAATATTAAAAGAATAAACTAAAGGAGTATTATTTAATTAACGTCATGCGCTTTACACTATCAGCTGCTGGACATATATTTACCGAGTGGGCATCTGATATGTAATATATCCTACACCTGATATGCAACACAGGTAAGCTACTTCAGTTCATCCGCTGTGGGACATGTATTGACAGATCAATCAGGGAGATTAAGGGAAACAATTTAATTTAAACTGGTAGATGCAGTGACACAAACGCAAACAATTGCGTTTGTACATATGTTTTGTACCATGGGCCTGAGGCCTTTTAGTGCAATAAACTTATTATTATAGATCAAGGGTTCTCAAAGAGATATCTTGCGAGCTATGCGTACTTACTATTACCTTTAAAACGATTTATCGACAAAAACCTGACCTTTACAGGAGGATATTTGGTCCGACCATGTGCCTCGTTCCTGGCACTGTATGACCTTTGACCTGTATCCGTCCGCCATTCTGCGGTCCCCGTCACACACGTACTCCCGCACTGCCCCGAAGGTGGCGCCACCAGTCCCGTTGTTGGAGGCGTGCTGCACGGCGGGCGGAGACTCACAGGTGATCGCTGGAAGAGTTATATAGAAACTTATATACACGTGTCTCAGTGGGTTATTATTGTTACCGAATCGGATGTATAATGTCCTATAATGTCCCACACGCACTTTAACGTATTGCGTGGATAAGTTAAGCGTCGCAAAGACATGAGGATTGAGTCAGATAGCGAGATCGCTTTGGGTCCGCATTAGGGAGGGGGGGGGGGCGGGAATCATCACCTATCACACCACGATAATGGATAGGGCCCCAGTAGTAGAAAATGGTCATGGCTTCGAGACTATCATCCTGTTCGTTCGACGAAAAGACCGGACAGATAACCTGATAACAATTAAAGCATCCACTTCCGTTGACGAAACATATGTGGGACCGACCGTTCCCGTACGAAAATATCCAAAAAATTCTAAAAGTTTCTATCGATTTTTCTTTGATAATTCTAAATGTTTTTCCATAGAGTTTCCATAGAATTTCCATAGAATTTTAGAGTTTCATGCAATTCCCATGGAATTTTAGAGTTTCATACAATTTCCATAGAATTTCCAAAGAGTTTCCATAGAATTTCATGGAGTTTCCATAGAGTTTCCATAGAACTTCCATAGTTTCCATAGAATTTCCATAGAGTTTCCATAGCATTTCCAAAGAGTTTCCATAGAATTTCCATAGAGTTTCCATAGAGTTTTCATAGAATTTCCATAGATTTTCCATAGTTTCCATAGAATTTCCATAGGGTTTCCAAGGAAAGCGCACGTCGCGGTAGTGCATGGTACAGAGTTCAAGGTCGCCCTGGGTGAGTCCAACATCAGCTCCGTCTCGGCTGAACGGGCACAGCCGTTAGGGCCCCTGAAGGGGGTAGCCATGTCGCGTGTCGATTTTAAGAAAAAGGTCAATGTCGCGTGTCTATTTTAAGAAAAGGTCCATGTCGCTTGTCGATTTTAAGAAAAGGTCCATGTCGCGTGTCGATTTTAAGAAAAGTTCCATGTGCCGTGCCGCTAAGTCTTATGTCGCGTGTCGATTCTAAGACAACCCCAATGTCGCGTTGTCGATTTTAAAAATCGCCGTGTCGCCTTGTCGAAAAAGCCCCTTATGGGGCCCTAGCCGTTGGGAAGACCTGCACATCTCATGCTGCTAATGTTATTGTTCAAAGGATTGGCTCCGCCGCTACTCTCACTTCGCAGCAGGCAACCGGTGCGAAAGTCAATATGCCGGAAAGGCTTCCAAAGTTCCATAAATGCAAATTTTTAAATCTGCGAATATCACCTTATATAATGCCGTGCCGTCGGTATCCCTTCATATATCGCTTGCAGGAATCTTCTTACACAATATATTCCAGAATTCGTCAAACCACTCATTCGCTTGTCGCAGAGAACGTAGCCTACGTGTGTTAAATCCAGAACTCGTTGTTGTGCCTGCCGTCAGTTGTAAGGCCGGTATGGAAACTATTCAAACTCGATGGAGACTATGGAAACTCCATAGAAACTATATGAAAACGCTATGGAAACTCTATAAAAACTCTAGGAAAATGTTTTGAATTTCCATAGAAAAATCGATAGAAACCTTTAGAATTGGTTTTTGGTGAAATTCTGTAAGATATTTGCCTACGGGGTGTAATGATGTCTGATAAACTTAATGCCATGATTCGCGTAATAAATATAGGAAGAAAGAATTACCTTCATGTATCCTTTCACATAAAGAGTACTTCTACAAACCTGCAAACGTACCTGGTCATAACCGGCTACGAGAGGGAAAAATGGCTCTGTCGAAATATTATCTCTATATACGTTCTATAGAAACCATTTGCTCTATAAAAGGATCCCTACATCTCCTATAGAAATAAGGTTTTCTATAGAAATATCTGTTTACGTTCTATAGAAAATAATTGTCCTATAGAATTATGTACAAACGTTCTACAGAAAATCATATTTCTATAGATTTTTCTATAGAAATTCTATGGAGTTCTATAAAATGTTTTGCTACGGGTTTGAAGGATGTTCCTACAACAAAACTTCCGTCGACATCTTCCAGCTATATATAGACTCCGTAATGATGTAGATCTAGAGAACAACTTTCTTAACGCGGACTAGGGTCCGGGACCGAGTCGTTCCAGGATCTGGTCTCTGTACAGGACAAAGAGAGGTACAGTCTGGGACCGAGTCGTTCCAGGATCTGGTCTCTGTACAGGACAAAGAGAGGGACTCACCGGTACAGTCTGGGACCGAGTCGTTCCAGGATCTGGTCTCTGTACAGGACACAGAGAGAGGGAGACTCACCGATACAGTCCGGGACCGAGTCGTTCCAGGATCCGGTCTCTGTACAGGACAAAGAAAGGCACTCAACGATACAGTCCGGGACCGAGTCGTTCCAGGATCCGGTCTCTGTACAGGACAAAGAGAGGGACTCAACGATATAGTCCGGGACCGAGTCGTTCCAGGATCCGGTCTCTGTACAGGACAAAGAGAGGGACTCACCGATACAGTCCGGGACCGAATCGTTCCAGGATCTGGTGTCTGTACAGGAAACCGTGTGGACGGTGCCCCAGGAGGGAAGGTGAAAGCCAGGATGGCAAGTCACCTCCACCACTGTACTGTACACGGCTATCTCAGTGCTGAGCGTACCGTGGAGGGGCTGGGGCAGCGCCGGGCACACATCAACTTGTGGGGATAAAGGACAGGAATTAATTCAAATAAAAGTGATAGACCAAGTGATAACCAACTAAAATCTGTTTCAGTGCAAGTATTGCAAAATACCTATCGTTGCCGTTTGAATTACATAATCTATGAGTTTCCTCAACGTTTTCCATGCAGTCTGCAGTTTGTTGTGGTATAGTAGCATATAAACACCGACTAAGGTCTATAGTCATACAAATATAGTGATTGTGAGTTGAATAAATGCTACAGAGATCATTGAGCGAGAAATATTTAGTTGAATCCTTATCACGATATCTGTGAGACTATTACAATAAAAATGGTTTAGTTTAGGTGCCCTGTGATGGATTGCAATTGAAAATTGAATTATTGACTTTCACAACTGTGTCCAAATAGACCCATGTTCAACGTTAAAGTCAAAGAGTAACTTGTCATAGCATAAGTGATCAAAATTGTTTTCTACTCCTTCGTTTAATTTGCTCATTTACAACCTAATGAATTAACACGTATATAAACATTTCTACGTCCTTACATATACATTTCTATATCTTTACATATACATTTCTACATCCTTACATATACGTATATTTCTACATCCTTACATATACGGACATTACGACATCCTTACATATAAGTACATTTCTACATCCTTACATATAAGTACATTTGTTACATCTTTACATATACAAATTATATAATATATCTATATAATTATTCTATATTAATGACCTTGGCAGTCGTCGATTGAGTCCCACTCGCCATTTGCCAGGCATGATACGTGGGTCGTCGTCGTTCCGTCGGCCAATCGGTGACCAAGGTGACACGTGACGACGGCATGCGCTCTCCCTTCAGCGGGTTGTGCCAGAGCCAGACTCGCGTTGTCAAATATCGCGAGAGGGCGACAATGTGAAGCTGGAGGCGAATCAAGATCAGACTGCACATTAGCAACTACTGCAATATTGGATTGACAACTTATGAGACGTTATAAGTCCTGTTTATGCAACGCCACATGTAACCGCCTTGTATATTGCAAACGTTTTAAGTGTTATTCGTTTTTAATCTTCCTGTTTACTACCATGCAGGATGCGATGTAACATATAAATCTTATTTCATGTCAAGATTGATCTCTTGTTGTCATGTAACTATGTACGAACGTGGAGTTTGGGATTATTAGACTGGATCCATATAGGTATCTTTGGGAACGTATTTTTCCAGTAAACACTGACAAACCGAAACCTTCTAACTCAAAATATAGTCATAGTGTGCACGTGTCTGTCATGGAAACGCGGAACACAGTTATTTTATTTATCAGGTTTATTTTCATTAAACAATTATGCTTTTGCGGGGGTCCAACCCAAACGTTTTGACCCCTTCGCGGCGACGAAGTACCACTCGACTGGTGGGACTCCAGAGCGAAAACCGAGTGTTGCTCGTCGAACGGTTTTGAGAAGAAGGGAATATCTCCAAGCGGAAACGGAAGCTCAACCGCCTTGCCTTGCCAGAAGGCAGCTCATACAAAGGCATTAGGCGACGTATGGCGACACTTTTAACATTATCCTCTATGCGAGCCTCTCTACATAGGCGGCAACCATAAAAAGTTACTTCACCAGAGAAAGATCCTAACCTGCAAACTGACAAACCGCGCTCACAGTGAGTGTATTTAGTACAAAAAGAAGAAGGATCCTTACCGGAACACGAATTATTGGCCGGGGTCCAGATTCCATGGGATGTGCACATGGCTCTGGAGAACTCCAGACCCTCGGCAGAGCGGGTGCCGGGATCACAGGGAACCGTGTTGATGGATGTGAGATCGATCGTCTTTTCTTCATCCTCGGATGGACATGTTCCTGGTGAAAAGGAATGGGAAATCACTGCAGTGATTTCATTTGCTGACGGGCATTCGACCAAACTAAAACACGCAGTAGTGCAAATATTGTGACGTCATGCGCACGGTGGGTATAAGACGACGGGATCTACTTTAGAGACGCAAGAAATAAATATTAATGCACAGCTATGGCAGTCGAGGGAGCAACGGTTGGTTGAGCTGTATTCGGCGCCCAAATCCCTATCATGCGCTGCGATCAGTAACACCAGTCGACCATTCACCCTGGTTCTTATCGAACAGTGCTTCTTCTTATCGGTGCGTGGTCGCTGGCTTGACATTCATCGCGTGCCGGACGGATGAATTTCAAATGTTTTGCTATACGGTGAAAATTCTGATTACTGTGAGGTTTTAGCGACCAATACAGGGGCGAATCCAGAAATTTCAGGAATCCACGCCTTAGATGGCTTAAATTTGGCATTGAAAAACGGCATTCTTCTTCAAAGAGGGGGAAATAATTCCCAACAAAAATAAGCTGCTAATAAATCTATGATCTCACGCAGACGGATCGATTCCAACCAATCCGGACATCCCGTAATTGATAAAAATGTGATTACTAATGTCCATAGTACAACAATTGATAGTAATACGGTAGCAGGATTGATATTAATTGTAGGCCTACAACAATCCATTAATAATACAACAATTGATATTAATCTTACAACCATTGATATTCATAGTACAATAGTTGACAGTAATAGTATCAAAAAAGTATATTAATAGTGCAGTAATTGACAATAATGGTACAGCAATTGTCATTAATAGTACAGCAATTGTCATTAATAGTACACCAATTGTCATTAATAGTACAACAATTGTCATTAATAGTACAGCAATTGTCATTAATAGTACAACAATTGACATTATTAGTACAGCAATTGCCCTTAACATTACAACAATTGTCATTAATAGTACACCAATTGACATTAATAGTATAACAATTGACATTAATAGTACAACAATTGACATTAATAATATAACAATTGACATTATTAGTACAGCAATTGACCTTATTGGTACAATAATTGTCATTCATAGTACAACAATTCACATTAATAGTACAACAATTTATATTAACCTCTTCAGGCTTGAATTCCCGAAGGCCGGAATATTACGGTGCCTATCTGAACCCCGAAATGTCGTGGTTCCCAGCCTGAAGAGGTTAATAGTACAACAATTTATAATAATAGTGCAAGAATATATTTTGATTAGGCTATCCGCTAATATTTTGGAACAAAATATACAATTTGGGACATTTTGATGTCACGCACTGCTTGCAAGGACTGTCTTACAATTTAGCGCCTTCCACACGATATACACAACCCCCTGTGGCCGCCCAAGGTTACCTTGACAACCCCCTGTGGCCGCCGAAGGTTACCTTGACAACCCCCGGTGGCCGCCCAACGTTACCTTGACATCCCTGGATCGCAGTCTCGCTCCAGGAGCCGCTGGGCAGACATATGACGGTTCGCGTCACCCCGCCCTCCGGGAAGAGGGTGCCGGGCAAACAGAAATACGTCACGAAGTTGTTGGCCCAGTCGTAATCTGTCCTGGCGTTAGGGACAATCGCCGGAGTGGGGCACTCGCCTGTAGTGTATAAAACAAGGAAACAAGTGCAGATTGTCGTCTATAAGTGCTTAAATATATGCCACTTTAAGTAGGAAACAGTAACACAAATGTTCTTGATAACATCTTGCCTTGTCGATCAATGCTTATCGTTCTATAGGCCTTATAATAAGGAGACTTCTTGGCCTTTAAAAGTTGTCGTGCGACACCCCCATTTCATCTATAAATGACCACTGGTCACACACTGACACACATGTAGTTAAAGTCACACTGAACAAATACGAACCTCGCTTCTGCTCTGCTGCTTGCCACCTGGGAGAAGTTAATTCTTGGTTTGTCTGCATAGCGTCCGGCACTGTTACCGGTACATATGTCTGTTCCCGATCCACTGTTCCTATATCAGTTCTGTTTGCAGGTAGATAATTCTGTTCCTGGCCCACTGTTGCTATATCAGTTGTGTTTGCATGTGAATAATTCTGTTCCTGGCCCACGGTTGCTATGTCAGTTGTGTTTGCATGTATATGATTATGTTCCTGGCCCACTGTTGCTATGTCAGTTGTGTTTGCATGTAAATGATTATGTTCCTGGCCCACTGTTGCTATGTCAGTTGTGTTTGCATGTAGATGATTATGTTCCTGGCCCACTGTTGCTATGTCAGTTGTGTTTGCATGTAGATGATTATGTTCCTGGCCCACTGTTGCTATGTCAGTTGTGTTTGCATGTAGATGATTATGTTCCTGGCCCACTGTTGCTATGTCAGTTGTGTTTGCATGTAGATGATTATGTTCCTGGCCCACTGTTGCTATGTCAGTTGTGTTTGCAGGTAGATAATTATGTTGCTGGTTCACTGTTGTTACATCTTGGGTCGTTTCAGGTAGAGAAGTCTGTTCCTGGCCCACTGTTGTTATATCAGGTGTTAATCCTGGAAGTGTGAAGCGATCAATACTGCATAGAAGTTAAGTAACATGTATCGCCAAATGAATGTTTTATGCTATTATGTTAGGTGAGTTCTTATGTGGCGTAATTAAGCGGTTTGTTCGTTTGAGCACACTGAATTAATAAGACATCTGGTTGAAGAATCAGATCGACATTTTTATAAATGACGAATATGTGCATACGTAGTATTTCATCAAATTACAAAACCATATAAGCTTATATGACAAAAATGAGAATAACTGACGAGTTTCATCATTTCATCCAGGTTTAGAAGTGTTTGGTACATGAGTGTACTACATATCAATAAGGCACAGCCAACTGTAGGTAGTGTGGCTTGGTACGGAAACTGATGGGGCCAAAACTTCTTAATGTAAGTTATTAATGCTTTATTCAAGGTCTACATTCTTAATCCCATCTACATTCTTAATCCCATTTACCTAAATCTTAATTAATCAAATCCCAAGTCACGTGTTCTCAAATGTTACTTTTACCAGTTGCATTCTAAGCGCTATATTCATAATTATCTCTTTTACATGATGCGTATTTAATCGTCACTTGGCTATAATGCTTATTTACGTGGCTAACCAGCGAACTCTGTGGGCGTAGAAAATTCGCATATTATTAGAAGAATTGTAGAACAATTAACCGAGTATGAAGAACGTAAAATTATTCATTAGAAAATAAGCATGAAGAGCTAAGCATTAGGCAGAAAACCCGACGACTTAAGCAGATTGAGATGACCTTTATTCCAACTGCCAACATCATAACGCTAGATGGCGCTGTAGTTTTGGAGATTGTGTGTCCGTAACGACAAAAGAAAGGCCCTGGCTGTGACCCTTCCTCTGCCTGTCTCCATGCTTGCTCACGAGCCTGTAGTTAACGAAGTAAACGCGCGGTCTACTTGGATATGAAAATTAAATTACAGACTGTTTCATGTATTGCACTGCCGACTACTCGTCTCTGCCAACACAGAGTGAAATATTTTCGCAGGGATGGACTTTCGATCAAGTTGCGATGATGGGGGGCGGTACAAAATTACTACAGTGGTGGGGGGGGGGGGGGGGGGAGGGCGCCCATGCCGTAGAGAGAATTTGGAGAGCGAGAGAAAAGTGCCCGATTTTGTGGTCATAGGGCTGTACAGTTCTCGCGGGTTCTATTTCCGGTTTAGGGCTTTTGGGGACCAACAAAAAAACACGTGCTCTTAGAACGAGTGCGCATCACGCTGGTGCCTTGCTGCAACTGCGTGACGCGCACTCATTGTAGTCAACGTTTTAGTGTTGGGAACCGGCCAGCTGCGCGGTTTGTGCCTAAAGAATCGAGTGGGTGTGAAACTATTTTTGGTTTGCTTTGGTCCAGGCATTGTTAACTATAAAACCATAATATAGTTAAAGACAAGACATTTATCTCTCCATAATGCATGTGGTCCGTTCGATGAGACCGTTGGAAGCGTTGTATTTTGAGCCAAATCATCGATGTTTACAGTTCTACGACAAAAAGAGCACCATTGTCCTCACCCGCTCAGTCCATATAAGGAGCGTTGTTACGTAACCATAGATACCGCGCGCAGACACGCGCGTCATGATGATTATTACGTCATCCGACTTGGAAAACCCCGCGCAGCACATCATATCGCCTGACGCTGACAGTCACGCATGAGACAACCGCATTCTGGTTTATCAACAGCCTAACCGCTCATACATTACATAAATTTACTCGGATGGTTATAATTCGGATATGCACAGAACTTCAGTGGTTAGTTGTGCTTCCAAGGACAGCTTTAGCCGATCTTGTGTGTGAGGCGAGTGAAGGCAAACAATCGGAAGGTAGGCAACACGTACAGGCCGTTGATGCTAGGCATTGACGCAGAGCATAGGTATCCCTGTCTCGTGGGGTCTCGATAAGATCCCGAAGTGACTGTACAGCCCTATTGAGAGAGATTTTTTTAGTTAAAACAGGCATCTAAAATGGACACTGACAGAATTGTTTGGTTAAAAAGGCATCTAAAATAGACACTGACAGAAATCTGTGGTTCAATAGGCATCTAAAATAGACACTGAAAGAATGTTTTGGTTAAAAAGGCATCTAAAATAGACACTGACAGAAATCTGTGGTTCAATAGGCATCTAAAATAGACACTGAAAGAATGTTTTGGTTGAAAAGGCATATAAAATAGATACTGACATTCAGGACAAAGTGTCTGGAGGATACTTATTTGAACACATTCGATATCAACTAGACTATATAGTCAAGAACTGCAATTTTGAAAAAAAGGTCGGTCTCAGATGGCACATTCAGGGAAATTGTTGATTTCTGCTTCGGGGATTGAGAGAAAAAAGCCGAAAAAGGGGTCATTTGGGCAGCACATATGTATATACCTAAATATATGTAGTGCCCCCTTCCCCCTGGGGCGTTGATCCATCCGTTGATCTATCCATCGGACCCCGGCAAACCATGGCGACGAAACCCCCCATCTCACAACCCTGCTCCCACCACCCCCTCCACCCACTCCCCATGATATTAGCCAGAATGTGTTCTTTGCCAGCCAAAATTTTGGCTGATGAAAAAAGGGTTTAATATAAAATAGTCAGCGCTATGATTTTCTTATAATTCTCCTGATCAAGCGGCCGTTTTTGGGCGAGTAAACAGCACTTGAGTACCCGCCAAGCTAAAAATCGGCCCGCCAAAATTGAAACTGAACAGGCGGGTGTATGCTGCCACTCCCCATGGTAGTCCAGTCACATTGGACTCCGTGTGGCCACGGAGTCTGCGCGACATATCCAAGTTGGGAGCGGACCGCGTTTAATTTGTTGAACTATCCCCATGGCAACCGCTTCTCCGCCTTCACCCACCTCCTCCAACGGCCCTCCGCTCCTCCCCATCCACCTACCCCGAGTCACTGTAAATCGATAATTTCCGGTTGAGGCTAGACTGCACGTTTGGGTTTTTGGGGTTAGTGTTAGGGTTACTAGAGGTTAGACTGCATATTCCCATGCATGTTTGGCTTGTTGGGTTAGGGCTAGAATTAGATTTTGGTTACGGTCAGTGTCAGTAGATAGGGTTAGGACTAGGATTGAGATGCCCGCTAAGGGAATGCGGTTTGGCCTTGACCAGATTCGTTCCTTATAACAGAAGTGACCAAATTACAGGCCGTATATGCTCTCCTAAAAAACCAATGGACCAATCACACACCGTATATGCTTTCCTAGGAACGCATTGCTCCTCAATTCCTTTCATAGAAACCGAATTGACCAATCACAGGCCGTATATGCGTTCATAGGAAAGAAATGCACCTCATGATGACGACAATCAGAATGTGGAGACAGGGACGCCGAAAGTACACTAAGCAAAATTAATTGTAGCACTTGGATTGAAGGAATAAGATAACATTAAGCATGAAGCACTTCAATGAACTATTAAGAAGGTGACATCAGAAATAAACACTTAAAATGAGGTAATACTAAAACAGCATGAAGCATATAGGACTTGGAGTTGTGGCCCCGATCCCCTTCCATAGTTTGTGCACATCATGTTGATGATCGATAGCCAGTGGGGGTTGTTATTAAGTGCTATCGAGTGTTTAATGTGTCCATGATGGTAAAATTGGAAGTGATGTTATTGAATTAACAACTGAAGGATTACAGCAAAGCACCGGGTGATGTAACAATGATGGAACCATGAAAGGTGAGACAACAGGTGATATTGTTAGGTGCATAGCTGTTTGCGTTATTGGGGCCACGATATATCAACCAGTGGTTGCGTTATTGGGGCCACAATATATCAACCAGTGGTTGCGTTATTGCGTGCACAGCATGCCAGTGATATTGAATGTGTAATTATTGGTTTTTGCAAACACTAAAATGCAAACATAAATGTATACGGTATTCGTTGCCGAGGATGTGTCCTATTGGTTGCAAGGGACGGATGAAGTGGAATCACCTTTCTCGCAGATGAAGCGGAATTCAAGGCTGTTCGTGTAGCAAAACGTATCACTCCACCCCTCGGTCGTCATGATGGCGCAGTATTCCTTGCCTTCGGGTTTGCCGTGGGCCCAGGAGGCGTCGCCGAGCGGTGTGCCGTCTAACCAACTCCACATTAAACCAGACAACGTCAGGCCGATCCAATAGTTATCACCAGTGAGTTCAGAGCTGGATAACAGAAAGGGAATGAATGGCTTTTCACATTATACCGCAACATGGCTAGAAATGCAACACCCAAACTGCCGCTTTCACGCCTTTTGATGGAAAAAAATGTTTGCTTTTTTCAGATGCTACAAAAAAAATAACTTGCTTTCATAATAAAAAAAAAAGGCCTTATAAAGTTTCCTTGTGGGTGTCTAAAGAAATAAATAATTTGATGACAAAGATGCAAAAAAATAAATAAAGTGTCATTAAATTGGTGAAAAATAAAAAAAATGCATGGTAATTTATTTTCTAGGCTCCCCCCCCCCCTGATATGAAATGGTGCGCCCCTAAATGATGTTTAATTGGATTGAGCTAGCAGACTTTGCCCTGCGTGGTCCTCATCATACGATTATTACAGGCATAGTCGCGGGGGGGGGGTGCAAGGGCGGGTCATGTTCCCAGATCACGAAGAGTAAATTTTCTTTATTCGCAGCTCACGATGAATTAAAAGAAGAACTCCCCGCATACAATGGAAGAGCGGATACATGATGCTAAATTGACAATTTCGCGATTCACGGTTATTTAATATGAAAATTCCCAGTTCACGGTTATTGACAATCCTTGATCACGGCGGTCGGCTAATACCCCATTCCCAGTTCACAAGTATTATTTCCTCATTCCCACTTCACGGAGAATTGAAAATCTCATTCCCGATGAATGGAAATACCCCTTGCCCCCCCCCACATAGTGATAGGCAAGAGCAATATAATGCGCTTGGATTTTAGTAGTTTGTCTGCTGTCTGCATTTGCGTTTCTTGTTAGTATTAGTACGTGACAATTTGACAAACAACACAAAGTCATGGAATACGCCATACAACTGTAGTCGGGTTACAACATGGGGCAGTGCATCAGTGCTAAAACTAAAAGAACTGCACCATTGCTATATCGTAAAGAGAAACACCATTGCTACAGTGTCAAACAATTTGTTTATCCTTGAGTGATCACCTGGTTAGCCGATCCGCGAGCTATCTGTTTCGATCTGGACAGGGATCAGTGGCGGATCCAGGGGGGGGGGGGTTAGGGGGGTTGCAACCCCCCCGCTCCTTGGGAACCTGAACATACACTGTTAAAGTCGGCTTCTCCGAGCAGCGCCCCCCTCCCCGGGTCGCAAGTTTTAGCCAGAGAGTACACCCCCGCCCCCCCCCCCCCCGGTCGCAAGTTTTCAGACAGCAACCCCCCCCCCCACTCGGCAAATTCTTAGATCCGCCCCTGGGGATAACACATATATATACACATAATACACGACGTAACGTTAATCCATTTTCAACTCGGCAACTATTAATATGCATTTATAAGACATTATAACAAAAATGGCTTATATAAAAGACATAAGCACAACGATTATATAATTCATCCTATTTTAGTGACATAAAATGTAATGCCTACTTTGAAGTGCATTGTTATGCTTTAATAACAATCTAAAAAATATTTAGCTTATGGCTAAAAAGGAACGTAAAAAAACAGATGGCGACTCAATGAAGTATCATTACCTGATACAAACATATTGCTTTCAAACCAGTTAGTAAACGACTTATATGAGCGCAGAAAAGGAAGTCATTCGGAACACAACCGCGTATGTCCTTCAAATTGAGTTTCGGATTGTTCTTACTCATGCAGTGGCGTCATCTCAAGGGAATAAACGCAACCACGCTTACCACAGGCGAACAGGTCCATCACCAAACAGGCCCATCACCAAACAGGCCCATCACCAAACAGGCCCATTACCAAACAGGCTCATCACCAGACAGGCCCATTAACAGTACAAGCCCATTAACAGAACAGGCCCATCACCAAACAGGTCCATCACCAAACAGGTCCATCACCAAACAGGCCATCACCAAACAGGCCATCACCAAACAGGCCCATCACCAAACAGGCCCACTACCGAACAGACCCATTACCGGACAGACCCATCACCAAACAGGCCATCACCAAACAGGTCCATCACCAAACAGGCCCATCACCAAACAGGCCCACTACCGAACAGACCCATGTAGCGCCCCAAGTTTCGATCGACCGTAGCACACCAACACTGTGACGTTATATCACATGTTGATATAATCCCAGCTGCAGTTCACAGGCAGATCCAGGAATTTAGAAAAACGTGGCGGTGAGTGGTGGGGGGGGGGCGGTGAAAAATTACAGCAGGTGTCCACCATTTTTTGGGGGGGAAGGGGGGGGGGGTGGCTACGCCGTGATCTGGCAGGAGAAAGAACGGCATTCTTCCTTGCTAAGGGTCATTGAAAACAGTGCATACGCAAGTCCCCCCAACCTAGCACCGCCCCTGCAGCTGTAGACCTATACATCAAGGAGGACATTCATATTTGTTACATGGATGAATATCCATGTTATATCAAGGCGAAAGTCATAATTGGAACCTTGGAATGGCGTGCATGGAACACAAACTTACCTTATCCCCTGAACGAAGGTATGCTCCTTACTGACTTCCATGATGACTAAGTGAGCTCCCCAGGCCAAGCACTGGCCCTGACACAAAGCATAAGTACACGTCGTGTCAGACACAAAGTAGCACCGGTCGTCGTTGTAACTCCAACCATCCCCACACCGATCTGAAAAATGGCCAGATACATTTTGTTTCTATTTTTGTGTGTGAAAAATGACAATTTTAACTTGGTCAACAGTTTGTTATTTCTGCGCGTGTATAAATTCAATTTCATGAACGCTATGGAGTTACGATTCTGCTCATATTGTACTTGGAAGGGGCTAATGACGAACACCAACACAGATAACGGTATTTTAGAGAAAAAAAGCGACACAGAACGTCGTGTAAAATCGACATTGGGCACTGAGAATTTAAAAAAAATCGACACAGGACACCCCTTCGAGATCACTATCACTGATGTGAGTAAGTATAATTGGGCTAATCGCGTGTTGTCTGTGGAAATCTAGAGCGCATATCGTTGAAGCTACGCTCACGTCTTGGTATTTAGAGCATTTCACTAGGGGTATGGGAGGGGTAAATGGCGACACGAGACACAGGCATATTTGAAAAATCGACATTCGACATTGATCCCCAGTTCCGACACTGAACGTCTTGAAAAAGCGACATTTGCCACGGAGAATCTTGAAAAATCGACACTGAACACTGGACCCCCCCCCCCCAATTTCAGACCCCTTTCATTGACTGTGTTTTAGTTTTTTTGCGACAGAACGTCTTATTCAAATTGTGGCGTATTCGCATGAGTATGTGAGCCTTTTTCTAGTTAACTAAAGAATTGTGTCAGGCATAATGCTATTATAGGGTCTGTAAGTGACGTCACAGACAGCGCGCGCTCACCTCTAGAAACAACCGTTCTGGGTACAACGCGTCAGCGGGTCGCTATACTTTACTATGGGCCTCAAACTAGACTCACTGATGTTTGAGATATGAATGCAATGTTAGATTTGAAAACCATATGGAATAAATGTTTGGGGGTGTACCTTCATACTTGTACTAGTTTTAAATCGCAAGACGCTGGTTTTCTGTGCGTTTCACACCATTACAAAGAGCTCCCTATGCTTTGTATATGGGGCGGTGAAGCGTCATGTACCCAAAACCGGATTCGCTGGAGGTGAGCGCGCGCTGTCCGTGATGTCACTTACATACCCTATTCCACCAGTGCGACGAGAAGATACCGTCACAGAGTATGTATTATACCGTATAATACCTACTCTGTGATACTATTACGGCCATAAAATATGCCCTAGCACGTTAGGAGCCGGGGTAGATAAACTTATGTGGTTAAGACGGTGTTAAAGGCTGAGTTCATAACGGTGCCCTGACAAGTCCCAGCCAGCCAAACCGGCTGATGCTGGGGCAGGTTCATCGGCACGTCGCAACCCGCCTGGTTGCAAGAAAGACGTTTGATTGGTGAGCGAGTGAGACTACAAACCGAGGTTGTGAAGCGGGGATAAAGAGATGGGCAAGTTGTAACCCGCATTTCAGTAAAGGAGTCGTGTGATTGGTTGGCGGGGGGTATATGTAGGAGAGAAGAGAGAACCGAAGACAGACCCGTTGTAACCAGTCGTGATGTACTGATGTACTGTATTGATGTATTGACGCTGCACGAGATAAACATTGCACCGAACCAAGGCGTGGAGTTATTTTCCCCTAGCATACCGCGACCGCTAATTCCCCGCGGACTGAAGGCGCGATACGTGAAAATACCGTCTTGTGCAGACAGGCTCTGAGCATTTTGGGCAAACAGCGACTTGGGAGAGCGGTGTGTGTAGCTAAATTAATCATCTGACCGGATGCATACACCATTCGCAAACATTGCTGGCCTCGTTCACGACGATAGCGATGACACTTGTTGTTAGGCTTTTGGCACGTTCCCCGGGACAGACCGGGATACCTGTGTAGGTGTACCGGACTCGGGGTACCGGATATACTGCGCGCCCTCAATCCCGGGTGTGTGTGTGGGGGGGGGGGGGGGGGGGGGCGGAGGGTCCGTGGGTGCGTTGATGCCTGAGAGCGGACAAAAAGATATGGTGACAGCATTTATGATGAAAGAGGTACCCCTATAGAGGTAAAAATTGCGACCGGGAGGGGGGGGGGGGGGTGGGGGGCTCTGAAAATGTACAGTACATAGAGTAGATAGAGCGGGTTGCCGCGAAAATACCCCTTCCAAGCGTGTTTTGGCGGTAAAACGCCCCACTGAGCGGATTTGGGCGGTGAAAAAGAGGGGCTTTACCGCGTACTCACCCTCCCCCCCTAACCCAGAAATGTATTAAGTACCACCTCTACCCCCCCCCCTCCGGGACCTCAATGCCTTTCAAACCAGTGCTATTGGTGCGATGGATCACTTAATGTGTGTTGAGGTCACTTAATTAAACTATCCGTCAGATAGGAGGGAGGCGCCTTCGCTGTTGAAACTACGAAAGCCTGGAGCGGACTTCCGACTTCCTACTTCCTACTTCCGACTTCTCACTTCCGACTTCCTACTTCACTTCCGACTTCCTGCTTCCGACTTCTCACTTCCAAATTCCTACTTCCTACTTCCCACTTCCGGTAACACACCAATAGGTCGTGCGTAGAAAAGTATATGCCGTCAAGTAGTACCTAACATATGGTTGTATATCAGGGTTATAAGGTTACTAGTTATTTCTTGGTATATGTTGTTTCTTTTACTAATGTTTGGCCAGGATAATGCCTGTTCAATTAATCTGTGACGTATTTAATCATGCATGCGGATGTTACGGGTGCGTGGTTCGGTCGACCACATCACATGCTGATTCGCAGGGTCTCTAATTTTCCGCGCTAGAGGGGGGGGGGGGGGGGGTCCATACTATGGCCTGTAGCCTCACACAATGGATTGTGGTCCTCAAATTGACCAGTCTCTCAGATCTTTAAAAAAAGTTGATCCAAAAGTCCAAGCCGTATTTTCGAAGTTGACTGCACCATGCCTCTATTCTTTGATTTGCTGTTACTTTTCCCTTCCAATACACTTCTCATGTAAACAAATTCTTCGTCGCCATGCCTTCCAAACAAAATTTGTAGCAGCTTCACAGTAGAATTTTCCGTTTCCACAATCGTATCGGGGCCATTGCATGCAGCAATTCCCAGATGCAGTAAGCACTCGATGTAATACGTTGCGATGACTGCTGGGTCATTGTTACTAGGCCCTACTTGCAGCCACATCAGTTTGCGGTTATACCCGTCTATAGCGGCGTGGATCGCAAAGCCAAATGGTTTCAGTTTGTCGTATCCATCGATATGCCATATATAGTTGAGTCCATTGGCCGAATACCTTCTCGAGGGGCGGATCCAGGGGGGGGGGGTTGCAACCCCCCCGTTGGGAACCTGGACATACACTGTTAAAGTCGGCTTCTGCGAGCAGCGCCCCCCCCCCCACCCCCGGTCGCAAGTTTTTCAGAGAACAACCCCCCCCCCCCCTTGGCAAATTCCTAGATCCGCCCCTGTTCTCCTTATCAGTCTATGGGCTTTGTGTCCCTCAATCCCGTCTGGGTCCACGATACGTATGAGTGTTAATACTGTGTCCCTCTTGACCTTGAGGTGGTACTTATATGTAAGGCGATTCCACAGGAAGCAATAACCAAGACACTTACCGCTGCCTGTGATTTCCGCCAGAATTGCCTTAACGACGTCATCCAACGGCGTACACTCGTCTGTCCTACGCTTCAGATTTAAGTTTTGAAATATTCGATTCAAATGTCTCAAGCTGAGTCTCATACCATGTCGCAAATTTAAAATAGTGATAATGTCTTTGTAAATGTAACCGGCTTGAAAGTACAGCGACACAAGTTCTACCGTGTCTGCCATGTTAACTTTGGAGTACTAATTGAAATTGAGAAGTGGGAAGGTTACATACCAATAGAAACCATCCCCATGATAAGCAATGGAAAAATCCAATTTTTCAACCCCATGCCAGAGAAAAATCGGTGTCCATGTTTGACTATGTGGGCCATAGGAAATTATAGAGCAAGTATCCAACTTCATTTTAAAAACAAGCAAAACATAGGTTGATGTGCGACATTTTTTGCTACAGGCCATAGTATGACACCCCTCTCCCCCCTCGCGCAACCCGCGGAAAATTAGAGACCCTGCGAATCGGCATGTGATGTGGTCGACCGAACCACGCACCCGTAACATCCGCATGCATGATTAAATACGTCACAGTTTAATTATCCTGGTCAAACTTTAGTAAAAGAAACAACATATATCAAGAAAGAAATAATTAGTAACCTTATAACCCTGATATACGACCATATTTTAGGTACTACTTGGCGGCATATACTTTTCTACGCACGACTTATTGGTGGAAGTGGGAAGTAGAAAGTAGGAATTTGGAAGTGAGGAGTCGGAAGTCGGAAGTAGGAAGTCGGAAGTGAGAAGACGGAAGTAGGAAGTAGGAAGTAGGAAGTCGGAAGTCCCCTCCAGGCAGCAGTAAACACCATAACACTATCCACCAAGAAAGCTTTACGGTCGGTGAATATACGGCAAGCGAGAACTTGTCGCGCCCTCTGTCGGAAGAGTTTATTCACGCAGGTAACGTCAGTGCTCTGACGTCACTCACAAGTCTCCAAGGCTTCTCCAATGTTTACTTTTGTTACAATAGTAATAGTACTCCATGCATCCTAGTAGAATGTTATTTACACTGACGTGGACGCCCCGGCATAGGCGCAAATATTTGGTGGTATACACCCATATATACATAATTTAAAGTTAGATCTATAAGCAAGTACAGCTCTTATCGTGTAAATCCATGCCACCTTGATAATAAATTTGATGCGTTGTTACACGCATTAGCTGAAACATGGTGGCGGTGGGTACATATCCCGGGCCGGGGGGGGGGGGGGAGGCACTTTTATACAGATCTGGTGGGGGGGTTCCGCGGGTGCCTTGATGCCTTGATGAGAGAGCAGTTTATAGAGCAGGTTACCGGGAAAAAATACCCCGACCGAGCGTATTTTGCCGGTGAAAAAGTGGGGGAGGGGGGCTGCCGCGGACGCCCCCCACCCCCCAAACTATTAACTACCTCCCTCCACCCCTGGAATACATATAATCCAGATAAGTGCGCGGTGGTGAGCAGACGAACGACGAAAGGATTTAACTCTTTCATTTGAGTCTTTAAATGTACAGGATTAAAACGCATTTTAACCGCATGTAAATTAATATCGCTGCATCAGTAACGTTAGTGTTGAACTTTCACTTTTATATCAGGCGACACCTTCTTAGAAACGGATTATTCGATATCAATGGTGGGATGGGGGCTATTTTATTTCGGTACAAGGCAAAGCAAGATTTTATATTAAACCAAAATTCAGAGCCATTTTTTTTTACAAGTAACACCCAGGATATCAAATGGTCCCTTATATTATGCTGCACTCTCCTTACCTGTCTTAGTTTTCCCGCAGTGTAGGCCGACTGCGCTGAGGATGACGATCCCGATAGTGACCGATGGAAAGCGACTCATGGCTCCTGTCCGACAGTGTCCCCTAAGTCCGACTTGTCCCTTATGTCCGACAGTGTCCCCTATGTCCGACAGTGTCCCTTATGTCCAACAGTGTTCCGTATGTCCGAGAGTGTCCCCTATATGTCCGACAGTGTCCTCTAAGTCCGACACTGTCCCTTATGTCCGACAGTGTCCCCTATGTCCGACAGTGTCCCTTATGTCCGACAGTGTCCCCTATGTCCGACAGTGTCCCTTATGTCCAACAGTGTTCCGTATGTCCGAGAGTGTCCCCTATATGTCCGACAGTGTCCCCTAAGTCCGACACTGTCCCTTATGTCCGACAGTGTCCCCTATGTCCGACAGTGTCCCTTATGTCCGACAGTGTTCCGTATGTTCAACAGTGTTCCCTATGTCCAACGGTGTCCCCTATATGTCCGACACTGTCCCTTATGTCCGACAGTGTCCCCTATGTCCGACAGTGTCCCTTATGTCCGACAGTGTTCCGTATGTCCGACAGTGTCCCTTATGTCCGACAGTGTTCCGTATGTCCAACAGTGTCCCCTATGTCCAACAGTGTCCCCTATATGTCCGACAGTGTCCCCTATGTCCTGCAGCCACTCATCGACGAGACAACATAACAGTGAAAACAAAAATTCCCTCAATAACCGCCAAGTAACTAGCATTTCGTTCCCCCAATGTACAATTTGGTCCCAGTACGAAGAAGTCCAGGGATGATGTGGCCCAAGTACGATAAGATCCAAGGAGGATTTGGTGCTTGTTCGAGAGCGACCTGCTTTGCGTCCACGCCGCGGCTTCCAGGTACGATGTGGTCCGGTCGCGATCTAGTCCGGGTACTGTGCGTTCTGGTGTGCCAGGCGGAAGTATCCCTCCATCCGCAGTTTTCTCCCTTATAAAAAATGCATGGGGAGGCGTCACGGCCTCTGTAATAACAGACCCCTGTCCGAGGCGTCACGGCCTCTGTAATAAGGGGGGGGTAAGTGGTATCACGATCGCAGAAAAAAACCCGGGAAAGAGTTTCTCAGGGTGAACGAGGTTCCACGTTTAGGGTTTCTCTCCTATATCATTGATTTATTTCGTTTCCAAAGCCATCAGGCCCATAATTCATGATACATTAATACACTCAGATTCAACAGCATGTTTATGAACGATAATTAAACATTATGTAACTTAATGTGAGTATAGCCCCCTTTCCTCCACAGTATATACAAACATGGCTAAATTCCGTTGCATTACGTTTTCGGTGCAAGACATTAACGCCATAAAGTTACCAAAAGTTATCATATATTGGCCAATTAGGTTTACCTTTTCGTCGCAACACTTTGTTGGATATATGCATTTGCGGATAGGTGGTACCATGGATTGTGCCTCACCCCTCGCAAAGGACGGTATCCCGGCGACCTCGTGTCTGTGTCGGTGATGCGGCTCCTATATGTTTAAGGCCTGATGGGGCATACTGAACCAAGCAATTGAAGCGCGGAGCTTGCGTAGCGCCACCGCGCGGGGAGTTTGGTGAGTAAAACGAACGCCCTGTGGGAGAATATTCAAATAAGTCATTTCGCGTCCGGGCACTTCATCGTTCTCCCCCGCGTTCTCCACAACTTTGCGCACTCCGAGGAGGTAAGCTTACTTGTTAGCCTTATTAACAGATCAAGAACAAATTGGATGAATCGAATCTGGTTTTGTGAAGTAAGTTTCAGGGTCGGATGCAGATATGTTTGATAAGGAGGACCGCTTTCGACAGATGGCCTAACTTTTGTTTTCATAGACTATGGTAATGGTACAAATTTTCGGCCCTAAAAAGGGAGGCCGGGTTCCCATTGTAAGCTTAGATGTTTTTATTTGGCTGTTTCAGTCCGTGTTAATCAGGGTTTTTATTTCTCCCAACCACCATCCCTGTAAGCGCGATTTTATATTCACGATTTTTGCACGAAATCTAGAGTACCTTGCTGATGTGTATATTGGTTTTGGCCATTAGGCTTGCGACTAAGCTGTGCGTGGCCTGTTGAATCCCACGTTTGATGGGGTCAATTTAGCTTTTGACCGCCAATAAACATTTTATTGGCCTTTGTACCATATCATTTTTATAATCCCCCCCCCCCCCATCAAACTGGTTTGGGTCTCGCGGTACACAGGACACGCTCACATAAAGGCCAGTTTTGTGGGAAAGGCCGTTGTTGGGAAAGATGTTCATGACGACGATTGATGAGCGTGTCATAACGGGGAACGCCTGTTCATATAATGCACGAGGCAATGTTCTGATAATATCCGCCATCTCTCCGGTACTAAGATTCTAGCTCTCCGGATCCGGTGTCCTTATATGACTTGCCCAATCAGGAGACAGGAAAGAGACGGGGCGTGGGATTGCCGGACCAATCAGGAGACAGGAAATGGACGGGGCGTGGCAGGGGCGGATTCAGACTTTAGAGGGTGGAGGGGCAGGGGCGGATTTAATTTCGAGATTACAGTGCATAGGCGGCGGAAGCGGGGGGGGGGGGGCACTGGTCCTTCTCCAGCATTAGGTTGCTGCTCGTGGACAGCGATAGGCTGCTTTATTCTCGGGAGCTAAACCTGTCGATGGGGGGGCTATAGCCGCAGTAGGTCTCCCGCTGGATCCGTCACTGCGTGGGATTGCTTGACCAATCAGGAGACAGGAAAGGGATGGGGCGTGGGATTGCTGGACCAATCAGGAGACAGGAAAGGGATGGGGCGTGGGATTGCTGGACCAATCAGGAGACAGGAAAGGGATGGGGCGTGGGATTGCTGGACCAATCAGGAGACAGGAAAGGGATGGGGCGTGGGATTGCTGGACCAATCAGGAGACAGAAAAGGGACGGGGCGTGGGGATTGCTTGACCAATCAGGAGACAGAAAAGGGACGGGGCGTGGGGATTGCTTGACCAATCAAGATACAGGAAAGGGACGGGGCGTGGGTACTGATAGTGTACACCCCGCTAGATCGGCCGCCATTCGCAAGCAGCCAATAAGAAAACAGGCGGGAGAAGTTGTGTAGTGCTACCGCTCAAAGTAGCCAATAGGAAAGCAGAGGGGTTGGGAGCGAAGTAACACTTGTGGCAATTGTATTGTCTGGTTCCAATTTCGAAGGTCGAAGATCACGCTTGCTTGCCACAATAAAAATATAAACAATAAGAAGACTGATAACATGTGGCCATGTTCTTTCGACGGTTTTAGTACATGTTCGTTAATAGAACGGTCGTACCTATAGTCTGCATTGAGATAACTGCCTACCATTTGCATCGGGATGCTTGTTAATTCATTTCATTTCGTTGCTCAATTACTGCACAGTTAAATGCTATCCAACGGCCGAGCCATTCCTAGTCGCCCGTGTGAAGACACGAGGGACATTGTATTCATTCACTAGATGGCGCCACTGTTCCATGTGGTTACTACGGCATTTGGCACCGAACTGATGATGGTCCCTCTTTACTAATATCGGTGTTGTATTTTATGGGGTAAACAATTTCTTATTGGAGGAATACTTTTGTACATATTACGCAGGAGTGATGACTTCACCAGATGGCGCCACTGGCCTATGTGGTTTCTACAACATTCAGGTGGCTTTCAGGTCCTGAATGTCAGGTGCAACGATTAAATTGTGGGAAGCAATGGAGACTGCAGAGATATTTATCTCTTCTTATTCGAACGTTAAACATATAATGTAGAAAACGAAATTCAAATATTTATTTAATAAAAAGTCTGGACAGATATAGTATATATTAGGTTTGCTTCGATTGGCACGTATTAACGTTACTAAAACAATACTAATAAACAACGAGTTGTAATTTGGATAACAAAATTAACAATAAATATATTATTTTTTGCCTTGGCACTCTTTCACATATAATCAAATATCATCGTAGGTGGTACCCGAGGTGATTAACAAGGCGAGACGAAATGAGATTGGCACATCAGTTCCGCAAATAATATCAGTCAGTTACCTGCATTCCATGCGCGTCCGGTTTTTCTCCTGGAGTAGTTGCACCAAGATACAAAGCAAAACTGGAGATATGTAAGTCTAGATTACTAAAGACTAGTGGAATACTTCACCCTGCTATGTATATGCCATGCACATTAATACGCCGACAAGTTTCAGAACATCTGAGACAGGTTTTATCGGACAGGGGGAATCCTGTAGCTATTTACGCTTTATACTTCTCCTCGTCCCTTGATATAATAACAAACACACAATGATACCTCAGCGCGTTATATTACATAGGAGACCCAAACCATTCCATCGCCTATCCCCTTTCTGTCATTTGTTGCTGGCAAGCTAAGCCGTTCAAAGGGTAATACTACGCAGTGGTAGCGGCGAGAGACGACAGCCCATCACATCCAGCACTTAAACTTGAAGAAGGCCATCATGTCTGGGTCGTCGATGGCCTTCCCATTGACGCCGGCATAAACGCTCTTCAGTAATTCCGTCTTGTATTTACCATCCAGGATGTCCACGTACTTCTCCAAGGCACCTGCGTGGACATCGAACATGACATCGTCAGCCTGCATGTTTACTATTGTTGTAATCATTTTGTAGGTTATTATTGGTATATTTTTTATAACGTTTTTTTAATTTTTTTAAATATTATTATTGTCATTTATCTAATTATTTTTGTCATCTTATTGTTATATTATTGCTATTTTTATAATGTCTTATTAGTTATTTTTATAATTTATTATTGTTTTATAATTTGATTATTTTTAGTGTTATTATTTTTAATTGAAATACATGCAGAAGAGCGATAACGCGATCCAGTCTGCATAAACTCACTATTGTCTTATTTATTTTCGTTCCAAACAAGGAATACTTTGAGGTGGCTTCAATAAAACCACTCCGCCCACAACTAACACAGCCCCAACCAAACAGACATGAAGAGTTTTTCCAGCCCCGCTAAAAACTTGCATGCTATTTAAATATTTCAACTCCCCTTATAAGGTATCCTTTTAAAATTTTCATGTAAAAAGCCATGCACTTGAATAATAAATAAAATACAATTAACACATTCTGGGGCGGGTCGCTTAACAAAGATCATTCGCTTAATAAAAACAATCCTTGAAGTTACCGGTGGTAAATTAAATATAACACACTGAGCATAAGCCGCCACATGTCACCCACCTATTCCGAGCACTTTCCCCATGGCAACAAGACTCGGGCCGAGGCGAGGATCGTCAAACTGCTCACACTTCATCAGCAGCCGGACGATCTCACCGAAGATGTAGGCGTCGTCAAAGGAAATGCTGTCAGACACCGGGAACTTGGTGTAGATGTCGACAGCAGCCAGTGGGTCGGTCTTCACCACCAGGTCTGCACTCTCTATATAGGCGTCGTGAATCTGCATGGGAAGTACATGTACGCTGTTGTAACAGGGCGATGTTGGAACTGAAGTACATGTACGCTGTTGTAACAGGGGGATGTTCGAACTGAAGTACATGTACGCTGTTGTAACAGAGCGATGTTGGAACTGAAGTACATGTACGCTGTTGTAACAGGGGGATGTTCGAACTGAAGTACATGTACGCTGTTGTAACAGGGCGATGTTCGGACTGAAGTACATGTACGCTGTTGTAACAGGGCGATGTTCGAACTGAAGTACATGTACGCTGTTGTAACAGGGCGATGTTCGAACTGAAGTACATGTACGCTGTTGTAACAGGGGGCTGTTCGAACTGAAGTACATGTACGCTGTTGTAACAGGGCGATGTTCGAACTGAAGTACATGTACGCTGTTGTAACAGGGGGCTGTTCGAACTGAAGTACATGTACGCTGTTGTAACAGGGGGCTGTTCGAACTGAAGTACATGTACGCTGTTGTAACAGGGCGATGTTCGAACTGAAGTACATGTACGCTGTTGTAACAGGGGGCTGTTCGAACTGAAGTACATGTACGCTGTTGTAACAGGGGGCTGTTCGAACTGAAGTACATGTACGCTGTTGTAACAGGGCGATGTTCGAACTGAAGTACATGTACGCTGTTGTAACAGGGCGATGTTGGAACTGAAGTACATGTACGCTGTTGTAACAGGGGGATGTTCGAACTGAAGTACATGTACGCTGTTGTAACAGGGCGATGTTCGAACTGAAGTACATGTACGCTGTTGTAACAGGGGGATGTTCGAACTGAAGTACATGTACGCTGTTGTAACAGGGCGATGTTCGAACTGAAGTACATGTACGCTGTTGTAACAGGGGGATGTTGGAACTGAAGTACATGTACGCTGTTGTAACAGGGGGCTGTTGGAACTGAAGTACATGTACGCTGTTGTAACAGGGGGATGTTGGAACTGAAGTACATGTACGCTGTTGTAACAGGGGGATGTTCGAACTGAAGTACATGTACGCTGTTGTAACAGGGCGATGTTGGAACTGAAGTACATGTACGCTGTTGTAACAGGGGGATGTTCGAACTGAAGTACATGTACGCTGTTGTAACAGGGCGATGTTCGAACTGAAGTACATGTACGCTGTTGTAACAGGGGGATGTTCGAACTGAAGTACATGTACGCTGTTGTAACAGGGCGATGTTGGAACTGAAGTACATGTACGCTGTTGTAACAGGGGGATGTTCGAACTGAAGTACATGTACGCTGTTGTAACAGGGCGATGTTGGAACTGAAGTACATGTACGCTGTTGTAACAGGGGGATGTTCGAACTGAAGTACATGTACGCTGTTGTAACAGGGCGATGTTCGAACTGAAGTACATGTACGCTGTTGTAACAGGGGGCTGTTGGAACTGAAGTACATGTACGGTGTTGTAACAGGGCGATGTTCGAACTGAAGTACATGTACGCTGTTGTAACAGGGGGATGTTGGAACTGAAGTACATGTACGCTGTTGTAACAGGGGGCTGTTGGAACTGAAGTACATGTACGCTGTTGTAACAGGGGGATGTTCGAACTGAAGTACATGTACGCTGTTATAACAGGGCGATGTTGGAACTGAAGTACATGTACGCTGTTGTAACAGGGCGATGTTGGAACTGAACATGTACGCTGTTGTAACAGGGCGATGTTGGAACTGAAGTACATGTACGCTGTTGTAACAGGGGGATGTTGGAACTGAAGTACATGTACGCTGTTGTAACAGGGGGCTGTTGGAACTGAAGTACATGTACGGTGTTGTAACAGGGGGCTGTTGGAACTGAAGTACATGTACGCTGTTGTAACAGGGGGCTGTTGGAACTGAAGTACATGTACGCTGTTGTAACAGGGCGATGTTGGAACTGAAGTACATGTACGCTGTTGTAACAGGGCGATGTTGGAACTGAAGTACATGTACGCTGTTGTAACAGGGGGCTGTTGGAACTGAAGTACATGTACGCTGTTGTAACAAGGGGCTGTTGGAACTGAAGTACATGTACGCTGTTGTAACAGGGCGATGTTGGAACTGAAGTACATGTACGCTGCTTTAACAGGGGGATGTTGGAACTGAAGTACATGTACGCTGTTGTAACAGGGCGATGTTCGAACTGAAGTACATGTACGCTGTTGTAACAGGGCGATGTTGGAACTGAAGTACATGTACGGTGTTGTAACAGGGGGCTGTTGGAACTGAAGTACATGTACGCTGTTGTAACAGGGGGCTGTTGGAACTGAAGTACATGTACGCTGTTGTAACAGGGCGATGTTGGAACTGAAGTACATGTACGCTGTTGTAACAGGGCGATGTTGGAACTGAAGTACATGTACGCTGTTGTAACAGGGCGATGTTGGAACTGAAGTACATGTACGCTGTTGTAACAGGGGGCTGTTAGAACTGAAGTACATGTACGGTGTTGTAACAGGGGGATGTTCGAACTGAAGTACATGTACGGTGTTGTAACAGGGGGATGTTCGAACTGAAGTACATGTACGCTGTTGTAACAGGGGGCTGTTGGAACTGAAGTACATGTACGCTGTTGTAACAGGGCGATGTTGGAACTGAAGTACATGTACGCTGTTGTAACAGGGGGATGTTGGAACTGAAGTACATGTACGCTGTTGTAACAGGGGGCTGTTCGAACTGAAGTACATGTACGCTGTTGTAACAGGGGGCTGTTCGAACTGAAGTACATGTACGCTGTTGTAACAGGGCGATGTTGGAACTGAAGTACATGTACGCTGTTGTAACAGGGGGATGTTCGAACTGAAGTACATGTACGCTGTTGTAACAGGGGGCTGTTGGAACTGAAGTACATGTACGCTGTTGTAACAGGGCGATGTTGGAACTGAAGTACATGTACGCTGTTGTAACAGGGCGATGTTCGAACTGAAGTACATGTACGCTGTTGTAACAGGGGGCTGTTCAAAATGAAGTACATGTACGCTGCTTTAACAGGGGGATGTTCGAACTGAAGTACATGTACGGTGTTGTAACAGGGGGATGTTCGAACTGAAGTACATGTACGCTGTTGTAACAGGGGGATGTTGGAACTGAAGTACATGTACGCTGTTGTAACAGGGGGCTGTTGGAACTGAAGTACATGTACGCTGTTGTAACAGGGCGATGTTGGAACTGAAGTACATGTACGCTGTTGTAACAGGGCGATGTTGGAACTGAAGTACATGTACGCTGTTGCAACAGGGCGATGTTCGAACTGAAGTACATGTACGCTGCTTTAACAGGGGGCTGTTCGAACTGAAGTACATGTACGCTGTTGTAACAGGGCGATGTTGGAACTGAAGTACATGTACGCTGTTGTAACAGGGCGATGTTGGAACTGAAGTACATGTACGCTGCTTTAACAGGGGGATGTTCAAAATGAAGTACATGTACGCTGTTGTAACAGGGGGATGTTGGAACTGAAGTACATGTACGCTGTTGTAACAGGGGGCTGTTGGAACTGAAGTACATGTACGCTGTTGTAACAGGGGGCTGTTGGAACTGAAGTACATGTACGCTGTTGCAACAGGGGGCTGTTGGAACTGAAGTACATGTACGCTGTTGTAACAGGGCGATGTTCGAACTGAAGTACATGTACGCTGTTGTAACAGGGCGATGTTCAAAATGAAGTACATGTACGGTGTTGTAACAGGGCGATGTTCGAACTGAAGTACATGTACGCTGTTGTAACAGGGGGCTGTTGGAACTGAAGTACATGTACGCTGTTGTAACAGGGGGCTGTTGGAACTGAAGTACATGTACGCTGTTGCAACAGGGGGCTGTTGGAACTGAAGTACATGTACGCTGTTGTAACAGGGCGATGTTCGAACTGAAGTACATGTACGCTGTTGTAACAGGGGGCTGTTGGAACTGAAGTACATGTACGCTGTTGTAACAGGGCGATGTTGGAACTGAAGTACATGTACGCTGTTGCAACAGGGGGCTGTTGGAACTGAAGTACATGTTCAATATCAATTATTGCAATTAATGCTACGTAAGTTATCCGTGAGCTATGCTGAACAATGGTTAGCGCAAAAACAAAAGAACGACCCAAAAATGTGGACTGCATGCAACCGTATATGATACATGCCATACATGATACCATCAATATTTTATATACAGCTCCAACTAGAGAGATTTGTCCTTGTATCACAGCTTTACCCTTCGGTTACCTGAGGAGCCATCTCGATGACCGTTCTGTAAGACTCCATGGCCTCCGTCAGCCCGTCTGGTGTGCGGCTAAGTGCGCGGGCCAGGCCCAGCCGGGGGTGGTAGGTACTCTTGTTGACCACAGCGGAGGCGGCAGGCTGACCCGGGGTCGCCGTCGATTCTTTCTTCTGTGCCGCCACAGTATCCTGGCCTTTTGTGGTTTCTGGGTATTACATAACGCATTTCATTCATATAATTAATATTATTCAGCTTATTAATATTATATTATTATTATTCCAATATCTTTCATAACGCCTTTCAGTCATATTACTTAGTTTAGTATTATTATCATAACACTTTTCATTCTAATTACTTTGCTTATTATTATTCCAGTACATTTCATAATGCATATCATTCATTTTATTCCGCTTATTAAGTTTCTTATTATTATTGCCATAATTACTATTCCGGTATATCATATAACGCCTTTCATTCATAATATTCAGCTTATTATTATAATTAATATTATTATTCATGGATGGTTTCGTATATATATTGAAAAAGGTTGCGTGTTATGTAAAGTTGCAAAATAGAATTAAAACTTACTCTTCATTTGTGATCGTCTTGGCGTAGATTTTCCAGGGCCTCAAACATAACCGATCCTCCAACACACAGAAAAATAACTACCAAAGACGACTTTTAAATTCATACTTCTTGTCACAGATAACAATACCTCCGTTTACGGGTGTTGTCGGACGCTTGGTCGCCGAAGTTGTTTGGGAGTTACAGGAATGCTGACTCAGCGTCTTCTTGGGGCCACTACCAGGACGAACTGCAGGACCCTACAGAGGACGATACACCACCTCAAACATAGATATACATATTGTCCGGCATATATCCAGGAGAAGGAACTGTGTGAATCCCTTTTTGTTAGCACCATCTTGGGCCCATCTGGCCTTCATGTGCACAGCAGATGCCTAACATACCAATATTTCTTTTCATATAACGTTACAAAGCAAACACTTTGTATTTGCGCCCTGGCAAATATTTGCTAACCTTTGTAGCCGCCGCGGCTGGACCTTTACCGAGGGCCTTATTTCCGGTTCCTCCACGTGTCGCCGCAGCCGAGCCTCGACCTTCGCCAATAACAATAACAATGAGTATTTCGAGAAATGTATCCAATTTGGAAAGGAGATTTTTTTGTATTCCTTGAATTATCCATCGACAACAATTGCATTAAGCGGCCTAACATTTCATGGAACGTGATTACTGAATGTAACGACTCGACCCGACTGACCTCTGGTGGCACTGCTGCCACCACGTGCTGCGGTAGCGGCGGCGACAGGAGCGCCCCTAGCGGCAGCCCCACCTCGCGAGGCACCAGCTCCCCGAGCGGTGGGCGTGCCCCTTGTGACGGCGGCACCGCCACTCTTGGCGGCTGTCCCCCCGCGGGGGGCGGCCGCACCCCCTTTGGCCGAGGCGGCTCCGCGGGTGGCAGCCCCGCCTCTCGGGACACCAGGGCCTCCCTTGGTCACCGTCCCGGGACCCTTTTTGTTGGAATCAGCTGCTGCCGCCACTTGTTTGGCCTCGTTCGCTTTCACTTTAGCCTGCCACCATGTCTGCTCTGGAACGAACGGTGATTAGGGAATGGTTTATCATAGTAAAATATTCTGATGGAATCCATTTTGATGATTTTGAATTAATGAGAGGTGCATGTAATATTATTAACATTATACGGTACACCGCACCATGGCGGACGGAGAACACGGATGTACGCTACGCGCAGTATGAGGATTTGGGCGTAGCGAATCCTAGAGGAGGAGGGCTTGAGTGGGGGGGGGGGGGAACCCAAACCCTTCTCAGTAGTGTTAAAAAGCATTGTCCGACTTTAACGCTATCGGCAGTAACACATGTCACCACCTCCCTGTATCATAACAATTAGTTTTTTCTAGTCTGTTTTATTTCCCTCTCAATAGACTGCAACGCTGCCAGTACAGCTGATATTTCTAACAACCTGTACCAAGGACATTTCCTCTTATATATTTATGTCCATTATTAGAACGTTTAAGTAAGAACACTTTGTTCATCTCACCAGGGGCCGCCCCGATAGCTCAGTGGGTTAGAGCGCTCGCCTTGAGTGTTCTGGCCACCTGAGAGCCCAACAGTACGTGGATCGATGGTTCGAGCCCCGCTGTGGCCATATCTGTGTGGTCGCAGGATAAAGATCCCATGTCCTTCGCAAAGAGTACGGGGTTACTCTAGGAAACATGGCTCCACTCTCCCTTCCTTCTCCCATTGACGTGATATGACCAGAATTGGTTAAAGTGTCCGGAATATACAACCTACAAACAATCCCACCTTACCAGTGAGGAACGCCGATGGGTCTCCCTTGGGTGGACTTCCTTCTAGCGCAATACTTCCGCGGAAAGACCGCTTGGCGTCGTTTAACAGGTCACCGGCAGATGGCGCCTCCGGGTCGTTGTCATACCCGGAGAGCTGGGCATTACCCAGCATGCATAGCGCGTGGCTGCCACACGGTTGGGTCTCCACAAGCATTTGACTGGTCTGAAAAAATATACCAACAGAAAAAAAGTTATTTTGGTATTGAAACCATTGATGCCAGTATCGCTATTGGAAGGAAATGTTTGTTAAAACTGGTCGCTTGTATGCCGCGATAATACAAAGATAAAAAAACTGTTATCGGACGAAAAAAAATCACGTTATTATCAAGCTGTTGGGGGCATACGGAGGCTTCCTCTGTATTGCATCATTTGAAGTGAGGGGGAAAGCTTGCTCATACCTTTTGTCGCAGAGCAAGAAGTTCAGCATTCACCGGAATGGAGCACCCCTTGATAAGAGCCGACAGTCTCTCGCACCGCTGAGATATCAAAGCGATGTTGTCTGGTTTAGTTTCCAGCAGAGTTTCCAGCAGTTGAGAGTGTGCTTCCAGCAGCACCCACTCCACTTGTCCGTATATGTCCCCTTTCGCGATCCTAGGCAGTGTCTGACAAGCCAGCAGTGCCGCGCTGTAGTGCGCGCAATGCGATCAAATATCACAACAAATTCACCACAAAAAGACAATCATAAAGTATGATATATTATGCATTCGTTTTAAAAGATGATGTGGTATTTAACATTTTAATGCGCAAGGCAACATTTTTTAAATGTGGAGAAGAATATTGATTTGCGGTGTATAGGAGTCGGGTTAAAACATGGTCAACTAATCATTGACTTGCTCTATATACTTCAGGATCGGAATACCTTTTCGCAGTTTTTTTTATCTTACTTGTGAAATACTGCCTCATGAGCCATAACGTTCTTCATTTCGGGTGCCTTCTTTCGCAGCTTTCCTAGTTGTATGATGCCCCGCAAGAGATAGACGTTACTACTCTGCAGCAGACCTTCCGCCTGAAGCACCGGTTTTCTGGGACTAACGAGGTCACAGAAATGATCAAAATTAGACAGGAGTTGCCATCGTTAAAGCATAGAATATACTATGCATCATAATCGCGATCAAATACTGCTCACTTACTTGTTGGCGTCTGGATAACTGGTCACCAGTCTCGCTATGGTGGACTATAACACTGTTATAAGTACTGGTTAAATAAACATATATAATTATACGTCGAATATATTTACTTGTGATCTACGCTTGATATGCCATCTGGTGTACATGTTTAGTTCATTCATGACACTGATATAACATAACATGCCCATAAATATATAGCTGGCACAGCCCTTACCCAATCAGGTAATTTATATTTTAAACATTAGTTTGATCGAAGTACCGGTTCCTACCTCTCCTCTACTTGTAATGCTTCTTCTGTGTTGAGTTGCAGCAGCGCGTCTAACCCTTCCAGCAGGTAGCGTATGGCCTCCTCAGCTCTGGCCCCGGGCCCAGCTTTCCTCAAGGAGAGGGCCATCCCCAGATAAAACCTACAATTTCATGAAAACGATGTTACGTACGTCACATGTACGCGAGCTTTGGTGACCTCTCGCAAGATTACAAGAGTCATTGTCCAACTACAGCGCCATCAAAAGAGGGAAACACAAATACACCAAGGACGAATTCGAGAGGCAACCATGGTGACGACGGGCTTTTCCCCAAATCGCCTTTCTTTTCTAAAATGGCATCGACCATCGACCGACATCGACCATCGACCGACATCGACTATCGACCGACATCGACCATCGACCGAGATATTGGAGTAGGTAGGGTTGAAACTTTGTGGGATACCAGTGGCCATGTTGTCTTTGGATTTTAAAATTCATCAGACCAAATATGCAGACTTTAAGCATATCTTTAACTAGAGTCGAGCGCCACAACTGGACCTATATATAATGATAAAATCCATATAGACTTTAAATTTGTTCATGTTAGGTTCCATTTCCGTTGCCATGATGTCTTCACCTGGACATTAGATCCTTGCTGTTCCACGCCAGCGCGGCTTGCAGCCTGTCCACGGCTTCGTCATACTGTCCCTGGACAACCAGCATGCGGCCAACGTGAAAGTGATGCGCAGCCTTGGTCTCATCCAGCTTCAAGGCATCCAGATACTTAACGGTGGCCTGTCCGAGACTGGACCGGTCGTCGGTGGCCTTGGAGGCGGCCAGGCCCTCTTGTGTGGCCTGTTTGGACTTCCAGGCGTACAGCCCCATCACGTGGTCTGCCCGGTGGCTCTGGCCGCCCTCCAGGAGGTGATGGTACTCCTCGTCAATGGCCTTCAGCTGTACAGGGAGTGGAGACCCGGGACCGACGCCGCGAAGCTGACAAATGGCGGCGCATTCTTCCGCCTTGGAACTCTCCCGAGCCTGGATGTTGGAGGCGGCCCCGGCGCCAGAGTCCTGCGTGAATAAACGAGGTATGAAGAACTATAGAGGATGGATGGACTAGGGTTTTATGCGTATATGGGGTAGATTGAAGCAAGTGAAATGGTGTTGGTGTTTAGGCCGTTTTCATGCACATGAAATCTACATACGGCCACGATACCTCCCAGGGCAATGGTATGGGCTCGGATAAAACTTGACGTCAGATGGGCTAAACCGGCCAAAGAAGCCCTGTATGGTGCAGAGAGATGAAGAGATCGCGAGCTCCGGAGGGAAACGTGCATCAATTCGACTTTGTACAGACCTTTCTTCATTTAGTAACGATGAAAAATTGACAGACTTTACATTGTAACCAAGTGGCAAGCCCTCCCTGTTGTAGTGGTTTACGCATAAGACCGTAAATTAATAGGTCCTGGTTTCAAATCCGTGCCTAATCTGTGGCATATTTCAAACATTCATCCTTCATTGTCGCTTCATCGTCGTTCCTTGGCCCACTTTATAGCCTTGTGTGCACAAAAAGCGGCCGAAAACTTCCCTTTCCTTTACCTGGTCTTTTATGATCCCCATGGTGTCCTCAGCGAAATATTTCTCCTCCATGAGAAAGCCGAGCCGGAGATGCAGACTGGCGTCCTTGACCTTGCCCTTGATGGCGGTGGCTATGCAATGTGTGGCTTGCTGGAGGAAGTCCAGGGGAGACTCTCCGTCCGGGTAGCGTTCCTTACGTCCCGGCAGAGGAAGGGCCGCGAAGTATTTCTGGAGGCTATTATCCGCCAGGGACACTAAGTTTGCAGGGTTCGACTCGTCGAATATCTGCTGAAGCTGTCTTTCCCAGTCCCTCGTCTGAATACAATATAAGAGTAACGACGTGAATGATAAAGGTATTGAATCGTCCTAAATTAGCAAACGTGCCAACGTTATACCAGTCCGGGTTTATGGGATGTTTGCCCCCGGTGTGTACTCAATAGGAGCCGTGATGACATGATTTTTCACGCCATCTTTAGCTTATCTGCCAAGGGGCATATCATTAATGCTTCGCTTTTCTTACAAAAGACTACTTTAAATTGTCATATGCCATATACGTCTTTATACATATTACCACACAGGGAACAACAATCAGGAGGTCATTACCTTCACTTCATGGACAAGCGGTACGTTTGTTTCAAATTTTGAAGCGACATCCTGAAATGGCAAAGGGGAAGGCAATTAAAAAGCTTGCACAAAGCAAATGAAAGCTCACCCTGCTATCATAGACTGTCATTATCACCAGAAAGATCACCGTGAAAACTCGAGTACCCAAGATTATTATCTCAGAAACAAAACATTGTCAGTCAACTGCTGTGAACTTACTCTGAGGTCCAAAGTATTCACAGCCGTCTGAAATAGCGTTGAGATTTCGGATAGTTTCGACACTTCACTGTCTTCTGCAAAGATATACCATCACACAAGATAACAACGACGTATGCTCATAACTGGATGTTGTAATCCAGGTTTTAGGTTTATATATATATATATATATATACATGTATGCAATTTTTACAAAATGGTCTGTATTAACTGAGAAACTATCATTTATAGACGCTATGATATAACTAACGCTTAACCCGTTCGCCAGGTTAGGGCCAAAGACATTGTAAATTGTCGTAAGTGCAATGTGTAAAGCAATACGTGGGCTATACGCAAACAGAATGTGCACTAACATTGAGACACAAACTAGTGAATGAAGTCCCATGTCAGGAACGGCGAAGTCCCCTGTCGCTCTTAGCGCATGGCATAAATCTCTAGGTTTCGGAGGTTGGATTAGAAGTAGGATTGCTGATTAAGATATACTTACCGCCATTACACTGCGGTACATAACCCAGCACTTGCGATATCTCTTCATCAACAGCGTAATCAACAATCCTCCAATCATCCAATAAGGGCATATCATTCAAGGGATTCACTTTGGAAGTCTTGGTAATCTCGTCCAAAACCGGGGCAGAAAAAGTATGTTTCGAATCGCCATCTTTGATTGTGATCGGGCAGTACACTGGTGCCAGGGTTATGGGACACTCATATTTCATTGCTTGTGCTGGATCTTTCAACTGGACATAGCGTGGTAACTGCTTGCGAGTTACATGAACAACATAATTCTGGAATAAAGCAAAGAACAACAGAAAAAAAAAATCATAAAGTGTAAAATGAAGTAAAATCTTGTGAATAATTCATGACAGCAATGAAATAGTGTCTAACCAGTAGGTGGTCTAATGACATATATGTACTTTTATAAGAAACAGCTGGGAAAAGTGAGTGACATTTGTGGTGGTATACTATGACCATATATACCGGTACTATAGATCATCATACAATATGGAATGCATATATATATTAACACGTTGATGATTATCATAATCTTGCCACATATAAATTTCGTAATTTCTCTAATGGCCTTTTTATGCGTTAAAATATCGAATTAAATTTTTTTTTTTAAATGAATGTGCTTTAGGTCACCTTTAGGCCCTTGAACCGGGCCAAGAAACTTCTTGGAATTACTAAAAAACGGATTTAATTAAACATGTCTCATACGCGCAGTTGCCAGGATTCGTACTCGTGCATGACTTGCTGATATGTATGCAGCTCAGCCTGCTGAAATGTCACTACCGGATGAATTTAGTTCAATTTCACTTTAGTAATAACTAAACCATCGTTTTTGGACCCATATTTTTTCGCCTTTCGACGCCCTGAGAACTGAAAACTGAACACATTCATTCACCACTCAAGAAGCATGCAACAGGGTCCACTGCAACATATGATCGCTAGAGTAAACTAATTACATACGTGTGGAAAAAAATGGTGAACGTGAATACAAAACATAGAACAGAACCGCTGCTGGTAAATTAAGTGGGCTCAACCAACAGTGTCCTACTCAATAACAGTACTGTACCTCCTTAGTAGATCCATCAGGTGATGAAACTTCTACAACCAGCTTTGTGACGCCAAGATTCAGTGCATGCGCTGCTCCGGATTTTTTGCCATTGATAGTCAGATCCGACTTTGCATCTGGCACAGACGCGGTCACTATCAAGCTTGCAGTGTTGCAAGCCACATCGGCTGAAGTATAGTCAGTGCGACATGTCACTCAAATGTTCAAGGTAGAGGTTAAACAAAGAGATCTTTGTATGGTTTTCCCTATACACTATAAATGTACTTATTAACTCTATATGTACACTAGATGCTGCATATTGTAATTAAGGATTATCATGATGCACATTACCCGTAATTACTTTCCCAAAAAATCTAATGTAGCCGAAGTAGATTCTGATACAAATAGATATATGTCTGAAAAAAACTGGAAAATGTCATGGCTGAGTTTTTAAATAAAACATATTCTATAGTTCAATGTTGATTGTTGAAATGTATTCGAAGTAGATTCTGATACGAATAAATCGAGCAACCCGAAAAAACAGGAAAATGTAATGGCTAAATTTAATAAAACATATTTCATAGTTAACTGTTGATTATTAAATGATCTACAAGATATACTTACAGTAGTATTCTTTCACATCGGGAGTAAATTCTGGTTTCAGTTGACCAGACTGAAGCTTTAGTTCACTGAGAGTAGCATCTTTGGCTGAAAGCCTTTTAATATGCACCAAATAGACCTTGGTGGTGCCATCTTCAGCAGTGACCTCTATTTTGACCTCATTCACCTTGCCTTCTTCCAGTGGCACATTTTTACTCCCATCGCTTCCCTGGAATTTAGATATGCTCAATGTTTCGCATAATGTTGACATGATTCATTCGCTTTGCTTAGATCAGCTAGTAATAATAAGCAAATATTTTCTTTCATTCCACAGCCTTATAGGCCCCTAATACGACAAAACAGTAAAAAAATATATGAATATAAAATATATATGCATAACAATATTAATATACATATGAGGCCATGATAATAAAGTCCATCATTTGCATATCCGGCACAATTAAGTGGCATAGGTAAATGTCTAATGCCAAACGTTTCTATTTTATGCAACTATATATTTCCTGTCACTTTAATTCTGGTGCCAAAGAGGCGTTAAGTGCACTGGGATCCAACTCATGCAATAGACTAGGAATGATTTAGTTCTAAACAAGATTATTAGTCATGTTAGTACATATAGTAACAATGGACCGAAACAATAACAACAGGGTTTGTTGACTTCGTGAGGCTGTATGTACGTGGGTTAATCCAGATGTCACAACCAGCGAAAAGCACTGCCGTATCTGGTATATAGCGTCAGGTCTTCGCAACATTGTTAGGAAATGCGTGGGTGTTGCAGTGGAGAACATTGGTGTTTCTGACATAAAGTGCATAACACTGGTGTTAATTACTGATATCAAGTGCATAACATTGGTGTGACTCACATCAAGTGCATAACATTGGTGTTACTGACAATTAGTGCACAGCATTGGCGTTACTGACATCAAATGCATAACATTGATGTTACTGACATCAAGTGCATAACATTGATGTTACTGACATCAAGTGCATAACGTTGCTGTTACTGACATCAAGTGCATAACGTTGCTGTTACTGACATCAAGTGCATAACATTTATGTTACTGACATCAAGTGCATAACATTGGTGTTACTGACAGCATGCCAGCGCATAACATTAGTGTTACTGACAGCACCATAAAGTGCATAAAATTGATGTTACTGACATCAAATGTATAACATTTTTGTGACTGACATCAAGTACATAACATTGGTGTTACTAATATTAAGTGCATAACATTAGTGTTACTGACAGCATGCAAGCGCATAACATTGGTGTTACTGATATTAAGTGCACAACATTGGCGTTACTGATATCAAGTGCATAACATTGGCGTTACTGACATCAAGTGCATAACATTGGCGTCACTGACATCAAGTGCGTAACATTGGCGTTACTGACATCAAGTGTATAACATTGGCGTTACTGACATCAAATGCATAACATTTATGTTACTGACATCATGTGCATAACATTGGTGTTACTGACTTCATTGGAAGTTACGCAATGTCCTTTGTGATATAGTGTTGGTCTTATGGCCATCAACAGAGGGACACCAATTGGTGTTGAGGACGCCGGAATATTGCGGTTTAGTCTCGTTGGCATATCGAGAACAGAAGGTGAGATTTTGCTGACTGCCATCAAGTGTTAGAACACTGGTGTTAGTGACATCAAAAGACAGCTCCGGCTACACCATTGGTCTTAGTGACATCATTGCAAGAGACAAAACATTGGTCTTAGTGACAGCATTGCAAGAGACAGATCATTGGTCTTAGTGACATCATTGCAAGAGACTGAACATTGGGCTTGTGACATCAAGAGACAGAACATTGGTCTTAGAGACACCAAGAGGCAGAACATTGGTGTCTTAGAGACATCAAGAGGCAGAAAACTGGTCTTACTGACATCATAAAACAGAACATTGGTCTTAGTGACATCAAAAGGCAGAACACTGGTCTTCATGACATCAAGAGGCAGAACATTGGTCTCATTGACATCAAAAGACAGAACATTGGTCTCATTGACATGAAAAAAAAACATTGGTTGTAGTGCCATCAAAAAACAGAACACTGGTCTTAGTGCCATCACACAACAGAACATTGGTCTTAGTGAAATCAAACAACAGAACATTGGTCTTAGTGAAATCAAAAAACAGAACATTAGTCTTACTGACATCAACAGACAGAACACTGGTCTTACTGAGATCAAAAACAGAACATTGGTATTAGTGACATCAAAAGGCTGAACACTGGTCTTCATGACATCAAGAGGCAGAACACTGGTCTTCATGACATCAAGAGGTAGAACATTGGTAAACATCAAGAGGCAGAACACTGGTCTTCATGACATCAAGAGGCAGAATACTGGTCTTCATGACATCAAGAGGCAGAATACTGGTCTTCATGACATCACAAGGCAGAATACTGGTCTTCATGACATCAAGAGGTAGAACATTGGTAAACATCAAGAGGTAGAACATTGGTAAACATCAAGAGGCAGAACACTGGTCTTCATGACATCAAGAGGCAGAATACTGGTCTTCATGACATCAAGAGACTGAACACTGATCTTCATGACATCGAGAGGCAGAACACTGGTCTTCATGACATCAAGAGGTAGAACATTGGTAAACATCAAGAGGCAGAACACTGGTCTTCATGACATCAAGAGGCAGAATACTGGTCTTCATGACATCAAGAGGCAGAATACTGGTCTTCATGACATCACAAGGCAGAATACTGGTCTTCATGACATCAAGAGGTAGAACATTGGTAAACATCTAGTGGTAGAACATTGGTAAACATCAAGAGGAAAAACACTGGTCTTTGTGATATTAAGAGGCAGAACATTGATCTTCATGACATCGAGAGGCAGAACACTGGTCTTCATGACATCAAGAGGTAGAACATTGGTAAATATCAAGATGCAGAACACTGGTCTTCATGACATCAAGAGGCAGAACATTGGTCTCATTCACATTAAAAGGCAGAACATTGGTCTTTGTTAAATCAAGAAGGAAAACAAATTGAATTGTGGGGAGTGGATTTGTAGGGGCCAAGAGGTCGACAGACTACATTGGCTGGGTCTGGAGGGGAAGGTGAGTACAGGGTTTTTCTTTAAGCCTTGTTTGGTTAAGAGTAGGGGTAGGTCGACTAAAACAGTTATGGTCACTGAGTCAGCAGGTGAAAGGGTATATGCCCAATCCAACTGCAGTCTGAATCGACCTTGGGTAGGGTCCCAGGGTGCCCTGCTGCCATGCAGAGATTGGAGGTGACAAGTTGATGGATGGTCAGGAGGAAGGGGGATGCAGATCATACTTTGAATTTATGGATGAAACTGCTCATTGTGTTTACTGTTATTTCAGCAGAAATGACTATGGCTGATGTCTGATTTTATCAGTTTTGTCCCCTTTGTCCAGTATCTCTTGATCTGCTCTACCCCCAGTGGCCCCTACCTGTTCCCCTTTTATCCCAACAAGCTGTTAACGCAGGATGCAGCCAGACAGACCCATAGCTGGTCTCTGGTAAAAAGGTCACCCAGGATACCCCCTAAATCCCCAGCCCCTACCCTAATCAACGCATATAGGGTTGATCCTTATACAGAGTTGAGTGCTACAGGAATATAGTCTTCTTCACAGCGTGTTAAGGCCCGGGTCGCAGATGTAGGTGGTGTAACGAACATGATCAGAGCTGTACGAATAGCAAACCAGCCTATTGGTATGCTGTAGGGGGCTGTACGAATATGGATAGGATGGCTGTGCTATCAGACCAGCTGTATATATAATTTCCCCACCCTTTAGTATGGGTGGGGGAAGGATGTGGTGGGGGTCTGAGATCTTTGAATTGGAATCATCTGAAAGGCATAACTTGTAAATGTCTATGAAATATTGTGTTGATAAATCCTCAGATAATTTTTTCAGGTTGAGTTGTTATCAAAGATTGCCCATTAATCCTGCGTGATCGAGCCTCCCCTGCCTCCACCCCCCACTTGACAGTATGCATATGGTCCGCCAATGGACACAGCTGCTAGCTTCATGCATGGCTCCTCCCTCCACCCCTTCCCCCCCTAATCCATACGGCCGTTCTGGTAGTAGATCTACGGCCGTCCAATAGCCAGTGACAGGCCGCCACGGCCTTCACAAAAGTTTGGGTTTTGTTTGTCAACTAACCGATATATTATAAGAAGCACCTGAGTCGCTGGTCAAACATTCGAATGTAATTTTTGCTGTGGAACTTGCAACCGTGACATTGTAGTCTTTCGTGTCCTTCTTAAACGAAGGATTTAACTTTCCAGGCTTGACATTTAACTTTTCAAGATTGCAGTCGTCCATGTTGAATCCAAGGACGCATATTTACAGATTTAGTGCGGGACAGATCACTAAAAAAAATAAATATAATAAGCTCATAAATGCAGGGCATAATTAAAGTGAGAGCGATAGACATTTCTGTATTTTTTTTCAATTGACAAACAAAAGAAAGGCAACCCTATTTAGATCTATTTAAATAAAATATTGTGGAATAACATTTTTTTTCTTATTACCAAACATCCAAACGGTAAACCAAACTTAGTCGTCGAAAATTAATCGGCTTCTTTTTTATTGATAACTAGACTGCTGTATAACGTCACACATTTTAAGATGTGGTAAGAGTCTGACCCAAAGATTGTATAATATAGGTATTTGGGAGACCTTTGCCCCTTGCATTGTGTTAGGCCCCCATGCCCATGCATGAGCATAGCTCTCAATCCCACTTTTTGAGCAACCCGGATATGATATGCATAATGCAAATTCTACGCCAGTTGATCATAAGTGTAGACCCCCCCCCCGCGCCCCCATCACACACATACACCTTATACTAAACTCCGCTATTTTTTTTATTGAATCCCTGCCCCCCCCCCCCTCCCTTAGTCAGTTAGTACAATTTTCCGGCGAGTTGACACACATTAATTTTTTTAACCTCCCAAGGGGATTTCGTGATGGGTTGACGGGTAATTTCGGTAAATAGCTCAATGCTTTTATGAGCAGCTACGCGGGAAAGAAGAAGCGAGTTTCTAGCAATAAGTTTATTTAGTGAATAATTGTTTATTTAAGACCTGCCATTTAGACACGATGGTTGATAATATTGATGACGATGACTTGCTTGACGACCTAACGACTTTTGGACACACTGTGGACGATACCGAAGCTTTAGATAAACGTTAGTAAACTCGGCTCCGTAAACTCCCCAGGAACAGATAAGATTGGCAGATATGATTTGTTTACACTTCATTTTCAATACCCTGAACAGGTTTATCAATGACAATGTGTTTATTGTCACTTATTGAATCAGTAAATCGGTGGAGAGGGTGGGGGGCCCTCCAATGATTTACTGTGTGTAGGAGGTGGGGGGGTGGGGGCTCCACTGATTTACTGTGGCCGAGTAGGGGGCTAGCCCCGACTCCACAGATTTACTGTGGCGGAGTGGGGGCTAGCCCTGGCTTAGCCCTATGGGATGTTGTTGGGAAACAATTCCACATGTCCGGTCCATCAAATCCTGTATGGCATTTTACAAATACTTGTGGCGAGAAGCGGGTGTTGATTGCGAAAACTTTTTGGGGTATGGCAATAGTTTCTAAAAGTATGTATCTTACAACTTATCTTGTTATTTTGGTTGAAGTCTCTGTAATTACGACGATATCGTCTGTTGATTTTTCGAAGCAGCAGACAACTCAATTCTGTCCGATACCTTGCCTACCCAGTGGAGAAACTGTGCATGCGTGCATGTTGTTAAGATCACATCATTCGCTTGGTGGCGCTTCATACACCTAGCCATTGACACGCAATAAGCGAAATGCCACCTGGCGAAAGCTGCAGGTGAAGAATGTCCAAATGCGAAATGGCGAGATAAATAACAAGAAAATCTCTTTTCAACTAACTTGATAATAATGCGATACTTTGTTAGTTCATATGCATATGGGTTTTGTGGTAAATATAAAGTTTAGGTATCAGAGTATAAAATGACGAGGGTTTGATGGATCGTGCGGTTAACAACACTTAGTCGCCCACAAAAACAAATCTTACACCTACATTTTCTACATGAGGACATGAGACTGTTGTGCAGAGCAACAACTATCTCATATGGGACTAGCCCCAGCTCTACTGGCACTGATAAGGGCCTTCCACTGATTTACTGGGGGAGGAGGGCTCCAGATTTACTAGGGGAGGGTGGGGGGGCAGACTCCATTGATTTACTGTGGAAGGGGGAGGGGGCTCTACTGAGTCTTTCACTGAGTCACTATGTATTGCATCAATAAATTATATTCATTAAAATATTTTTGAGAATTAGAGTAAGACTTGATTGCCAGGCTTGTTAACCAATAACATTTTGCAATGAATAGGTGCTGGAGTGGAAGTAGGCAGTGCCAGTGCTAGCTTAAATTAGGGTATACCTAAAGGTTTACCTAACCTTACCTGGATAAGGGGAGGTTTATCACTGTTAAGATGTCATATTTTAATCCCAGTTATCCAACACAGTTCGACCTGTAACAGATTACCACAATGCTAATTGCTCCCTTTATTCCAACATTTATTTTCTGACACTGACACAGCTTTTTGGCAACCAAAGTACCAATTTCTCTCATTTATCTGACCAATTGGCAATTCTTTTATTGTGATAAGTTGCCTGCTGACTGTTAACGTAAATGGTTAACACTGATAGTTATTGTTTTCAAGTATTGACCCTTAAGGTGTGATGTCTTTATGCATGTTACATAGATTTCAAATAGCTTTTAGGCTGTAATCTAGAGTTAGGGTTTACAAACTCAAAGGGTCTTTTGAAGTTATTATTTAATGTCATTGTACAGTCAACACATTAAATCATGCCCAATCAATCTAAATGACAATGTCATGTCAGCCAAGGCGTATGTCACTATACTATATTGAAACCAGTGATGCATTCGTCAAGTGTAATGCAAACTTGAAGCATATTGCTAAAAGACATACAAAACTAATCTACCTATGCCTGCGTGCAATCTGCTTTGGATACTTTCTGCAAAAATTAAAGTAATTTGCCTACACATGTACAGTGTGATAGAAAGTTACAGTTCCTGCATGTATGCAAGGACTACACAAACAATCAGCCATTGCCGATTTGTCATGCGAGTCACACCAACACCTAGGATTTCTGTAATCATTAATCTGACATTTTCATTATCCAACACAAATTCGGGTGTAACCGAATGTGTCAGAATTAACGGGGTCTGAATGTACCGTTTTATTAAACTTGCATGATTGGTCAGTATTAAATGTCTGAAAGTTTTTTTTTTATCTAATTAAATCTGGGATTCTATAATAATACATTCCATATATATATTCTTTAACCTGAACCAAGTGATTATACACTCCTGCTGGACAGCGGACGGTGTGAACCTCCTCGGTCTTGTTTTTACCTTTATATTCACCCACCACATTTGTTATCAATCTTATGCATATATACCTGCTGTGACTCCAGGGTGTCTTTTAGTGACTAATCATATAACCTAACCAATACCTGTGTTGTTATTCTATAAATGTTGTTTTCTCTCATTTCTTTTCCAAACAGTCAAGTTATTGTGTGTTACTCATCACATCAGTCCCTCAGACATCGTATTGGAATGGGTGGCCTTCTGTCAAAGTAGCAAGAAAAGTCCGAAGTTGAACCAGGAATCACTTGACCAGTTTGAACGAGAGGTGAGGTGAACATTTGAATGGCATCATGACAATCACTGGAAGCAGCTACTTGGATAATCATGCTGAAAACTATGGTCTCTAATACATACTGAAGGCCACCCGATTTTAAATCAATGGAATATAAGAAATAAATACATGTCAGTCTACTACCTTAGCCTCATTTATAAAGTGACAGTACCTGAAAAAGTATCAGCTATGCCACATTTGCTTGGGGTTCGTCAGTGTAATAATACTTTACCATCAGTCCTATTGACTTACGGTAAGTCACTTTTGCATTACTGTTGTCTTGTTTCAGCGTTTGAATAAAGTTTCCAACAAGCATAGTAAACCAATTACAAAGTCCCAAGATGTGATCCGAGGAGCAAGTGCCCTTGAAGATATGTATCCTTCAATCAAAGTGTGACTGGTGTATAAGTGACTGGTTTCCTGTATATTTCTTTCAATCAATCAGTCTTCAATTTTTCTAGTGTGGGTGGCTTAGCAATGCTACCGGTATGTACATACTAAGATTGAGTAGTGTTTTGAGTCTGTATAATCCAAACCCTTACTGCTGGCTTCCTTAGCTAGTGAAGTGTGGATGCTGACACTGCTGAGGAACTTCTCGGAGCCTATGCAACCCCAAACAGCAAGGTGAGCATGACATGGAACTGATAGTGATTGAGGTACATAATTGGTAAAAAAAAAAGAATAAAATTACCGGTACTGTTCTCTTCCTTGCATTCAGACTTTCAATGTTTTTAATTAAACCGGTAAACCTAAATTTTCTCTAACAATAATGGTTATCATGTACCGGGTAGTACAAGTAATTCAGATCTTTATTATGTATGATACATAATGGATCAAATGTGCAATGAAACGGTGAGGCAATTAGGTTTACAGATGTCCTGATTTTACCGATGTTATAGACTACCGGTAATATCACACCAATATTGTACAGGAACTGATATATATAAATATATATATATATATATATACAATGTAGTGACCTCATGACCCTTGGTTCACAGGCCTCCAAGAAGAGGCTTCATACACCTGAAGGTCCGCAGAACAAGCGACTGACGGGTCTGTCACGAAGTCCTGCCACAGCGCCATTCTCTCCTGCCAGCTTCTCTCCCGCCATGTATGTGTTGGTCATTTATTACATGCATGTGTCTTTAGTTAAACCCATTGAAGGTCCATTCTTTGTGTGTTTCGTACAATGTACAATCTTTATAATTCAGGACTTACATTTTTTTTCGGTGAAATGTTTTCATATAAATACTGTATCTTTAAGCAACTTTTGCGTTCTAGTTAGTGTGCTTGTATGTGTGCCGTGGGCTGAAAACCTGCTTAATTAGAAGTAAACTGCTTAGGTTCATGACAATCTGTTCCTACGCCTTGATCTAACACCAATGCCAATGAAAAAAATATGTAGCCTACCTCCCATGTTAAAGTGTTCGTGCCATGCCAAAACAACTTTAGCTCATATTAATCTTCTGTGTGTCCGCGCTTATATTATCGAGTTGTAATGCCCCAAATAGTAGAAGGGCATACTTTTTCCACTTGTTTTCGCACTTACCAATTTAACTTTTGCGAGCGAGGAAAGTGACGTCAATAGGGGAATACAAACGCACGTGCTTTTATATTGAGACTCAGATTCTGTCTGCTCATTGGCTTGAACTCAACGAAACGCACTCAACCATGAAAACAATACACGCCCTCGACCACAGATGTCTACGCACTGCATCAAAGCTCACCTGTCAATCTTGTGACATCATTGGGGAATTTTCAAATAACGCTCAGATGCAATGCTCCCAGAAATAAACCCGCCTGACCTCACTTTTGCTACTTTAACAAACCCGTTTATAGTAATATCGTGGAATAAAAATTGTAAACTCCCATTAAAACAAATTGTTATTTGTTTATCTTCCCTAAACCAAGTTAACTCTGAGCAAGACAAAATCGTGGCACGAACACTTTAATGCAAGTACATATGATGTCATTGATGCGAAATATTTATATTAGATTCCGCGGCACACGTTTAACGTAAAATAGGTTGATCTGCTGCTGTATTATCCTGTGTAGAAAGAAATTAATTAATGTTATCCATTTTACTACTCAATTTGTTCATTTTTACTTCCATCGTAAGCTATACGTGTAGGAAGCTGTCTCAAAAATGATGTTCAGTTGAATGCATTCCATTGTATATATAAACTTTGTACCGTAAAACCTGGCGCCTAAAGTTTCCCATTAAGTTGGTACTATTTTTTTTGTATCTGCAGCGCCACTCCGTCCCAGAAGTACAGTGGACGGAAGAATGCTGGCGAGGTCGTGTTTAGCTTCGGGCCGTCAGCCAGGGCGAAGTGGCGGTCTGACCGGGATGTGCCCTGCGCCATAGATGTCTATCCGGGGGAAACTGCTCTCACTGAACGCTTCAAGTTCATGTTCCAGAAGTTGACAGACAAGGCCAATGGTAAACCTCTTCTTATATAATAGAAAAACACAACAAAAACATGTGAATCGATATTTTGAATTTGTAGTTTACATCATACTAGGCCTCTTCTCATGTTCTTCAATTGATAATAGCTAATTATGATATATCTCTTTTTAATTTAGAGCCTCAGTGCTTGTCTTGTGTAAGATGCGTATTTTGTGAGAGAACTTGACCAGGCCTACGGTGGGGTGTAGATATATTGCGGAAGCCTGTGTATGTGACGCGTGTCTTCACTCCGCGCTGTCTCCACCGCAGTGCTTAACGACCAGCTGGAGGACATGGCGGAGCAGCTGAAGGAACACTACAAGGTGGAGGACTTCTCCCACGTCGCTCTCCCCAGCCAGGTACTGCATTATTTATATCGTATAACAAGGTTACGGAGAAGACCCTGGTACAATTTGACAGAAGTAATTGCATGCACTCACACGCCCCAGCCAGCTATGATAAGATGATTTGGCTGTACCATCAGACGTTGGTCCTGTGCATGCCCAGTGCAAGCGAATTCTGAATTGAAGAGCTTTATACACAAAAACACCTAATTTTCCTATCATTAAGATATAAGGAGGTTTTACTTGCCAATAATTAACCCCAAGTCTTCATAACGTTGAATGGTGTCTTCTTTCCTCTGTTGGTCCAATTGTGGACAAAAATGGGTTAAACCAACAGTATTTCCTTTCGTTACCCTGCGCAGGACCTAGTGACGGTGTGTGGCCGGATAGCCTGTGATAGCAATGGGAAGCTGAACGCCCAGTCGGTGCTCCTGGAGGGATCCAGAGACACCTCGGCGGGCAAACAGATCCCTGTGGATCTGTCCCAAGTCAAGCAGTACTCCCTCTTCCCGGGCCAGGTCTGTGGTACCGACTCCTACCGTATACACGCGTAGACGGCAAAAGGCCGTATTTTTTTTCGTTTTTTTAGGGGGGGGGGGGTGATCGCTTCAGCAACATTTTTGATCGCCAGATGTCATGTCGGACGCACTGTGGACTGGTAAAAAATGCTGTGTTATTACCCTTCAATAATTTGTCATTTTATGATTACATAAGTTATAGGAATGGCAGGTTCACACCAGTCGACTTTTGTCAGGTCCTATTATATACATAGACTTGTTATACGAAGAAAGATTCGTGTTATCAACTGGTGTGACCTTAGTCTGGTACGGCGCCATTTGTCTAAAATTTGCTTCTTCTTGCCTTCCAGTTGGTCGCTATGGACGGCATCAACAGTACGGGAGGAAGATTTGTGGCCAAGAAGATATACGAGGTACTTGTCGACTGAGTCAATCGATATAACCAATATGTGTTGAAAAGAGGATGAAAGAAAATGACCGTCATGCACTTTTTCCTTCCCATATGTAAGAGATTACTCAGTGTTTTTGCAGGCTGAAAGTGCACATTATTTACAAATGAACACTGAGATATGGTATATAACATGACCAAATAGTGTGCAAACTGCATAAAATTGTGGATTTAAGATGGATACTCCATGAGTAATTGTGTTGCAATCTCATTAGTTGAGCTCATCTATGCGGGCTAAAAAATTGCGAGAGCGATGTCCAACGAAAATAACGCCTGGTAAACTATGTACAGTTATATGTATATTACTGTTATGTTTTTATGTTGCAGAGTGTACCTCAAGAATTGCCGGCAACTACGAATATGTTGCCAGAAGGTAAGGCTTTTTCGTGGTGATGGACCACGTGCTCAATTATCCTTATTCCCTGTTTTGTGGCTTGATCTGATAGTGTTATTCATCGTAATTGTCAACAACGGTAAATCAAAAGCAGATATTGGTGTCCTTGTCACTTTGTCGTCTAAAGTTATTACTCATTTTTACCATCATAGGTGCAATACTTATTTAAATTTGACGAAGATGGAAAGTCCCTATTTTGCTATTGTACATAAGAAGGGTAATGTAATAATAGATAACATAATAATAGAATAAAATAACTAAACATTTTGTATCATATGTACATAATTATTTAAAGTCTTGTCTGATTGTTCGCTTGCAGGGCCTCTGAAAGTGGTGGTGGCGGCGGGACCCTTCTCCACGTCAGACAGCTTCATGTACGAGCCACTGACCGACCTCGTCAACTCCTTGCAGAAGAACCCACCAGATGTGTGCATTATGGTAAGTGACGTCATTGTCATCACTGAGTAAACGGGGAGCTTTTCTGTATCTGTTAGGAGCCGCCCGATAGCTCAGTGGGTTCGAGCGCTCGCTTCGAGCGCTCTGGCCGCCTGAGAGCTTAACGGCACGTGGATCGGTGGTTCGAGCCCCGCTGTGGCCATGTCTGTCGGGTCGCAGGGTAAAGATACCATGTCTTTCTTCGCAAAGAGTAGGGGGTTACACCCAGCGAGATGGCTCCACTCTCCCTTCATTCTCCCATTGACGCGATATAACCAGAATTGGTTAAGTCGTGAATATGCAACCGGTCTGAATCAGTTAGTAAGCAGGCTGAACTGCAGAATAACGTGGGCGTGCGCACTCGCACCAGCCATGTATGAGACATGTTTGATCCAACCCCATGTCATTCTCCATGGAGGGTTTCTCAGCGCCAGTTTATCCTTCGTGTCCAAAAAGTTGGTCTAAAACACCAACAGTTCATCTTTTCATAAGCACTTGTTTGAACTGTTGATGATGAGCATGGTCTATCAGCTAGCGTTCGGTCTGCCAATCATGGTCAGACCGAATTGTAGCCATTTACAATTGACTCACGCATCTGCGTTTGTCCTCCTGACATAAGTAATACTGATGTTTAGCATTTTATGCATGTTTACAAGGCGACGTTGGCACTGTCCGTGTCGTATAGCGTAGCCCAGACGGTGCATGTCTGTAGTTAAACGAGGCGACAGTGGTGGTTCACGACAAATGTCGCTCTGTTGCTGGTAATTTTACGTTTATTTGACTATTCATATAAAAGGCTGTTAAACTATACATACATGACATTATTGCAGCTGGGACCCTTCTTGGATGTAAAGAACCCCGACCTTGAGGTACGTCCCTGTTGCTGGAAGAATATCCTTTGTGTCAAGGCCATTTGATGTATTTAGGCATATTTGTGCCACATACTTCACTGGTTACATAACTAAATTCTCTTCTTGTGCACTGCCTTGTGAGATAACAAGACATCTCTACCATGCATAAGTTCACTTACTGTGTGCGCTGTATTGGGCTTTACATTCGGTCCATGCCAATATCAGCACGATTTGAGTTGAACTTCTTATATTTGATATCATTTCGATGTATTAGGGGCTACTGGAATCAAAGGAAGAAACACTGATCTTTGGCTGTGGGTAGATGCACTGGAGAACATATACAGCCGCTGAAAGATCTTTCATTAATAGCCATTATATCAATATTGTGCATCGCCAGATTTTAGTGCATTATTTTATAGATATTTGTTTAATTCTCGCGTTGACTCACTTTATATGATGGTTCTTGTAGAAAGGTCTTGGAGCCGTTACCTTTGAAGACTTCTTTCAGAAAACTGTTGAATCGCTGCTCAGTGGAACCCAAGGGTTGGTACTTTTATCCGCTCGCCATGACCATTCAGTTCCCATAAACCACTCTTATTGACAGTCCATGACATACCGTAATTTCCGGGCTATAAGTCGCACCGGTGTATAAGTCGCACCAGCGGTGTGAGATTCACCCGCTCGTTGAAGCACTGTGTACAGCGAATTATCCCCATCTCGGGAGGTGACGTGTTTGTAATCTTGCCCAAAAACATAGAATCAATACCCTCTATTAGCACTCATTATCACCAAAAAGTGTTCTCTTGTTTCTCTCACGTTCTCTGTTAATGACCTGCCTCTGTGTTGCAGTTCGAGCACCCAGTTTGTCCTCGTACCATCCTGGAGGGACGCCCATCATGACTTTGTCTTCCCCCAGGCACCCTACAATCTGGGCAAACAGACTCCTAACGCAAAGGTATTATACTAGTATCACTAGTTTATCCCATCTTTTGTTGACACCCTGTGCACAATACATAGAATAATAAATGCATTGTTAAAACCCAAATCGTATTTTGGGGCTATGGGCCACCTGATGCGGCGCAAAATCACCTCATCATGGTCATCCATCCTTCCACCGGGTGAGATCTGACCTGATTATCGCTCAGCCGACCATGAACCATGAGCTCTTGTCTCTACATTACAGCGCCTCCACATGGTCTCTGACCCATGCACGCTCAACATAGATGGCGTGGTCTTCGGAATCACCTCGACGGATGTCCTCTTCCACCTGGGGGCTGAAGAGATATCCAGGTATATATGGGTGTGCCCCTTAGGACGTGGGGTGGGGGAGGGGGGTTGTGTTTGAAGCCGTAGAGCTATCCAGCTACTAAATGTGGCAAGCTCCATCGTTAAATCCAAGATGTTCTGCCGGATTCAGGGGCGGCCACCTTTGGTTCTAGTGGTGTTTCTACGTGTTGTTATTTTCCGGATATTCCCAGTCCGTCTGAGATAGAACGAATGGGCTTTAGCTGACGAGTACACACTGCCTACTGTAGCAGCCATCGTGCTGATTTCACTTGGCGATATTGCAGATCACGTCAGACCTTTATAAATACATTGTAATACAGAGAAGGGAAGCCATTTTAGTCCAGGGTCCTTAATAGGGTGTATATATTTTTAGACTGACCTAGTTTCTTACGTCTTTCTCTCTCAGCTCCGCTGGTTCCTCAGACCGACTGGCTAGACTCACGCAGCACATTCTGACGCAGCGCAAGTAAGTGTCCCCGTATCTCCTGCCGCGTTACCGTACTAAACCCCAACGATCGCTCGGGAACCTTGCAATGCATGGTGACTTCTGTATGGGTAATCTACATTAGTATTTTGACTATCGTAGTTTTCATGTTGGAGTAGTTTATTCGGTACTATGCACTATGTAATTGGTGTTATGACTTGTATTTTTGACGTTGGAGTAGTTTATTGGGTACTATTTGCAATGGCATTATAACTAATGTATTTTTGATGTAGCAGTAGTTTATTCGGTACTGAACGACTCCATGGTACACGCACAAACACATATTCAAAGAACAAACAGACCTACACTCGTCTCTTGAATAATGGAAGAAGCTTTCATTGTCTTTGGTTTAGGCTAGCCTTCTTGTACACAAAGCTGGTCTTTATCCGGTAGGCTCGGCTAGGGCGGTCCTCTTGTTGGCCGATTCGCTCCCCAAGGTTGGCTTATCTATGTTTGCGCCTTATAATGTTCTTCAAGAAGAGTAGGAGAGTACTCTTAGGGACATGACTCCTACCTCTTGTTTTTCCTAGTGTCGCCATGTGGCCGTACATGTGCCCTTCGCAAACCAACCCGGTATAATTATCTCTTTCCCACGCACGGACGCTTTACACTTAAGCCGCCCAAGCGCCTTTGGACGCCTTCACACTTACCCCGCAAAGAGCATTTTGACGCCTTCACGCTTACGCTGCACAACCGCCTTTTGACGCCTTCCAACTACCCATGCCATTTTAGGTTGAAATTCCGGGTCCCTCAACGACAAAATTTCCATAGTGATACTTAGGCGTATCCTTAACAGTAAAACGTTTCATTGAATGTGTCAGCATAAATAGAACACATTTTAGGGTGAATAACATACACCCATCCGAGGCCAATACAAGCCCGCGCAGCTAACCACTGTGCGAATGCACTGACCTAGATCTGGCTGGCCGGGTAAACTTATCAGTAAGCTGGTACCGACACTCATGCTAGGATAGGGTTTGAGCCAGTCAGTGCCGCTGGCTAGGGCAGCGACTGGCTCTGCGGACTAGGTGCGCTCGGCCGGGCCTCTGCGTGCGGACACCGTGCACTGTTTTAGTCAGTTTCTAGTGTGAGTATGTGCACGAGCGGGGCACTTTCTCTGCGTGGGAAAGAGTTAAATATCACCAGGCATTGAAATGACTATCGACAGGTGATTGGGCTGTAACTATTTATATAGATATATATATATGTATAACTTGCAGTTACTATCCGCTGTACCCGCCGTCCGAGGAGGTGAACATCGACTATGACCGCTACGAGCGGCACGCTCGGCTTCCCGTCACCCCCCACCTCCTCGTTGTACCCTCCGAACTGAGGTACTTCGTCAAGGTCAGTAACAGGGTGGTCCGCCAAGGTCATGATGTAACAGGGTGGTCCGCCAAGATCATGATGTAAGAGGGAGGTCCGCCAAGGTCATGATGTAACAGGGTGGTCCGCCAAGGTCAGTAACAGGGTGGTCCGCTAAGGTCAGTAACTGGGTGTTCCTCCAAGGTCAGTAACATGATAGTCTGCCAAGGTCTGTAACAGGGTTGTCCGCCAACGTCAGTAACAGAGTGGTCCTCCAAGGTCAGGAACAGAGTGGTTCGCCAAGGTCGGGAACAGGGTGGTCCGCCAAGGTCAGTAACAGGGTTGTCCGCCAAGGTCAGCAACAGGGTTGGCCGCCAAGGTCAGTAACATGGGGTCAGTCGAGGTCCGTAAATGTTCATCCAAGGTCATGAAGTAACAGGGTGGTCCGCTAAGGTCAATAACGGGGGTCGTCCAAGGTCAGTAACAGGGTGATCAGCCAGGGTCAGTAAAAGAAAAACTGTAGAAGAAAAACGTTGGCAGGCTGAACTCATTATCTTCCGCAAATGTGCATTCACCAAAATCTCAGTTTAGAACCTTAGTTTCTTTATTAAACCTAACCACCAAATAATTTGTAACTCAAACGCTTATTTTGCAGGATATTGGCGGCTGTTGCTGCGTGAACCCGGGACGCCTGGCCAAGGGTCAAGTGGGCGGAACCTTCTCTAGGATAATCATCGAGCCAGCCAAGGAGGGCAAAGCCGGGTCTCTCATCAGCCAGGTGGCCGCTGAGATCGTCCGCATCTAGGTTCTGTTCCATGTTCGCAGCACTCGCAAAATTATTCCTTTTGTAAAAAGTCAGTGGAGACTAAGTAATACGTGGGCTATACTTATGGTGTTTTTTTGTATGAATAAAAATAGGTTCATTACTAGTGATACGGTCCCACAATGCGAAATGCAGGTCAAATCAGATGGCTTGTCTAAATGGGAACCGTGATGAGAAATGAAATAAAACAATTCGGAATTTATATGTAGAAATGTATCTTAAAGGTAAGAATAAAAAATATTGACAATATGTGACGTCATTTCCTTTCTGCGTCTGCGGAAAAGTTCTGAGCGGCCTTTAATGGCTCTGTGCCAGTACCTGCTTGTCAGGTTGTATCACACCTAGCTACCACAAACCACAAAAACTCCCAGTACGCAAAGTTGGCAATGGTTTATACAAGTTGGGCATAGTATGTACATCATAGATTTCATAATTTTTTCGCTAAATAGCACACATTTCTTGAAAAAATCATATCGCTTTAGATCTGATAAAGGCACAGCTTGTATGGACAGCCTTTTCAATATCTGTTGGCTTTGTTTACAATGTTTACAATAATATATAAATAAATAGTGTGCAGTGTTCTTGGTCCTCTTGATACGCCACACACTAATTGAAACCAACTGAAATGTAGTCCAGCCTGATACTCGGAAACTAAGACATTTATGAACGCATTTGGCACCCTGAGATCAGTGAATGTTCGTGCAAGCCACTATGAACAGTCAGCCCTCACGCGGTATGCGTTAGCGCAGTGGTACGGACCGCAGTTAATAATCCTTCAGCATTGATTCAACGTCATATACACTATTCACCTATTCGTTCTATAGCGGAATCCGTTCTATTCGCCAACCATCTTCGTCACGATAGACCGGCCTAGGTTTTGTGACCGTAGACCGGCCTAGGTTTTGTGACCGTAGACCGGCCTAGGTTTTGTGACCGCAGACCGGCCTAGGTTTTTGTGACTGTAGACCGGCCTAGGTTTCTGTGACGATAGGCCGGCCTAGGTCTCCATGACAGTAGAGTGGCCTATATCTCTGCGACCGTAGCCCACCAGCCTGGTTGGCCAGCGCCTCGTTTTGTCGGTAATCTGCCGCAGGGATCCTCTCGCCTCAGTCCTTGGCGTCTCCGATGCCGTCCGCGTTGATTGCGAACATGGCCTCGGCTTCCGGCAGACACGGGGAGTCGTAGATCTTGCAAATTCTCGTCTCCCCACGCCCCTTCCGTAAATATAACCTAGGGAATGAACGCGAGAAAACTAATTAAAACATTCAAAGTCGGCCTGGTATACCGATCTCAGTGTTATAGGTAAAGCGACAAACATACCGGTAAGCTTGTTTTGTGATATTACAATATAATAAACTACATTGTGACTCAGTGTTGCCATTGTGGCCTAAAGCACGAACGTTTATTTGTTTAAGAGTTGCGTCTAAACGTATTACACAGCGGGCCAACTCCCGCGCATGGACCTCGATAGCGCGCCAGGTCGGAAACTTTTGCGGGCTGCTCGAAAATTGTTTGATACCCTCGCCATTAATTAAACTACAAAAAAAGGACTGCACTACCCCACATCAAATATAACATAATATTATTGGTAGTGTCTTCTACTACACTTTTTGCAGTTGTTTCAACCGCTCCTTGCCCGCTACGAGTAAATACGGCGGAGCTACATAATCTCTGATACCAGCCAGGGTTATTCTGATAGAACAGTCAAGGCCAGCGGCCTGTGCTCAAATTTGCGCCAATATTATGTTAACTTGCGGGAGTGTTGGCGCGTTAGACTCCTAATTTTGCGCCACAGCCTTCCATAATGCGGGAATGCGGCAATCTGTCTCCCTAGAAGCAACACTAATGATTGTGCCTCACAGGATAGTGAGCCGGGAGGTAACCAGGCTCAACGCTGCTAACGTTGGCCTACAACCCCGACGTTACAGGATTTGATTCGCAGGATTGAGTTGCACGAAGTGTGAGCCTTGGGGTCGGGACTAGAGATCTGCGCGGGCGCAACTTCGCTGCCCCGCGCCCGCAACAACTTGGCCGCGCCCGCCCCGCGCCCGCAACAACTTGGCCGCGCCCGCCCCGCGCCCGCAACAACTTGGCCGCGCCCGCCCCGCGCCCGCAACAACTTGGCCGCGCCCGCCCCGCGCCCGCAACAACTTGGGCGCGCCCGCCCCGCGCCCGCAACAACTTAGCCGCGCCCGCCACTTGCCCACTGAGCACTCACCTCGTGGTGGAGGCGTGGGCCACGATGTTGCCGCCGATGGGTTTCTTGGGGTCCGCCGAGAACATGGCGGCGCCGTCAACCTGCGCCACCACCTGGTTCGTCATCACCACCGCCACGCCGAACTGGAACAGCCAACCCAGACATGTATACCTGGGCAATGTGTCATCCCACCCACATGTACCTGGGCCATGTGTCATCCCACCCACATGTACCTGGGTCACGTGTCATCCCACCCACATATACCTGGGCCACGTGTCATCCCACCCACATGTACCTGGGCCATGTGTCATCCCACCCACATATACCTGGGCCACGTGTCATCCCACCCACATGTACCTGGGCCATGTGTCATCCCACCCACATGTACCTGGGCCATGTGTCATCCCACCCACATGTACCTGGGCCATGTGTCATCCCACCCACATGTACCTGGGTCATGTGTCATCCCACCCACATATACCTGGGCCATGTGTCATCCCACCCACATGTACCTGGGCCATGTGTCATCCCACCCACATATACCTGGGCCACGTGTCATCCCACCCACATGTACCTGGGCCATGTGTCATCCCACCCACATGTACCTGGGCCATGTGTCATCCCACCCACATACACCTGGGCCATGTGTCATCGCACCCACATGTACCTGGGCCATGTGTCATCCCACCCACATGTACCTGGGCCATGTGTCATCCCACCCACATGTACCTGGGCCATGTGTCATCCCACCCACATGTACCTGGGTCATGTGTCATCCCATCCATATTCAACATCCCGGGAGGTTTCTTGCCCCAATATAGCCTTTCAAGTGCAAAGAAAAGGCCTACACCCACAACGGTTCATTCAACACATTTTTGCCTACCTCGTCAGCCAGCCTGAGCAGCGTCCGCAGAAAGCGAGCGAGGTGCATCTGACGGGCGGCCAGCTCCCCTCTGCCGGAGTAGTCTGTCCGGTACAGGGCCGTGGCGCTGTCCACCACCAGCAAGGCGTATCTGACACAGGACAGACAGTCACCCAACACGTCACTTTAGCCACTCACAGTTTGTAGTTGTAGTTTTACGTGAATGTATTTATGTATGATCGAGTTATTATTTTGGTTAAATAAACGCAATTGAATTGTCAGAAATGTTCGCGCGATTACTAGCCTTTCGGATCTCGAGATGAGAAATGCTTACGTACATCCGTGCTGTCTATTGGGTGATATGTTTATTAATACGCCGCAGTAAATGGAACATGGGTCGTCAGTAAATATTATAGCAATGTGACATTCCATAGCAGGGCAATCCTTGCTCAGAATATATACTACACGACTTGATGGTAACAAGTTTTAACATGGAAAAAGAGCAGGGCAGAGAGAAGTCATTTCTCCGAAAGAACCCCCCTACTGTTTGCGAAGGAAAGCGTAGACATTTGCACATGTGGAATTCGAACAACGCACACTCGACAATAGCGGAACGCGCTACCTACTAGGCCAAGCAGCGATCTCTGGTTACGTGCGAAACTAAAACTTTGAGTACAGTCTTGACTGGAAATTTACTCGTGTACACTGAGATGTTGAAAGGCCAAGGTTGTTATACCTGGATTCAGCCATCATGGCCGCGGCTTGGATGAGAAGCTGGGTCTGGTGATCTGAGTTGTAGGCTCTGGCATAAGCCACATTGTCAAGGACATCGCTGCCGGACAAGCCGTATCTGTGAGCGACACAGGAAAGAAGAAACGTACACAACTCATACACATTGTCCAGGACATCGCTGCCAGACAAGCCGTATCTGTGAGCGACACGGGAAAGAAGAAACGTACACAACTCATACACATTGTCCAGGACATCGCTGCCAGACAAGCCGTATCTGTGAGCGACACGGGAAAGAAGAAACGTACACAATTCATACACATTGTCAAGGACATCGCTGCCAGACAAGCCGTATCTGTGAGCGACACAGGAAAGAAGAGACGTACACAACTCATACACATTGTCCAGGACATCGCTGCCGGACAAGCCATATCTGTGAGCGACACAGGAAAGAAGAAACGTACACAACTCATACACATTGTCCAGGACATCGCTGCCGGACAAGCCATATCTGTGAGCGACACAGGAAAGAAGAAACGTACACAATTCATACACATTGTCCAGGACATCGCTGCCAGACAAGCCATATCTGTGAGCAACACGGGAAAGAAGAAACGTACACAATTCATACACATTGTCCAGGACATCGCTGCCAGACAAGCCATATCTGTGAGCGACACAGGAAAGAAGAAACGTACACAACTCATACACATTGTCCAGGACATCGCTGCCGGACAAGCCATATCTGTGAGCGACACAGGAAAGAAGAAACGTACACAACTCATACACATTGTCCAGGACATCGCTGCCAGACAAGCCATATCTGTGAGCGACACAGGAAAGAAGAAACGTACACAACTCATACACATTGTCCAGGACATCGCTGCCGGACAAGCCATATCTGTGAGCGACACAGGAAAGAAGAAACGTACACAACTCATACACATTGTCCAGGACATCGCTGCCAGACAAGCCATATCTGTGAGCGACACAGGAAAGAAGAGACGTACACAACTCATACACATTGTCCAGGACATCGCTGCCTGACAAGCCATATCTGTGAGCGACACAGGAAAGAAAAAGCGTACACAACTCATACACATTGTCGAGGACATCGCTGCCAGACAAGCCATATCTGTGAGCGACACAGGAAAGAAGAAACGTACACAACTCATAAACATTGTCAAGGACATCGCTGCCAGACAAGCCATATCTGTGAGCAACACGGGAAAGAAGAAACGTACACAACTCATACACATTGTCGAGGACATCGCTGCCGGATGAGCCATATCTGTGAGCGACACAGGAAAGAAGAAACCTACACAACTCATACACATTGTCGATGACATCGCTGCCAGACAAGCCATATCTGTGAGCGACACGGGAAAGAAGAAACGTACACAACTCATACACATTGTCGAGGACATCGCTGCCGGATGAGCCATATCTGTGAGCGACACAGGAAAGAAGAAACGTACACAACTCATACACATTGTCGATGACATCGCTGCCAGACAAGCCATATCTGTGAGCGACACGGGAAAGAAGAAACGTACACAACTCATACACATTGTCGAGGACATCGCTGCCGGACAAGCCATATCTGTGAGCGACACAGGAAAGAAGAAACGTACACAACTCATACACATTGTCGAGGACATCGCTTCCGGACAAGCCATATCTGTGAGCGACACAGGAAAGAAGAAACGTACACAACTCATACACATTGTCGAGGACATCGCTGCCGGGCAAGCCATATCTGTGAGCGACACGGGAAAGAAGAAACGTACACAACTCATACACATCGTCAAGGACATCGCTGCCAGACAAGCTATATCTGTGAGCGACACGGGAAAGAAGAAACGTACACAACTCATACACATTGTCGAGGACATCGCTGCCGGATGAGCCATATCTGTGAGCGACACAGGAAAGAAGAAACGTACACAACTCATACACATTGTCGATGACATCGCTGCCAGACAAGCCATATATGTGAGCGACACAGGAAAGAAGAAACGTACACAACTCATAAACATTGTCAAGGACATCGCTGCCAGACAAGCCATATCTGTGAGCAACACGGGAAAGAAGAAACGTACACAACTCATACACATTGTCGAGGACATCGCTGCCGGACAAGCCATATCTGTGAGCGACACAGGAAAGAAGAAACGTACACAACTCATACACATTGTCGAGGACATCGCTGCCAGACAAGCCATATCTGTGAGCGACACGGGAAAGAAGAAACGTACACAACTCATACACATCGTCAAGGACATCGCTGCCAGACAAGCCATATCTGTGAGCGACACAGGAAAGGAGAAACGTACACAACTCATAAACATTGTCAAGGACATCGCTGCCAGACAAGCCATATCTGTGAGCAACACGGGAAAGAAGAAACGTACACAACTCATACACATTGTCGAGGACATCGCTGCCGGACAAGCCATATCTGTGAGCGACACAGGAAAGAAGAAACGTACACAACTCAAACACATTGTTGAGGACATCGCTTCCGGACAAGCCATATCTGTGAGCGACACAGGAAAGAAGAAACGTACACAACTCATACACATTTTCAAGGACATCGCTGCCGGACAAGCCATATCTGTGAGCGACACAGGAAAGGAGAAACGTACACAACTCATAAACATTGTCAAGGACATCGCTGCCAGACAAGCCATATCTGTGAGCAACACGGGAAAGAAGAAACGTACACAACTCATACACATTGTCGAGGACATCGCTGCCGGACAAGCCATATCTGTGAGCGACACAGGAAAGAAGAAACGTACACAACTCATACACATGGTCGAGGACATCGCTTCCGGACAAGCCATATCTGTGAGCGACACAGGAAAGAAGAAACGTACACAACTCATACACATTTTCAAGGACATCGCTGCCGGACAAGCCATATCTGTGAGCGACACAGGAAAGAAGAAACGTACACAACTCATACGGAATACACTAAGCCCCTTAAAACGCTGCCTAAATAAATACTATGGAACATCGCGCATGTAGAAATATTACAATGTCAGTTTAAGTTATGTTTAGCACCGGTGACTTTATTTTCGAGACGAATGGTTATTCAAAATAAAATCTTCAACTTTTGTAGGAACAAAAGTTCAACGAGTTTGTTCATATCCCGAAAGAATGGTGGCAAATTCAGGTTAACCTGTGTGACTGACCTCTCTGCTACAGCCAGAAGTCTCTCCGGCCTAAACGTGCCTTCAGTGTCTATGTACAGACACTTCCCTTCTCCCCCACCCACGTCAATAGGAAGCTGAAGATGGAAGAATAAAAAAGTCCATGAACTGTTCCATACTTCATGCAATAGATATGTAAACGACTTAATATTAATCAAGTATTTCATACTCGTACGTGCGCCTGCTGATATGGCGTAACATTGGTATTTTTAATACCAGTGTTTACACTATTTCTTGCTGAAAATGACATGCAGAATTTCGCTTAGTTGCTCTATTCGGATAGGTCTAAACAAAATAAGTTGTAATGTCACCGTGATCACGCAAGGGCAATTGGTTGGACCCGCCAATAACATTCACTCCCATGGAGAGTTATGCATGCTGCTGATCCGCTCTCATAATTATAATGTCACAGGGAAGAGGAGCTCTCTACTGAGGTCTCTATTGCGGAGATTGCAGACACTTTCTGATATGAGCTTCACACTTATTACATGTAATTACATCTCCCAGGTGGAAAACACAGATGAAGTGCAACACACCACTTACCACGAAATGTGCCTGTCGAACGAATTTGAATCTACTACACAGAGCAATGACCATGCACGCTTGGAAGTATACGCCAAGTCGTCCAGCGCCACTCCTACTGGTCCTACCTGACACGTGACCGCAAGCGTGTGGCACAGTTGAGTTTTGCCCGTACGAAACTCGCCGAATATTTCCGTAATGGAGCCAGTCTCGAAGCCACCGTGAAGCAGTTTGTCCAGTTCCTTTGATCCTGTAGTCAACTGAATGATTTCTGAACGCTTCTGGTGAAATTCAGTGGCCGTAGTGAAGCCCATCGGTACTAGCTTCTGCGCCTCGGCCTATAGCAAAAACATTCGTACTGTTACACGTAATAAAGTTAAACACCAATAAAGTATGAACATCCATAGTTTACAATCCATCCTTCATTAACTTTATTATCAATATAAATCTTTCTGCAGTTATACCTTAAACTTCAGAGCAAAATAAATACTTGCAATTGTCTGAAATTTGATTAACAATACCAGCTAGTACTTACGATTATTTTGTCAGCCTTGGCTTCACTTATACCCTTGATAACCAACAAAGCCTTCTTGGGAACAAAGGCAATGGATTCCACTGTGTAGTAGCCAGCTTCCTCCAGTTTCTTTACATCATTGGCGCTGATTCCACCCATCTACAAATATATACATTCACATCTTGATGTAATATGTAGTTCTGTACAAGTAGAATAATTGTAGATTATTAAGGAGAGCCAGCCACTCGTGCGACACTTGATAAGCGGTGAGATGGCAGAGGGATAGGCGAATGTTTTGTCGTCGCGACTGCTGGATTTTACGCCTAAACAATTGACGCCGGAGTAATTGGTTTGGTTCACCGGATGGGATTATGATAAGCAGGGATACAGGAAGGCCAGTGGGTAGCAAGAAGGGGAGGGGGGGGGGGGGGAGTTGAGAGAGGCCGAAGTCCAGGTGCGGCTTATAATATGCAGTTTGCCGGAAATGGTTCTGGGCGCATGCCGACTCGATTTGGAGATCAAATATAGAATAGAGTATATCCTACTATTACCAACAATTGTACCTGTATATATCAAAAATATTAGTGTCTATTAAATTTTGAACATTCATTTAGTAACAGCCCTGATTATACCGGTAGTTAAACATTAACAGTACATAACTGTTATCAGTGAGAGTTCCTTGAAGAATTGAGTATATAGGTAGTAAGATATATGTCCCTATACTAAATTAGTTCACCATAATATATGTACCAAAATATGATCACAATGCACATACCTCAAGGCGACTCAGTGGCTGAGGGCCGAAGTTTTCCTCTTCTTCCACCACCTCCTCTTGCTGCTGTCTTGCTTGCATAGCCATAGCTAATGGAAAATATCCATAGAAATCTACTGATAAGAGGCAACACGATTAAAAGCTAATATGACCATTCATGCAATCATGACACTGGTTACCAGGTACCCAGCGCTTGGGGTTAAATCCCCAAATTTTATGAATGAAGGGATACATCGCATAAAATGAAGTGCATAAAGTGCAAATACAAGATCCTGTCCAAAGACTATTGTTGTTGTTACGCTGCAGGAAGTGACAACATGTCAAGATACACTCAGGCAGCTGCTCATGATCAAGTCACTGCCAGCGGGATTACAGCTTTCATCATTGGGTAGTCTATAATATAGGATAGTTGTCAATACTTGTTAAACCAAGACGCCTGCATGTCATTGGCATATTGAAATTATGTTATATAGGAGGAAATACTTCTGGGCTCGCGTTAGCATTCGCCAATAGCAATTTGGCGAGAAAATTCGGGATTTGATGATAAGAACTTCCTGGACACTCGCCAAAATGGCGAATATAAAATTTCAACTACAAACACATTTTTATTAATGTTTTTTTCAACAAATGGAACCAGAAAATCCTCGAACAAATATTGGCTAATGTTTTTCCACAGAATTAGCCAAATTGGCTAATGAAAAAAATGTCCTAGCGCGAGCCCAGTACTTTATACTATAGGCCTAGTGAAAACATAAATAAACCGGCTTATACAGCTATTTTATATCTACATTATGATATTCAAAGCCCTTCTGGTACTGTACACAACTGAGGTCCTTTATACATAGATGTATATACCTTGAACCTTATAATCACAAAATAAATAATCCCTCCGTAAAGCAGAATTTCTGTTGAATCTGTCAGAATTTGTGTAACAGGGCCTACGGCACGAAAACAACAGCAACGTATTACTGATGTGCTGGCTGGCAGCGATGATTTTATTTCTCTACAAAAGGAAAACGAGACAAAGAACGTGGTTACATATAACGGAGAGAATAACTTGTAAAAACCCTCGTAGTTTACAAGGTAGCACAGATACCACTGATAACTGGCAATTAATACAAGATAATAAGTCCTGTCCAATATAACAGACGAAACGCATATACCACCTCAAGTACTGACAATTGACAATCTATAACACCCTATTAATGCTATAATTCATCCATAACGTGAACAACTTTAACAGTCTACTGGTAATCAAAGCAACACGTACCTACAAAAGGCCCTATCCTGTCGTGCCCTCTCCACGCCACACAAGACAAGGTTCCAGCTCACTGGAGCCTTTGTGGCGGCCGCACCCGGTCTGGTGAGGACTGAGTTGAGAGAGGGACGAGAAACCCGCGCGCACCGGCTAATATAGGGAGGAAACTCACTCCCGACAGGCTTTGTTCTGACCTAATTTATGACGTTTTAATTGGTCTGGCGGCAGACACTCCCATAAACAAATCGTTACGTCAAACCAGAGAACACTAAATGGTTAGGTAATAATATCTGCGGGAAGATTATTTCACTCCGTTACATTTGCATTTGCTGCTTTCAGACAGTCCCTGCATTAAGATCAAGCCTTAGACAAAAAGTGATCAGCTACTGCCTGACAAGCTGTCGGTTACACTGGTTTATACTAGTCAGCATATTTAATATCTGCCGCCTGGCTTTTATAAATATTTTTGTCTGTGCACCATTTGCATCCACGATTTATATATTTATTTGCTACATTACATGAGACCCTTATGATTTTAGCATCTTGTTTAATAACAGCACAACACGATAGTTTCCAGCATAAAGTATAGCAGACTAAGGTGTGTTGACAGCCGCCTTTTTATGATGTTGTAAGGTGAAGGTCATATTACTGCATTTTCATTGGCTAAAAGAAGTAGGCCCACAGAAGAGTCTCATATCAAGCACTAGAAAAGGAGACAGAACATTATGTGCCCATGCAAAGGTTACTAACAGTAATGTTAGTATCTCAATGCAAAAGCAATGCAAAAGGAATGAATTTGTAGTTTCAATGTTCATATATATGAGAGGAACTATAATCGCATGTAAGCTTCAAGTTGCATGTCGAGCTCTTTCCCGCCAAAACTAAAGAGTTCAAAATACAAAGAAGAATCAGTCCTTGAATCATTCAAGATTTCTTTTGTCTATACTCCACCCATGCCAGACTGCCAAATAGTGTCTCTTGTTGCCTGTGATATCAATTTACAAGTTTTCATTGTAGTGCATAACGTCATCAGTTCGTGTGCTTCACGATGCTTTGGTATAAGTAGCAGTGCCGTGACAGAGTTATGTGGTGTCCGGAGACAGATACGTTTGCCACACCACAGCCAACAGGGCGATATTTATCAGGTTTCTGAATTTATAGAATGAAACAATCAAGTTTTCTGCAAATTTTTATATAAATTTCGCCTGGGCTTAGTTTTGGCGAGAAAGAACTTGACATGCAACTTTAATTAAAGTTATGGCTTGACATTAATATAATCTAACCCCCCACACCAAATACCAGCCATTATATTGCCCACAGACAAGACAGATTACAAGGTAAACAGAGCAATGGCCATAGTAAAAAAAAAAGTCTGCATCATTTGCGTGAAACTTATAATATTGGCATCATGTAAATTCTTTCAACAACAGGACTATGAGTTTGCCCAATTCTGTTGGGTCTTTAGTTCAAGATGATAAATATAAACAGATTTAAGGATTGTCAATGAAATATTCTATTTCAAATTAGAAAACGAGGCAGCAAATATTTTATGTGCAGACTTTATTATTATGATTAGGCCTATATGAGTATATCGCAGGATTTATGTTTCCCATGAACACAACAGATGACCCCATGAGCCGAGTACCTGTGTGACAGTGATATTCAGTCACTGTGACTGTCCACTGACTGAGGCAGTGAGTGATGACAGTGTCAGTGACACTTTCTGCTTACTCTGGTCTCTGCTTTTACCACAGGCGCGGCAGATCGACTGACACAGACCGGGGGGGGGGGGGGGGGTCACGCACCGCCTCCATAGTGTTCTATGTAGGCGGTGCGCGACCCCCCCCCCCCCCCGCCCCCCCCCACGGCCTGTGTCAGTCGATCTGCGGCGCCTGCGGCTTTTACTCTCCGCCATCAAACTAAGAAATGTCAAATCAAGAGGCGGGCTCCCGTAAAAATCAGTGGACTTTCATCTTTTCGCTACAAAACATGAAACTGTGACACCAATACACAGATCAGCTGATACACGGAACACAAGGTACAACCGAGTAAGTACTTACTCCCGGTTCTGTAGTGTTGTAAATGCTTAATTCAGCAACAATCTTTACTTGTGAAACAGGTGTTTACGTTTTTAGCCTATTTACAAATTCGTCGAACGCGCCAATGTTCAACTTCCGGTTTTCAGCAGCAAATGTACAGTAGTTGCCTAGTTTCCTGTAGCGTCTACCTTCGACTGCGAACATCAGAATAGGTAATTCGCTGAGGCAACGGTTCTGCGTAGAATGGGCACATTCTGACAGGGTCCGTCCTACAGCCACAGAACTGGAGCTAAGGCAAGGGTAGACAAAATACCCGGAGGGTGGGGGGACTCCCACTGATCGATCAGTGCCGCGGAAAAGACGCCCTTCTTAATTACTCCCTCCACTGATTTAACGTATCCGCCCCCCCCCCCCACCAAAAAAAACAACACAATAATCCATCGTAATTTGTGCGGGGCCGTAGGTGATCCAGACGCCGACGGAAAGTGTAGTCACGCTCTGTAGGCATCGGTTTTGTACAGGATTCTGTGAGTTAACACGAATGACGTACCAAATTTGAGTAGGGCCTATATATAGCTACTTTCGATATGATTTAGGATTTCCCATTTCAATTAATGTGAAAAAGATTCCCCTTTTCTGTGAAACCACACTTGCACATGATCTTCCATTTTTTTAATTGACCAGGGCACACCTCCAACCAATTACAGACCAATTGCCACCCCCCCCCCCCCCTCCCGGCCTCCCAACGTCACATGTATTGTAACGGAAATCCCCTCTTACTTCTGCGGATAACTAGAATGTGTAAGGGACGCGCCGTTTCCAAGCGTATAAGGATGAGCACTGAAAAACGCCAAACAATTAGATTTTACAAATTAATCTTTATTCAGTGACACGCATCAGCTGGCTTAATTACGTCAGGATCTAGGCGCGCACAACCGCCAACTCGGGGAAAACTCATCCGCGTCGGGATAATTAACAGACACAACATTCCCACCGCCAACTTGGGGAAAACTCACCCGCGTCGGGATAACAGACACACTCACGGATGATAGCTAAATAATATACTGGCCGTATTATTTACACTTATTTACAGGTTCGGTATCCCGCCCGGGACCCGCAACACGTGACAGGGAACTTCCCGGTGTGCCGACAGGGATATGCCTATTCCAATGAAATGCACACACCGTTCACATCCGGTGCACGTAGGGGCACCGGAACCAACCTACTCTCATCACCTTTCAATCAGCCGCCATCTTCTCCCGAATGTCCCGTGCTGTTTTGAACGGGGCACATCGGCATACCGAATGGATGCGCGCGCACCCATGCCCGGGTGAAAGAAGTGTCGGGCGGTGGACCGATGCGTAATGTGCGTATTCGGTCCACCGCAGGGATACACCCGGGTTACCAAAGAAATGCGCCCACTGCTACAGGGAAATGATATGCAACTAATCAAAACCCTAACCTTGTAGGTATGGGTTCTGATGTCAAAGCTACCTCAGCACATGCTGATTCGCAGGGTCTATAATTTTCGGCGGGTTGCGCTAGGGAAGGGGGGGGGGGGGCGGTGTCATACTGTGTCAACCTATGTTTTGCTTGTTTTCAAAATAAATTTGGATACTTGCTGTATAATTTTCTATCGCCCACATAGTCAAACATGGCTACCGATTTTTTTCTGGCATGGGGTTGAAAATGTGTTTTTTTTTCCATTACTTATCATGGGGATGGTTTCTATTGGTGTGTAACCTAAAGGCAACAGTATTATTCGTTTATATTTTTGTGAAGTTTAATTATAATTGCAATTGAACGCAATTATTAGGAACCTGAACGACACTAATATACTGTGCACTACTGGTTATTCCGAGTTATGTAAATGAAGGTGGTTTGTCCAGCCAAATGCCGAAAATGAAATGCATGACGTACCGAAAGCCGTACAAAAATAAAACTGCCAAAGCGCGTAAACGGAGGTGTATTAGCCTTTTAAAAATGCGATCACGTAGTGGCCTGACATGACAGAGGAAGACAGTGTCTGATGTCTGATGAATATACGTCATTTGGTGAATGCATTATCCAATGAGCTTTGAACAATATGACAGTGGCGGATCTAGGGGGGGGGGGGGAGGCACCCCTCCCCCTACCCCTTGGGAACCAGAACATTCAAAATACATGTTAACATACATGTTAAAGTCCTAAGTCTTCAGAGAGCACCCGCCCCCCCCCCCCCCCTTGGTAAAATGAACATACACTGTCAAAGTCGGGTTCTCCAAGCCCCCATGCCCCCCCCCACCCCCGGTCGCAAGTTTTCAGAGAGCAAGACGCAAGACCCAGCTTGGGAACCTGAACATACACTGTTAAAGTCGGCTGCTTCGAGCACGCCTCCCCCCCCGCCCCCCAACCCCCGGTCGCAAGTCGCAAGTTTTTCAGAGAGCACACCCCTCGGTCGGAAGTTTTCAGAGAGCAACCCTCCCTTGGCAATTTCCTACTAGATCCGCCCCTGTAATGTGAAATGTGGTCAGGCCAGTGTGGTATGCGGGATTGTCCCCCATGCGAAGATATCTCCTCTGTATCTATCATAATGGCACCAGACGAACACGTGGAGCGGAGAGGGTCTCAATATCATGTATTTTATATAAGGGGGACAGCTGCGCATTGGGGGACACTTCCGCATGCCACACCGAAGCCACGCGTCAGAGCCGGAGCCGCCATTTGCAGTTGTGATTCGAAATGTAGCCAAGTCCAGCGGTGTATGTCTCCGGCCTTAATACGGGGATGTGAGGCTAGGGGGGGTTCTACTGTGGAAAGTAATAGCATAACAAATCATGCATTATCCAGAGAGCTATGAGCGTTACGGTGTCACGGGTGTAAGGTTTCTATGTATAAGTTAATGTCCGAGGAACACGACATTACCGGATAATAATGGAGTCCGAGGGCGAAGCCCGAGGACCCATTTTTATCCAGTAATGTCGTTTTCCGAGGTCATTAACTTATGTAAAATCCACGTCCTTATGACTCAAACACACTACATTACAGTAAAATAATGTCGTGAGAGAACAATAGAGTGACGTCACCAGTGGATTTTACTAAGGGTTAGTAGGGTTAATTCGTGATTACGACTCGTCGGAGTGTGCTTGTGAGGAGTGGTCATCTAACAGTGGCAAAGCTCGAACAGCTAGTGTGGCACTTGGGGAGTGGTCGCTTGGATTGAGCTCAGTCACATAGCTTAAATGTGAGAACTTCACGCGTGAAAAGAGGTCCCATGTACTGTGGCCCATAGAGACAATAGACCGATCCAGGCTCCGAGATTAAGCCCCGCCCACGCTTGAGTCCTTTTTCCTTACTCGTGAGGATGAAATTGACAATCATAGCTGATGGTAGATATTGTGAGAAGTACTCATCTCTGAAACTGACAACAAAGCGACATGCTGCTTTGTTTGACCGACTTGTGTGTCCGACATAACGCACGTGGAAGACCTTTTTTTCACCACATGATTGGATAAAAGCAACAGTGACGTCAGTGCATGATTGTCAGCCTGGATCGGTCTATTTCTTCGCGGACTAGACCATATATCAGCACGGAGTCGCTTGAGACCAAATTTCAGCGCGGAGTAGACCTCATTTCAGCGCGGAGCCGACCAAATTTCAGAGGTTGACTCATCGCTAAATGAGGTCGACTCCGTGCAGAAATTGTCCCTATGGGCCACAGTACCCATGTCCTAAAGGCCGATGCGACTTTCAACCTGACACCCTAACCGGGTCAGTTCTGCGGGCCGCTCGGTGTAAGTTAATGTCCAAGGGACCCGACATTACCGGATAACAATGAAGTCTGAGGGCGTAGCCCGAGGACCCATTGTTGTCCGGTAATATCGTTTTCCGATTCGTAAATGTTTTACCTATCGCCATCTTCGTCGGGCCGGGCCGAACCTTACCCGAGCTTCATCTTCACCGAGCCGGGACAGCCTTTTGGTCACCCTAGCTTCATCGTCATTCACCGGATTTCATCGCCACGTCGCATTCATCGTCCAGCCACTCCAGCCATTCCAGCCACTCCGATTGCCAGCTAAGTAGACTAAAGTGATCAATGCTTGTGAAGTTGTAATTTAAGGTGTATGTGGCCACATCTCCCACCGCTGCCACCGAAACTGTAGCGTGCCGAGGGTGTATGTGGCAAAATCCCACTGCTGCCACCAAAACTGTAGCGTGCCGCAGGTGTATGTTTCTGGTGCTGATGTCAGGAAGGGGGCCTTTTAAAAGCCGCGATATTATTAAGCATTCTCGGTTGCCTCTATTAAACCTAGCTTAAATTACCCAGCAATAAGGTAAGGTAAGGTAATAATAAGAAAGTAGTTACAATTCAAGTGATTTATTCCAATTTTCAGGGTTTCATAGACTCTACAAGTGACAGCATAGCCCCATCCATTTGCTTACTTTCAGGGTTTTGTCTACCCGAAGGCGACAAGGCAATGTTTTACCTGTATAAGTGCTGAAATTCAGTTAAGATACATCTAGATGTTAATTTTATAATTCGGCGTTATGTATCGCACTTGTTTGCCAAATTCCCACTTTCTATGATTTACGATACCTAAAAGACCCCCCCAAAAAAAGGAGAGAGAAAGAGGTTCGCAGATGTTGCAGATGAGTTAGATGTGCAGCGTCTCCCCAACCCCAACTGACTTTCTGGCTGTGAGGCAGGTCCTTTCATACCCCATCCCAGGGACGCGAACTCTAGCGAACGCTACCCTCGAAATTGACGAATGAGCGATAATGAAAAAACTATTTCTACACTTAACAATAGGGCCAAAATACTCATCATTATCCTTCAAACAACAGGGGAATCTTGGTAAACAACTTGCATAAAAGGATACATAAACTATTCATGAATATATTGGCGACAAACTTGCTCCTACTTCTTTCCTGTCCTGGCGGATGTTTACAACCCAATCTCTCCCATGCGTCCCCTGCCAACCGTCCTACTTCTCCTTACCATGCCGCTAGTTCCCCTATCAAAATTCGCTACACTACCCCCTCCCCGCCCCCACCCCGATCAGTCTCAAACTTGAAGGCGTTACTAAAATATACAGCCGCGCTCAACTTTCCACATATCTGACCGCAGTTTCGACTTAAACGCGTTATCACGATTTCGATGCATGAAACCTCTTTATTAAACTATAAGCGCGATACAAAAGTATCCGCTCAAACTTAATTCCTGAGTTTGCCTTACATGTCTTAAAAACTTACACGCGCTGTAATCAAGTCACACATAAAACACTAAGCTTACCGCGTTTTACAATCTATCATACAGTGGCATCTTTACAGTGAACTAACTTACAGTTCTCCTAATTACGCGTATTACTTCTCTTCATTACCCATAGCATTGAAACATACACATAATACACATCGAGACGTCCGGTGTCCATGGCAGTCTTGGCATCCCTCACAGCGGCATCGCCCCGGTGAAGGTGGTGTCTTCCTGTTCCGGTTGTCCCGCACCCAATCCGGTATAATGCTTCTCTTGCCACTGCGGTCTTCGCCAGCGGCATTCTTCTCAGGGTCAGGGCTAGTTTAGCTAAGTGAAACGCACACTTAAATATTCATGAGCAACGTCACTCGCAGTCCAGTCGACCCCAACAATGCTATTTTTAGAATTTAAAGGTTTTCACCACTTGACAGTTCACACGAAGGAATATGGCGTTGTCAGGAACGCGATCGTTCGCCAGCGCAGAAGAGGCGCTGGCAGCGGTCAGAACATACGAAATTGAGACTGCCTTTCGATTTGTTACAAATTATACGTACATCCCAAAGGCCGGAAATGGTATGTCTTAGGCCTACTAAGTTAACTTACTTTACTGTCAAATCACTTTGTGACATAAGTGCCGGCCCCAACCTGCATGGTTCTCTATGCTCGACTATAGACAGTACAGTAGGCATGACGAAATTAGTTGCACACGATAAATTTCAATCCCATAAGTAGCTGGGCCAGTGGAATTATGGTTGTCTATCAATAAAATGTTGAAGAAGGATGTTATGTTTGTTTGCTTATGTTCTTCATGCTCACTGACACGCACGTCCCAAGGTCTGTTCTAATTAATCACTGGACCTTCATTTCTCACAAGTATACATAGTACGGTTAATCATGAGTACTGTCTATCTAGTACTGGTGCCTGCTCGTGGGGCTGTGTCCCTCGTGATAATCTAGGGGAAAACTATTGTTCATTGTAAGTAAAGGACAAGGTAATGTTCATAGCTAACATATAACACCCCCCCCCCCCCCAATCAGGCTCCTTCAATCTCTTTTCTTTTTTGACATTCACGCTGTCGCATAAGGGAAATCAAATCAAATTGTATTATTAAGAGGGTACATACTTTCAGGCAAGAACCCGGGGTGGGCAGGGGGGGGGGGAGACACTATTATACAAATATGGTTTGGAGGGACCCTGGACATCCAGTGATGTATAATTAGGAGATAACAGTTTTCATGAAAAAAAAACTTACCCCACAGAACTGACCTACATGATGTATGTTACTAAAAACTTGCGACCAGTGCGTATAAGGGGTCATTCGATAACAAGCTGTCAACGTGAATGATGCCCAACCATGTTAATGAATTCTCTGAAAAAAACTGAATAAGCCATTCACACCTGTCGATAACAGATGTCGATGCTACCCACTACCCGCCTCCCTGTGTCAAGGGTTAGTGGGAGTTATTTGGTTCTACCAGCGACTTTTACTATAGAGACCTGGGGGAGGGCTCTGGGGATTCCACTGCTAAAATGGGGCTCCACACCGCAAAAGGTTCGCATATTATCCCTAACAAATTATTTTTTAAAAAAAAGTCTTCAGTCATTGACATTGCCTTGCTTGAAGGGCCCTTAACCCCCCCCCACCCCCCGCAATAAATTCCTTGACGACAACGGACACGCGTCTATAGTCAGATAGTATGCTTTCTACTTAACGTTAGGGTTGAGGTGAGGGCCATGCGTCAGGCCTAGGCCTAATTAAGACACTACGGCTACAGTGTCCGTCACACCGACACACGTATTCAGTGACACTCACTGACTCAGCGCTGTTTGGCCTACTGGCAACAAATAAGTTGACGAGCGCTTCGGGCTGGTTGTGCACGCGTTCAATGTGAATTTTGGCATAGAGTCTACCAAGGCATTCATATTATGAATGAACTCTGTTGGAAATGTTTAAATGGTTTTCCGCGACAGTAAACCTGAGTGCCTGTCGGGAAATACCCTTAAATGCTAAAAATAGCGCTTTTGGGGTCGACGGGACTGCGAGTGACGTTGCTCATGAATATTTAAGTGTGCATTTCACTTGGCTAAACCAGCCCTGACCTCTTCTCGGGGGCTGATTGGCTGCCTTGATCCGGCGAAAACTGGTCATGCCTGGGTTGCATGCGACATCTCAGGTGTTGCTTGTGACATCTCGCTAACAGGCTGAGTCCTCACCACAATAGCCCTCTATGCTGTTGACTGCATAGCTTCTTCCACTGGAGTCTGCGGCCCTGACTCCCGCATCAGCTTAAGTTTCTGCAGCTTCAGCTTGCATGGCTAGCTGCCTCTCTGTCTTGACCATGCTTTTCTGTTATTATGACGTAAAATCGAATCTATCACTTCGTTCGTTTGTCTGTGTGTGTGTGTGCGCGCGCGCTCTGCAGGTCGCAAAACGCAACATTTCGTTCTGTAACTTTACCCATCGATAGGTATCCGACATGGCTCGGTCAAGTTCGTCAGCGGGGTATGTAGGTCAAAGGTCAAGGTCACAGGATTCTTTTGTCTGTTCCTTAACCATTGGTAGATAGGACCAAAAATCGGGAAAGTCGCTATAACGTTTACAGTGTTCATTTAATGACGCTGTACATTATGTCACGTATTGAGCCCGTCGGTAACTTGTATCACGTTTTTGAATTTTGCGAATCGCCTAATTAGTTTGTCTGCCAAAAATTGCTAAACTTTAACATAGGACCCTACGAGAGCTATTAACTATTAAGAACAGCTGGTCGACCTCTGTCGCCCGGTGACCTATCAGGGCCCCGAAACCACCGCATGCCGTATCTTGACAAAGCGCTACGACTCATTAATCTGCTTTATCAAATCAAACAGCGAGGCATTGGATCGCGTGCGGTGCGAGTGTACTGTTGTGCGTGGGGAAGGCGGGGTGAGGGGGAAGGGGGCGGGGGGGGGGGGTGGGTGAGGGGGAAGGGGGGGGGGGGTCAAGCTGCGGTGGTGGGATGATTGAGTTGTTTGCTATGAAACTAATGTGCATGGTAGGGATGTAGAAACTAGAAATGTAGACCAAAACTGAAAAAACCGGCAGTTTGGTTTCAGATGTCTACCCAGTGAGATCGTTGAACCTGGGGGCGAAACTGAAGAGTGACTTTTACTTTTGGGATGGGGCTAACAATTGAGAGGATGCTCACTATAACGACAGTTATGGAGCTGCCGGATCTGATGGGTCAATATTTATCTGAGGTATCAAATCTGGATAAAAATATGAATTTGAATGGGCAAATCTGGATCTCAGGGTGTGTCTTTGCACTCTGTGTAGGCCACAAAACGCAACATTTCGTCGTATAAATTTACTCATCGATATCCGAGCAAGTTCGTTAACGGCGTCTGTAAGTCACAGGTCAAAGTCACAGTCAAATCAACTGCTAAGATCAAGGTCATTGTAGTGGACCGAAGACATAATCTGGATTTTACATTTTACATCATCTCACCCTACGGGTGACGCAATCTCGTACTGTCTTGTGATCTTCTCAGAGGCGAGATAATCCTACTTAATTCATACTATCAACAACTCTGCCTTGGCTTGCCTTCCTTTTCTTCTTAAGGGCTGATCCGCATCACTGCCTAGTGTTATAAAAACACTATCCCACCGCTGCCACCAAAAACTTGTATGTGTTTTGATGTCAAAGCTAGATGAATATACGCGGGTTATACCTAGCCCTGGTACATGCCTCTCTGACCACGCCCGTAAACGGAGCAAGGGTGAGAGCCATGCCGCTCACCAGGCCTCAAATTAGAAATCGCGGACCGGTGGCTCAAGTTCAAAGTTCTTACCGAATAAATATGCAGTGCCTACCCGTCAATGTGCTCCACTATGTTCCTGAAGCTTTTATGACTTTCGTCGGACACTCATTTCTTTTGGTCGGTAGTATGTTTTCTGGTAATCCGGGCGATTTTTGTCACCTCTCGCTTCGTTTTCAATGCTCCGCAATTCGCCGGACGTCAGCAAACGCCGCCTGGCAGAGAAAGCTCCCGCTAAGTTTGTTTACTTCCGGCGAGCGGCGGAGCATTGAAAACGAAGCGAGAGAGGACGTGTCCCCTTACCTTAGCATTGGATCACTGATCCAGGTGGGTTAAGGGACATAGGGAGAGGGGACATACTGTCACAGGTTAAATACAGCCATGACCAAGTGTCCCCTTAGCTTATCATGGGATTACCGATCCACGTGGTTTTAGGGACATTGGCAGTGGGGGGGGGGGGGGAGCACATTGTCATGGGCCGACAGGGGTCCCCTTAGGTTAGCACGGGATTGCTGATCAATGAGGGTTAAGGGAAATGGAGAGGGTGGGGGGACATGCTGTCACGGGCTAAATACAGGCATGACCAAGTGTCCCCTTACCTTAGCATTGGATCACTGATCCAGGTGGGTTAAGGGACATGGGGAGGGGGGGGGGGGCATACTGTCACGGGTTAAATTCGCTGCGGCAGTCAACGGCCATGGTGAGCAGACAAAGTCAAAATCGAGTAAAGTTGGCGGAAAAACGTCTTGATGCAGCGATTTGAAGGTGTGTTTGAATGGGATTACGTGATAATTTCGTGAGTAAATTGTTGAAGCATTGAATGAAGCGAGGAAACCGCGCAGTCGTGGCATTTTGTTGACGAAATCGACCGATGTTATTCGGGCTGAGTTTTCTGGCTGCAAAATGCTTTTCCTACCTTCTCTCTTTATATGACATATGTGTGAAGCCCCCCTCCCCCACCCCCCCCCCCCCCTCCCGCCACGATTGAGGCACCTGTGGGTCACCAAAGAACTGAAATCTGACGATGACAGCACAAGTTCCACCTGGCTTAAAGGGGCCGGGGGGATTGCGGTGACGGGGGACGGGTTAAATACAGCCATAACCAAGTGCCCCATTAGCTTATCATGGGATTACCGATGCTTGCATCTATTGATAGGTGAATATATAACTCGTGTAATATATCTAAAGAGAATGTTGTTTTCCTTTTGATATGTTTGATAGAGTTCAAGCTTAGAACCCTCTGTATGCAGGTCAACCCATAAGCCGCACTGAAGACTTGCCTGGCTGCTTGCTGGCTTGGCTTCTCTACAGGAAATGTGTACAGCAACTGTATTACATGACTAACATGCTAACGTCCAAGTTCACCGCCAGCAGAGAGACATATCGTACAAGGGGAGACCCAGGAGTTTGATGATTGGTTGGTTGGTTATTCAGGACACTTTAAACACTTTTGGTCACATCGCGTCAATGGGAGAAGGACGGGATACTGGAACTATGTCCCCGGGGGTAACCCCCTACTCTTTAGGAAGAAAAACATGGGATCTGTATCCTGCGACCACACAGATATGACCACAGCGGGGCTCGAACCATCGATCCACGTGTTTGAAAGTGTGTGTGTGTGGGAGGGGGGGGGGGGGGCGGGGTCCATTGAACCTTGCGACCGGGTGGCGTGCTGGTATCCCAGCTAACACACAACGTCCGCACATGTTACCGCAACGTCCGTCAGATTGTATTTGTAATCTCAAAGTTAACATCAGGACAACATTGTTACAACGTTCGTCGCAAACAGTGAAATAATATTTTCTAGCCTTTATCCCATAAACATAAAACCTTTGCCATGTGTAGTGACTAATAAAACTTGGCTGCGTGTAGCAGCTGTTATAAATACAAAATGGTGAGAAATCCAGTATGGACGTTTTCCCAACGTTCGGACGTTACCTGAAAAAATTAGACATGAAAACAATATGTAATTGATTGTATTTGGCAATCATGCCTCTGACTAATTCATCATATACGCAGTTGTTTCTCACAGAAGGCACAATTTTAATAATGGATTGAATGTCGGACGTTAGCTGAAAACGTTCGAGCAACGTAAAAACACCCATACATGTTCACGCTATATCAACCAAAACCAAAGCAAAAAATATCTTTGCCTCAAATAGCGATCGAACGATCTTCCTGGAGGGGGGGTCTATAGAAGACTTGCGATTGGGGGCGGCTCTTAAACATTTGCGACCATAGGGGCCACCATTGAAACCTTGCGTCGACTGCATTGAAAAATCACGTTCTTCCCCAAAATGGGGGGGGGGGGGTAGCTGGACCCCCCCTCCTAGATCCGCCCCATGTCTTGTAATGTCATAATTACAACAGCAGCTCTTAATTCACATGGTCATGCAGCCCCCTAATCCAACACATTATAATACTACCATTATATGTTAACTACTTCAGCCACTGATTATCACCCATTTTATCGCAAGTAGTTTTATCCAGCCATCATCAATAGCTCTGATTATCCATATGCATGCAGTGCAACGTATACAAATAAATCGAGTGTTACCAAAAAGTTCTAGATATTCTTGTAACTATATAAGACATGTCAGACTAAAGGGTGCGCAGATTAACCATACATCCTTATCTGCCCAATAATGATGCGATCTGAGCTCATATATAAATAGAATATATTTTACATAACTCTAATGAAGTATACATGTAATTATATATAAAGTGGTATGTGATATTCAAATTCTGCCATACCATTTTCCTTTCAACATCAAATCTTGATACAAAGCATAATTATATTTATACAATGAATCTTAGTTAACCAGTAGTGAAATAATAGGTATATACTTAGCAAATAAATAAATACTGAATTTACGGAGAACTTATTTAAATAAACTTTAAAATTTAAATCGGCTGTCATGACAAACGTGTTTATCCTCAGACACCGCGGAACTCTGTCGCGGCATAGCTACTTATAACGAAGCATCGCGAAGCACCGAAACTGACCACGCTTACCGCTAAGTAGAAAACATTTACAACATTATCACCCATGCAATACCACCAGAATGGCTACAGAAACTAACACAGAAAATTCAAGGCCCCAATCACAAACTGGGAGAAAGCTTTGCACACACAACTAGATATAGAGAACAGAATTTCAAACATCTACAAAAATACACTCGACAAACAACTTTCAGATTTCCAATACAAACTACCCAGATAGTTTAAAAACGCTGATTCGACATTGATTAAACGTTTCTTTCGAACATTGATTAAACGTCGATATGCAACATTGATTAGATGTTAATTTTGCTCGTTGAAAAAATGTCGATTCAATGTTATTAAATAACCGAATTTCAACGCTATTGCAACATTATTTCAACGGAATTTCAACGGTTCATAGTAGTGTTCTATATCAAAATGTTCTATAGTCTTTTGCCTCCGCTTGCCTGCCCGCCACAGCACCAATTTTTCATTACTTACATGGAATGTGACTCATTTCTTAGGAACGAACATACATAGAACAAGACTGTCACTGAAACTACCTACCTTCCGCACGCCTGCCCGCGTGCTTACCCAAGGCGACACAGCGACTACGACGAATGCCAATGTTTGGAACTTTTACGGTCTGAACGAGGAAAGAACAATAGGGCTGTACTGTTCTCGTGGGTTCTATTTCCGGCTTAGGTCTTTTGGCGACCAACCAATAAATACGTGCTCTTAGAACGAGTGCGCATCACGCTAGTGCCTTGCTCCAACTGCGTGACGCGCACTCATTGTAGTTAACGTTTTAGTGCTGCGCGGTTTGTGCGTGAATAATCGAGTGGGTGTGAAACTATTTTTTGTTTGCTTTGGTCCAGACATGGTTAACTATAAAATCATAATATAATTAAAGATAAGACATTTATCTCTCCATAATGCATGTGGTCTTTTCGATGAGACTGTTGGAAGCGTTGTATTTTGAGCCAAATCAAATCTACGACAAACGGAGCACCATTGTCCTCACCTGCTCAGTCCATATAAGGAGCGTTGTTACGTAACCATAGATACCACGCGCAGACACGCGCGTCATGATGATTATTACGTCATACGACATGAAAAACCCCGCGCAGCACGTTAGATCGCCTGACACTGACAGTCACTCATGAGACAATCGCATTCTGGTTTATCAACTGCCTAACCGCTCATACATTACATAAATCTACTCGGATGGTTATTTTTCGAATATGTACATAACTTCAGTGGTTATTTGTGCTTCCAAGGACAGCTTTAGCCGTTTTTGTGTGTGAGGCGAGTGAAGGCAAACACCGGAAGGTAGGCAGCACGTACAGGCCGTTGATGCTAGGCATTGACATAGAGCATAGGTATTCCTGTCTCGTGGGGTCTCGATAAGATCCCGAAGTGACTGTACAGCCCTATGGACCATTCCCTAATAGGTGTCGCTACAATTAATCCAATTACTTTTTAGTTGCATGGTTGTCACAAGAAAAGCTTCTTCGTGAAAAGTTTTTTTTGCGTACATTGGTAAGCTTATATCGTTTTATATTAGGATACCGTATGGTTGAAAGTGTGACATTGGATCAATGTTGTATCAATGCTCACATCGGTCAGCGCCTTGCCTAGTAAACTTGACCCTTCTGACAACAAGCTGATCGGCAGAAGGATCAAGCAATACACATGGTTAAATAAGTAGTAATGCATAACCAAGCTCACTTCGATGAATGACTGTCGATTATGACAACGAGCCTACCTCTCTAAATCGCCTCGACCCTCTCCTTTAGACATTACTTGGACCCTAGGATGCGTTCATTTTAAAGTTTGCTCTCTATTACTTGCACATCAATTATATTTTCATCGGTTGTTAACGGCTTTCCTCTCTGAGATGTATGGCATGGCCCTTACACCCCCGTTAGGGTGGAGGTCGTGAGGGTCATGCGTCAGGGCTAGTCAGCGCCCAGGGTTGCACATGTTAACGATGGTTGAAATTTGGACATTGAAATTGTGCTGAATCAACCTTATCGACGTTCGCCAACGTTTCCACCCGATTTTCAACATTGAATCAATGTCGTCATGCTACCTGGGTAGCACACCAAATCTTACCCACCAACAAGTACTTATTTAACTGCAAGAAAGTAGATAACCCCCACTGTATATATTGCCCAGGTCAATTGGAAACTATGATTCACTGTTTCACTAAATGTCCACTCTTCATAGAACACAAATTCTACTTCACTCCACTTTTTAAAGCCATCACAAAGCATAACCAGCCTTTCAGCATGTACAATATCTTATTTAATTACAACCAGAAGTCAGAAGAAAAGAAGAGTAAATTCCCGCTGAACAGCATCCATTATTTATACAACCTTTCCAAATATTTCCTTTGGCTTTCCCGCAACTTAACGAGACCGTCCAGCGTCCAACTTGAACATTGAATAAGACCGACGACGACGTACAGTATCGGCCGAGTTATAGGCCGAAACATCACCTTACACGGATCCCGATTTTACCCTTCTGATCCATATTTGAGCTCTCACACCCGGATTAAACACCTAGAATCTGAATTTGACCCCTAGAATCTGTATTCGACCCCTAATATCCCGATTGAACCTTATGATCCGGATTTGACTCTTAGAATCCGTAATGCCCTCAGGATCCAGATTGATCCCTCAGATGTTGAGTATATCTCCCACGGATTCTAGATGTCTAATCCGGATTCGATCCTTAGTATCCCAATTTGATGTGGATCGCGATTTTACCCCTAAGATCCGGATTGGACCTGTAGTATCCAGATTTTACACATAAGATCCAGATTAACACATCAGAACCTGATTTGACCCCCCCTTGCCGAACTGACCCCTAAGATCAGGAATTGACTCTTAGGATCCGAAATTGATACCTAAGATGCGGATTGACTCCTAGGATCCGAAATTGATCCCTAATATCCGGAGTGACCCTCAGAATCCCGATTTTACCACTAAAATCTGGATTGACCAATCAGATCCGGAACGCTAAGATCCCGATTTGATCTTGTAGATCCAGATTTGATATCGTAGAGCAAACTCGTAGATGGTATGCTTTAGATCCAAATGTGAGCCCTAGGATCCGGGTTGACCCCTCAGATCCCGATTTGACACTATTGATCCATATTTGAGCGCTCAGATCCGGATTGGACTCTATAATCACGATTCGACCGCTAGTATCCCGATTAACCGGTCAAGGGTCAGATTTTGTACGCTTCAGATCCTGATTTGACCCTTCATATGACCTTGAGTTTGCTTCTATCTATCTTTCAATGGTTAAACAAATTTCAAAAAATCCTGTGACTTTGACCTTTGATCTACGTGGCCCTTCTACGAACTTACCCTCACAATGTCCATGTGGAATCTGTTTGTGAATTTAGAAGTCTATATCTGAAGGCGTTCGATGGTTATTGCGAAACATTGCAAACAGACATACACTCAGACATTCACGCAGACAGACAGAAATTGTTTTGCCCCAACAAAGTTCAATATTTAACCGACTGACATAATGAGCAAACTCGTAGAATTTTATCCTTAACAAATACAACTACAAACTGAACAATGTAGAATAAGTAAAAAAAGTGGAACCCTAGCGGGGATTGCCAAGTCGAAGGGCGAGTCATTGGGCTCATTTCTTTGGTAGCTCTGTATATCCCTGCGGTAACCGCCAGACACTTTTTTTTACCCGGGTAGGGGTGCGCGCGCATTAATTCGGTATGCCGATGTGTCCCGTTCAAAACAGCACAGGACATTCGGGAGAAGATCGGCGGCTGATTGAAAGATGATGAGAGTAGGTTGGTTCCAGTACCCCTACGTGCACCGGATGTGAACGGGCTGTGCATTTCATTGAAATAGGCATATCCCTTTCGGCACACCCGGAAGTTTCCGGTCACGTGTTGCGGGTGGGGGTCCCAGGCGGGATACCGAACCTAGCCCAAAGACATGCACTCGTGGTCATATGCCATCGTGATCCGCGGGAGGCAGAAACTATGGCAAGCCGAAAATCCATATATACATATATTACTCTTGGCAATACTAATAACGCGGGACGTAAATGTAAGAAGGTATTACACAAATTCCGACTTCCATTTGCTTAGTTATTTTAATATAAGTGCAAAATATAGTGTTAGTTGTACATTCAGGAAGCTTTAACCACTTTTGATCATATCGCGTCAATGAGAGAAGGAAGGGAGAGTGGAGCCGGTTCTAGGACAACTCCCACCCCCACCCCCAACCCCCCGGACAATTCCCCCCGACAATCCCCGTCAGACAGATCCCCCCCTCCCCGGACAAGCCCCACCCCCCCCCCCTAGGCCCGAGCACGCCCCCACCCCCCCCCCGAGCAAGTCCTCACCTCGAGCAAGTCCCCCCCCCCGGACAAGTCCGGGAGAGAGTTGCCCGTGGGGGGTAATCCCCTACTCTTTGCGAAGAAGGACACAGGATATTTATCCTGCGACCATACAGACAATGGGGGCCGGCGCGATAGCTCATTGGGTTAGAGCGCTCGCCTTGAGTGCTCTGGCCACCTGAGAGCCTAACGGCACGTGGATCGGTGGTTTGAGCCCTGCTAGCTATGGCCATGTCTGTGCGGTCGCAGGATAAAGATCCCATGTCTTTCTTCGTAAAGAGTAGGGGGTTACCCCCGGGGACATGGCTCCACTCTCCCTTTCTTCTCCCATTGATGTGATATGACCAAAAATGGTTAAAGCGTCCTCAATAAGCAACCAACCACACATACCTGGCCACAGCGGGGCGCGAACCACCGATCCACGTGCCTTTAGGCTCCGAGGTGGCAAGAGGGGGCCACCCTGGTGTAGTGGTTAGCGCACTAGACCGCAGAACAATAGGTCCTGGGTTCGAATCCGGGCTCGGGCACCTAATCTGGGGCATGTTTCATTCCTTCATCCTTCATCGTCTCGGGAGGTTCCTTGGCCCAATTTAGCCTGTATGTGCACAAAAGTGGCCTAAAACACCAACATTCCATTCCATTCCGAGGTGGCAAGAGCACTCAAGGCGAGCGCTCTAGCCCACTGGAGGTTTTTTTTTATGGAGGCAATGCCACAATGGATATACAGACTACAACCAACAAACTCGCAAGTTGAAGTGAGCAACAATTGAACAACTAACTACTCGTGACCAGTCGCTTGGACGGCGGACCACGGTACAGGTGAAATTAATCGCTCTTACCAGCATTGCCCATAGCGAGTTTCTTGTCTCACACAGAGTCAATCGCCAGCGATTTTGATGACGCTGGCCTGGTATGGCGTCTTGTTGACCGTAATGAACAGTGATGTTGGTGGCCGATGGATGTTTTGTTTGTAGTAGCTTGGTGATAAGTTGGACGGAGACCCATATCCCTCTTAACTGTTGATTATAAACTATAATAATGCTGATTATAACTTTCCAATATTTTGTATGTAACTGAAGCAAATGAGACTGAAGCCGTTTATTTATCTGTGTTCCTGTTGATTGTTAGAAAACGTTTGATAGAATATACCTCCAACACCCCTTATATTCTTCAATTTTGGCGATTTAAGTATACGTTGGTTTGAATCATTATGTTATAATGAAATAATGGATGGTAAACCAGTTGTTTTCAACTGTCAAAGGTTTACGTGATGGTTGTCCCCTATTCCTCGTACAAATAAATGCGACTAAACGTATTTTTTGGCGATAAAGCTGCGACGGAATACGGTGAGGGGGCGTCTCAGAGAGAAGTCGTCAGGCCGCCATACCCTATCCAGCGAATGGCAATCCATCACTGCTTGTTTCGCTGGTGAAGGCATGCCAGACTGTCAAATGGAGTCTCTTAGCCTGGACCTAGCCCAGAACCCTAGGCTGTGTGGGCTGAAACACAGCCTATTCGCATTGCATAGTAAAATTCTGGTCTGGAACAACCCCACTTCAGGGTTGTTTGACTTTGACCAAGTGTAGCTCTGATTCTCCCTTGCTGTGGGAAAAGTTTTATAACAGAAACAAACCTTAATCCTTTTCTTATTTCTTCCTGACAAGTAATGACTAATCACATAAGTAACTTTTCTTAAAAGGCAAAAATGTGTTTTCACTGAACCAATGACTGGGTCCCTGAACAATGAACCAATTAGCATGGCTTATAATAACATGTGATGAACTTGCACATGTGCAGTGATCAACTTCCTGTAAAAAAAATGGCGCCATGTTGTTGTCAACTTTTATGCCAGTAGGCAATTATGTCTCCTTTTGAAGACTTTAACAACTTTGGAAGAGCTCATACATCAAAAATTATATATAGACAAGTATTTTTACATTGTTGAAACTTATTATGAAAGCTAAACTTAAACAATTCAATTTGTCATGTGAAGTTGATTTTTCACTATACTATAGAATGCTACATGGCTATGATTCTTCAACCATAGCCATGGATTCATGGCTAGCCTTGACCGTGATATCAATTTACCACAAGTTTTCGTTCTAATGGTAAACGTAATCAGTTTGTGTGCTTCGCGATGCTTTGGTTAAGTAGCAGTGCCAAGACAGAGTTCTGTGGTGTCCCGGGATAGACACATTTGCCACATCACAGCCGAAACGGCGATGTTTATCAGATTTTTGAATTTGTAGAATGAAACAATCTAGTTTTCTGCAAATTTTGATATAAATTTCAGCCCGTCACAACATCCCCCCCACCTCCCAATGTATATCAAACCCACCTGGATCGGTGATCCAATGCTAAAGTATGGGGATAGTTTGGTCATAGCTATATTCAGTGCATGTCAATGTGTCTCCCCCCCCCCCTCCTCCCCATATCCCTTAACTCAACTGGACCGTTAATCCGATGCTAAGCTAAGGGGACCCCTGCTCATACGTATATGGAGCCCCCCCCCCCCCACACTTGACCGTGATCTGATGAATTTGAGGTTGAAGATAACTACAGATTCATGTTAGCATTAACACAAAGCTTCCAGTGTACTAAAGATATCCATTGTTCTCCTGACTAGATATTGTTTTTATCTGTATATTTTATTGAATCCACGGTTATTATTGTTTTTTGTATTGCAGATGTTTACGATCATAGCAGACATAGGGCCGGAGAGGTCGCTGCCTGGAGGTGGAAAGACGTACAGGGAAGTCTCACTGGAAGTCTCACTCTAACCCTCACTGGCACCCCTCACTGGCACCCCTCACTGGCACCCCTCACTGGCACCCCTCACTGGCACCCCACACTGGCACCACTCACTGGCACCACTCACTGGCACCACTCACTGGCACCACTCACTGGCACCACTCACTGGCACCACTCACTGGCACCACGCACTGGCACCACGCACTGGCACCACGCACTGGCACCACGCACTGGCACCACGCACTGGCACCACGCACTGGCCCCACGCACTGGCACCACGCACTAACTGCTCATGTGAGCAGCAATCCATTCCTCTAAACTAATCTTTGCCTTTTTGACGCTCAGATCCCGACGACCCAAGGAGAAAAGCAGAGCCGAGGAGGACAATACGTCACGCCAGTTGCCCAGGTAATGTATTTGGTGAACCCACCATTTATGTGTGTTCAGTTTCCCTTGTTCCAGATCCTGTTCTGACCGGAAACGAGGACGACTGCAGCCGCCGGTGCCTGCGTGGACATGGCGACACATCCTGGAATGGGTGAGTGTTAGTCACTTTCCGAGCTTAATCTACTAATATTCGATACCAAGCAATATTCCGGATGTCGCTGAGTATGGAGTATACTCAGTTGTAATATGTAATTAATCTAGGCCAATGAGGCTAAATATCTATTGCTTTTTGCCTATATGCGCAGCAATCCATTCCCCTGAACTAATCTTTTGCCTTTTTTACGCTCAGATCCCGACGACCCAAGGAGAAAAGACGACCCGGATAGGACCAGACGTCACGCCAGTTGCCCAGGAATTGTATTTGGTGCACCCACCATTTATCTGTTTAGTTTCCCTGGTTCCAGATCCTTTTTTTTCAATGAGATTCATCATGACAGTAAGAATATCATGTTGTACTCTCAGATATACGGTATGAAGTAATGGATCATGCTGTAGTGTATTGTATATGTGGCGCGGAGTAATAGGGTCTGTAAGTGACGTCACAGACAGCGCGCGTTCACCTCCAGCGAATCCGGTTTTGGGTACATGACACTTCACCGCCCCATATACATAACACGGGGAGCTCTTTGTAATTGCGTGAAACGCACAAAAAAACCAGCGTCGTTCGATTTAAAACTAGTATGGTATGGAGGTACAGCCCCAAACATTTACTCCACATGGTTTTCAACTCTAACAGTGCATTCATATCCAAAACATCACCGAGTCTAGTTTGACGCCCATAGTAAAGTATAGGGACCCGCTGACTCGTTGTACCCAGAATGGTTGTTTCTAGAGGTGAGCGCGCGCTGTATGTGACGTCACTTACATACCTTATAAAAATCCTGCTATAGTTTACGAGCTTATAATCTTAATGGTGTGATCCCCATAACGAGACAATGAAGAAATGTTTCTGTAAAGACTGATGGAATGTGAGCTAAATAACAGTCTACGCTGCTTGTTTTTGACCGTTGGCGGCGAAGAGCCGAATGAGGTAAGTTCAATGCATTCCTCAATTGTGTCCGCAAGTTTAGAGCAGACGTATATTTGTCTCATTTTCTCTCATCGCCATTCAACTTGCTAAGTTATTTCGCTCTGCGTACCCTGACATTTGACCCTTGTCCCTGACCTTAACCCTAACCCATAATCACCTAACCCATAATCCCTAACCCCTAAAGCCTAACCCATAATCCCCTAAACCATAACCAAGCTTGTGGAATGGCGGTACATAAGACCCTAGAACAGACCACACAGCCATAAGACATATGGAAACTTAAGGTCACTTGTTATTATCGCATCTATGGCTATGCCTGATCAACGCATCAATTTAGTTATATACTTAATACTTAATATGCATTTACCCGCATTTAAATATTGAATATTGCTTGAAAATTATTTTTGAATGACACATTCTTTTAATATACAGTTACCTACAGCGGATGAAAGTGTTTTCGGATTATTCCGGACTGGCTTTGGTCTTCCTGACGTCCACCACTAACGATACAACTCGCTGCCTCCAGTCAACGGGTTCTATGAATCAACCGCTACAGCAGGATGAGGCATCTTTTCCTCTGTCGATCGTGGCGGCAATAATAATAGCCCTAGACCTATTACAACGCTGCAATATACTTCTGCAGGAACAATCGCTGTCTGAGCGCAGATGAAAAGCTGGCAATCGAACTGTTGAAACTGTGCGCCAACATGGCAGTGGAAATGAGTTGGCTAGTCGTATTGACTGCAAGAACCGACAGGTCTCGTAGACACGTCTACGGCGGTGGAAGGCCTTACAGGGGATCCTTTCAATATAAAGTCACTAATCTTCGAATTGTGCTTTCATTATTAGAGAATGGTAGCGGCCAAATGCGACCAGGACCTGGAACATTGCGGCGGTGGTAGGCCTTACAGGGGATCCTTTTAATATGAAGTCGTAAATAGAGCTCGTAAACCATTTTTCAATAAGATTCATGACAGTAAGAATATTATGCTGTCCTCTCAGATATACGGTATGAAGTAATAGATCATGCTGTCGGTTACGAGCGTATAATCTTAATTGTATGATCCCCATAACGAGACAGTCAAGGAATGTCTCGGTAAAGACCGGTGGAATGTGAACTACCGGTAATCTTCGAATTGTGCTTTCATTATTACAGAATGGTAGCGGCCAAATGCGACCAGGACCTGGAACATTGCGGCGGTGGTAGGCCTTACAGGGGATTCTTTTAATATAAAGTCACTAATCTTTGAATTGTGCTTTCATTATTACAGAATGGTAGCGGCCAAATGCGACCAGGACCTGGAACATTGCGGCGGTGGTAGGCCTTACAGGGGATTCTTTTAATATAAAGTCACTAATCTTCGAATTGTGCTTTCATTATTACAGAATGGTAGCGGCCAAATGCGACCAGGACCTGGAACATTGCGGCGGTGGTAGGCCTTACAGGGGATCCTTTTAATATAAAGTCGTAAATAGAGCTCGTAAACCATTTTTCAATAAGATTCATCATAACAGTAAGAATATCATGCTGTTCGCTCAGATATACGGTATGAAGTAATAGATCATGCTGTCGGTTACGAGCGTATAATCTTAATTGTATGATCCCCATAACGAGACAGTCAAGGAATGTCTCGGTAAAGAGTAGTCGAATGTGCTCTAATCTTTGTATTGACCCTCTTGTGTCGCAGGTGCTTGCGGTCATAGAAGACAAGGAGCAGCGGGCTTCCGGAGGAGGAAGTACTAAAAGGGAAGTATTATTGCACTACTATATCTAAACTAGTCCTTGTAAACCATTTATAAATAAGAGATATGAATCTATGAAGTAAATATAATTAACTTATTAAGTTAATAAATAAAATTAATATTAACTTAATTTAAATTATTCAAAATCGTTGTATATTAAGTCTACGCTACTTGTTTTTGGCCGTTGCCGGCGAAGAGCCGAATGAGATAAGGGCAATACATTCCCTAATTGTATCCGCGTGTTTAGAGCAGACGTATATCTGCGTCTCATTTTCTCATCGCCATTCCGCTTGCTAAGTTACTTCGCTCTGCATACCCTGACATTTGACTCTTGTCCCTGACCTTAACCCTAACCCATAATCACCTAACCCATAATCCCTAACCCCTAAACCCTAACAGATAATCCCCTAAACCATAACCAAGCTTGTGGAATGACGGTACATAAGACCCTAGAACAGACCACACAGCCATAAGACATATGGAAACTTAAGGTCACTTGTTATTATCGCATCTATGGCTATGCCTGATCAACGCATCAATTTAGCTATATACTTAATACTTAATGTGCATTTACCCGCATTTAAATATTGAACATTGCTTGAAAAATATTTTTTTGAATGAAAATGTTCCACATTCTTTTAATATACAGTTACCTACAGCGGATGAAAGGTGTCGAATTATTCCTGGCGGGATTAGGTCTTCCTGACGTCCACGGCTTCTATGAACCCGGCGGAAGCCTTTATTTTAATAAATGAAGTGAAGTTACATGAAACCGTTTCTGAGCAGAATTAAAATTTTAATTTGAAAAAATTCAAGTGCATCATTGTGTCATATGTCGAAAAAACGCCCCTTCCCCTCACGCACAATCCAGGGCAACCACCCTCTTCCCTTTACAAACAAACAGAAGGCTCTCCCTCATATACTCAAAGAACGTACCCCAACCCCATCAAACACCCAGGACACCCCCAGCCCCCCCGTCCCCCCTTACCCACTCCCAGGAGAACCACTCTCACCCGTTTACAGTCCGAACGGACCCCCCCCTCTCCCTACATACAACCAGCACGCCCTCCCCTTACCCACCCCTAGGACAACCACCCCCTCCCCGTTCACACACCCCCCTGACGGACGCCCCCCCCCTCCCCCCGCATGCACGTAGGACGCAATCCCCATATCCCCCTCATACGCACCCGGGACTGACCCCCACCCCTCCCCCCACCCGTCCGCTCCCGCCCCACCCTCTCATACAACCAGTGGGCCCTTTCCTCAAGCAACCTTAGGTTAACTACCCCCTCCCCTTCACACCCAGCACGAACGGACCCCCCCTTCGTGGCATACAAACACCCCGGGCAGATCCACGCCCCCCCCCCACTCACGGTACACCAAGGATGCAATCCCCTCTCCCCCATCCTACACACCCTGGACGAACCTCCGCCGCCCCCCCCCCCCACCCTCGCATATAACAAGTACGCCCTCCCCTTACGCACCCCCTATCTCGTTCACACACACCCCGGACGCACCTTGACCTACATGGCCCATCTAGGAACTTAACCGGACAAGGGCCATTCCGCATCTTTTTGTGGATTTGGAAGTCGATATCTTAAGGCATTCGAAAAATAATTCGTCGCGTTACAGACAGAACCGGCAAAAATAAACACATTAGAAACAAAAAGAAGGAAAGGAGATGGTCTTAAGTATATCCTGAAGGAAGCAAAATCAAAGGCACCTGCTATTTTATTGGTCTGGACAAAGCGGGAACAAACGAAATATTGCGGCTTAAAAGAAAAGACTGGGCGCATAGCGTCTTCAGCCTCAGACAGATTAAATGAAGGTGACCTTTTATAAACAACTTAACACACGAGAAGACACTAGTCCAATCGCTTAAAATATATTGATATAACGTAGAGGTTCAAATGAACAACTCTCAAATGGACTCCTGCGAGGAGGAATGTACCTTTATGGAAGAGGGATGGGCAATAAAGATGTTTAAGACTAACATTCCAGTTTAATAAAACATTCTGGTATCTAACATTCCAGTTTAATAAAACATTCGGGTATCTTCAAGGCCTCTACGTACATTACCATTATATCTTTGAATCGGGGCAGTTGTCCACCTCCCAAAAGTGCGGTATTATCATTATTAAAAAAGGGACATGTATTAGACTTTAATTAATGGAGACCCATTTTTTCTCATAGATCTAGATAACTAATAACCAAAATGTTGGTATTTGTGTTTATTCATTCCAGTCAACAACGGATACATGACGAAAGTGTATGTTTAGAAAATTCTTCAATAAATTACTTTGGGGACAGAAATGCACTAAAATCGTTGTCGCTTTGATTCGAATGCTAACATAGAACGCTAGCCCCCAATACGTAATGTATTGCCATGTAGACGTCTGTTAGGGCCCAAAACGTCATAGTGACGAAAACGTCAAATCACACGGTCTGAGCCATCTAGGAGCAAATGTACAGTTTCAGATTGTGCCTCTATCGCAGTGTCTGTTGACGGGGGCTATGAATATATGAGGCTGTAACTGTTCAGTTGCAGATATATTTAAGTGTTTTTATAATATATGGGTATCGTCCCCCCTCCACCTCCCTCCGGGTCCATCCCTTGGAACCTTCTATTCCAAGAAACCTTAGATTTCCTTACTTTCCTGCGCCTTATAATTCGCAAATTTCGGCCTCAAAGCGGTCTCTAATTGTCAATCAATCAATCCTTTAGCCCCGGGTGGCCCCGCCCTGTCTCCTTCAGAAACCCCACACAGGGTTGTGTGAGCGATAACCGGGATGGCTGAAATTAAAGTTTAAACTGTATATTTCATTCTACCAAGGTATGACGTTTTGGTCACTATGACGTTTTGGGTTCTAACAGACGTCCCTTTCACATACGCTGGTATATGTTCTTTGAGGGCCGCGAAATGGAGAGGAACGGCGAATGAATAGGGGAAGGATGGGGGTAAAGGGTGGGAACACATGCCCCGTAATTTAAATGCGACTTTTACTGGTGTGATGGGCACGAGTATACGAGTCAATTATAATTGGTCACACGCCACGTATGGTCATCAAACTAAATAAATCCTATTTACCACATTCAAATAGTAGATCTAAATCGCTTCCAAGTCCACCATGGTAATTTAGCCTAGGAAACTCGACAGCGGCTCCAACTACCGGTGTGCACTGTGGTCGAAGGCGATCAAGAGTGACTAGCGATGTGCAATGAATCGTTCTGTGCTGCGGTTGGGGAAGAATACGCTGGAATTAACGCAGCAAAAATTAAGTGAGCCTATTCAAAATTCTAATTATTCTCACTATTGTATATAGCGATGAACAAATATGCCTGATATTATTTTTTAGTCTAGTGTAGCCAGAGACATCACACGGGTCTGACACCTTACCACGGGTGAAATCACGCCGTGAGGAGCTGTCCGACCATCTTCAGTCACACTTCAATCCACAGCCAGAAACATTAAAGGGAACCGCCAGCCTGGCCTCTAACGCTGCTTTACCGATTCATATAATACCTAATTATCTATCCTCCAAATTACAAAATTCTTCGTCCTATCTATAGCTCACAATAAAATTTAGAAGTGACAGCCGGGCACGATTTCGCCGCCTACCCAGGCGGCAGCCCTTTTTGGAGGTGTGTCCGCGATTGACCAATCAGGAGGCGATACTCTAATTTATTCAAATCGGAAATTGCGCCTATTGTGTGAGCAAAACAAGAGCGCGTGATCATCGCTAATATAAAGAGCTGCGATTTTAACTCAAATCATGGCATTGTTGCGAAGTCAATCGTCGCAAGACGTAAATAAATTTGTTTGGATGGTACATTTCCATAAAACACTAAGATCATGTTCTACTGCGCGGCTTGGAACTGCCGTTGTTCATCTGTAAATCGCGGCCCTGATCTCTCTCTCCGCGAGTGATAACATAAGGCGGTGCCACATGAATAGTCACAATACGCGTCACTGCTACCGGCAAAATGGCGCTCTGCTCGACATTGCTGGGGGCGGGTTGCCTTAATTTTTTTCTCCTTACCAGTCTGCCGAAACGAAGCGTTAACACTCGCCAATTGAACTTTAAGATGTAAACTTTCGGTGCAGATCGCGATTAAATTAGGTTGGACACCCGCTTTAAACGGGTCAGACACCTTATCACGGGTGAAATCACGCCGTGAGGAACTGTCCGACCATCCTCAGTCACACTTCAATCCACAGCCAGAGACATTACACGGGTCGGACACCTTATCACGGGTGAAATCACGCCGTGAGGAACTGTCCGACCATCCTCAGTCACACTTCAATCCACAGCTCCTCACGGCGTGATTTCACCCGTGATCAGGTGTCCGACCCGTGCAATGTCTCTGGCTGTGGATTGAAAAGAAGGTAATAGCGCTCAAAATAGATATATGCAATTACAACCTTCAGTTGAAACCTACCAGCAAGCACCAATGATTCTCTATTTCGTGCACCGCACCAAGTACAACTTCATAGGAGGACGGATCTAATAATAATCTAATCTAATAACTCAATACAAAAACAAGCCCATAAACTCATTGACATCACAAACGGTCTTCCATTCATGATTAGGATCAATGACGTTGGAAGCTATACGCCGCCGGCTCCGCGACTAAGCGTGAATAAATGGGCTTTCTGAATTCTATGTAGGCACGCTGAACACTTTCCCAAATCGTTGTCCGATATTATAGAGCCCCCCTCCGCCCCCCCTTGAGAAGCCCCCCCCCACTAGAGGAGCTCCCCCCACTTGAGGAGCCAGTCCCCCACTCGATAAGCCCCCTTCACTCAAAGTCCCCCACACACTAGAGGAGCTCCCCCCACTTAAGGAGCCCCCCCCCCACTTGAGACCCACTCGAGGTTCCCCCCCACTCGACGACCCCCCACTTAAGATCTCCGACCGCTCGAGGAGCCCCCCCACCCCACTTGAGAGCCACTCGAGGATCTCCCCATCAGTTGAGGAGCCCCCCCCCCCATTCACCCGAGGATCTCCCCTTCACTTGAGGAACTCCCCCCCCCCATCGAGGATCTCCCACCACTCGAGCATCTCCCACTACTCGAGGATCTCCCCCCACTTGAAAATCTCCCACCACTCGAGCATCTCCCACTACTCGAGGATCTCCCCCCACTTGAAAATCTCCCACCACTCGAGGAAATCCCTCCACTCGAGGATTTCCCCCCCACTTTAGAAACCACTCCACTAGAGGTTCTCCCCCTACTCGAGGTTCTCCCCCCCACTTGAGGATCTCCGCCCACTCGAGGAGCTCCCACTCACTCGAGGATCTCCCCTCCACTTAAGGATCTCCCCTCACTCGAGGATCGCCCCCCACTCGAGGACCCACCCCACTGGAGGTACTCCCCCACACTCGAGGAGCCCCCCCCTCACTCGAGGAGCTCCCACTCACTCGAGGATCTCCCCTCCACTTAAGGATCTCCCCTCACTCGAGGATCGCCCCCCACTCGAGGACCCACCCCACTGGAGGTACTCCCCCACACTCGAGGAGCCCCCCCCCCACTCGAAGATCTCCCTCACACTCGAGGATCTATCTCCATTCGAGCTCTCCCCCACTCGAGGATCTATCTCCACTCGAGGAGCTCTCCTCCACTCGAGGGGCTCTCCTCCACTCGAGGGGCTCTCCTCCACTCGAGGGGCTCTCCTCCACTCGAGGGGCTCTCCCCCACTCGGGGAGCTCTCTTCCACTCGAGGGGCTCTCTTCCACTCGAGGGGCTCTCCTCCACTCGAGGGGCTCTCTTCCACTCGAGGAGCTCTCCTCCACTCGAGGAGCTCTCCTCCACTCGAGGGGCTCTCCTCCACTCGAGGAGCTCTCCTCCACTCGAGGAGCTCTCCTCCACTCGAGGATCTCCCCCTCACTCGAGGATCTCCCCCCACTCGAGAATCTGCCCCCACTCGAGGATCTGCCCCACTCGAGAACCCCCCCCCCCCACTCGAGAAACCCCCCACACTAGAGGATCTCCCCCCACTCGCGAAGCCCCCCCCCCCCTTCAACTCGAGAATCCCCTCCCCTTGAGGATCTCCCTCCACTCAAGGATCTCCCACTCACTCGAGGATCGAGCTTTCCCCACTCGAGGATCGACCACCACTTCAGGAGCCCCCCCCCCCATTCGAGCAGCCCCCTCACTCGAGCAGCTTCCTCCACTTGAGACCCACGCGAAGAGCTCAGCCCACCCCCCACCCCCCCACTTAACTAAGGCCTACTCGAGGAACTCCCCCTACTTGAGGCCCGCCCGACAAAACCTTCATTGTACACGCAGCATAATAGAAACAGCCATGTGTGCTGAAGCGTGTAGATGCAAAATTCAGGCGTCAACGACCGCTCTACACGCTTTGCCTTTGGCATGCAGTCAGCTAAAGGTGATCAAAAACTGATCCTCACACGAGGTAATCGAAAAGGTAATCGAGGTAAGCTAAAAGCTAGCCCATGAGAGACTTCTGATTTATGCTACGTATATGACACCATTACTGGCATAAGGCCTAGTGAATCTTGACATCACTATTCAGTCCGAACCTCAGCTTCGATATCGTGAGTTGCGTTTCTCAGCGGCACTTCAGTTGCTTCATTTCACATTAGGGTGACATTCAGGCTTACCCAGACGATATCTGGCCGACAGTCGCCTGAGGGACCGCTTCTTGTTCTCACTTGATCCCTCAGGATACAATTTTTCTGTAAGATAACTGCGGATTTCGCGGCATTTTGTCTGCCACGAGACCCAGGCTTCTTCCTCTGCCATGATCAGTGCAGTGGCCCAATGATGAAAGATAGGCCCGGCGTAGCACGATAACCTGTGGGACAAGTTATCACGGCATGCGGTATTTGCATCAGATATCGAATAAAATGTCTTGGCGGCCATGTTTGTTGTCAGGTCAAGGGATCCTTCTAGGAGCACGATATAGCTCGTGTGTGGGAGGGGGGGGGGGCAAGTGGGGGGGGGGGGTCGTGTTCCCAGATCACGAAGAATAAATTCTTTATTCCCAGGTAACGATGAATTAAAACGGGTAACTTCCAGCATACATAAGAAGGGTGGATGCATGATATAAATTAGCGATTTCCTGATTCACAGCTATTTAATTTTATAATTAGCAGTTATAATTAGCACAACGAATGGAAATTCTTGATCACGACGGTCGGCTAATACCCCATTTGCATTATTTGCCTCTTTCCTAGTCCACAGTGAAATGAAAACTCCATTCCCAAAGAACGGAAATACCCCTTGCCCCCCCCCCCCCCTCCCAGCCCCCTCTTGTAGGCCAAAAACAAACGGGGACACTGTTCCTTGTCAGATCTTGGCACGTGATATCAGGATGGGACTACAATACATAGAATTAGAATCGGGAGGCGCGATCCTACCATATGTCACATAGTGGCTCGATCAATATAAATTACTTGCTCCCCCGACCTTTCAGTAAATCTATAATTCTTGCTAAGTTTTATTATAGTAAATTTCAGTAGAAGCATAATGTTAATATATTAGTTAAAGCATGTCATATATCTAAGCCTACGATGTGGTCGCTCAGTATTCGACCTTCCACAATGTCCATCACACACATATAGGAATCTTCCCGGGCCTTCGTTTCTGCCAAATCAGGTCCCTCTAATAAATATTCCACGGCTTCTGCCCAAGATATTTTGCGGTTTCTGACGCCGCGCGGACGCCCATTAGTCACGCTGAGTCAATAACGAACAGAAATATTCCGCGCACGATCGTCACACCGCTAATCCATTAGCGGAAGGCGCGGTGCATTGTGGGACGGATGGCTATAACCGCAACTCACGACTGTCTGCAAACAAAACCCAGCCTCCCCTATATAACTGTCACATCGACCCGGGAGACCAATACAGTGACTCCGGGGTCTGGCAGACGCAGACAAGGCGGAGATGGCCGCCGGCGGCAGCTACTGTAGCTATGCTATTCATGAGTGTCCCATAATTTAAAGCTCATTTGCTTTGTGACTTAGAGAAAGAGAAATATCGATACAAATAACTACGTGTGTGTTGGTCGAGAGCGCGAAATAATTGAACAAAAGCTCAGGCGCAGGCGGTGTGTGTATTATGCAGTCTCTGCCTTGTTGACTGGTCGATCTAGTTCTCTCCTGCTACCGTTATATACACTATTATATAATCCACCCTGTATGGAGCAACGCGGCAGACAGTCAAACGCACCGGAATGACAACAGCCAACATGGAAGACATCCATGATGCCAACGGTTCAATCCTACGTTACATACAAAAACGGAACGCGAAACACGCAGAACATTTAAGGACGTACGTTTCGTTAATGGAAAAAGCAATGTTCAAGACTGTGTCGAAATTAGACTCAGAGCGCGTTGCCATGGAGAACGAACTTGATGCGCTGGGAGTGATAACGCGTCCTTTTGATGAGTTTCTTGCCGCTCGGCGCAACACGCGAGAAAAGTCTGCGGCGGTAAACGGTATCCATGGTAACGTTACTGCAACCGCCCACAAGTCGCTAGCCAGTGGTGATACGGCCACTAACACTGTATATTCATGTGCTACTGCTGCACCTGAAGGGACAGATGCAGAACATTTAACAGCTCGTCTTCACCATGTTCGACAGGATTGCCCGGGCGTGCTGCCAACTAAGCCAGAGACACATGTTAAGGAATATACGAGTCAGTCTGGACTAAATACACGCAGTGTTAATGTAACCCTCAATCACCATCGTATTAATCATTCAAATCTGCCGGTGGGCCAGGGGTACGGCGACAGTTTATCAAATGACAGCAATTTCACGTCAATGTCTGAGTCCTCTCGGTTGCGAACGAAACACATTTTACAGCGAGCTGAGAAGCTGTACAGAGCCATGCGTCGCAGGCAGCAGCGGTCCGTGAGCATTCCGGAGCCGTCTGCCCCACCAAAGCCCCGTATGGTCTGCTATTATCCTAATACCGAGTGCGTGTGGGCTGACACACTACTGTATTAAGGCAATTTGCCTCAAATACATATACATGTTTATATATATATATATATATATATATATATATATATATCGTGCGCTGTAAAGTTGACGGGGTGAAAATTAATATACCCCCCCCCCCCCTCCCCCTCCACTCTCTCTCTCGCTCTCTATCACAGCCCCCTTATTACGGGCTGAACCACACACTCCATCCAGGCGGATGAGAGACTGACTGCACATGACGGCTGGTACGACAACAGCCGTTGATATATAAGTAGTATCACCGACCACTGGGTCATTACAAATAATAAAACATCTCGAATGGGATATATTACTAAATGAATCCGGTTCATGATAAGGAGTGTTTCGCACATTGTGAAAGCTACTTGCTCCGGAGGCGACAGTAGACCGGGACTACAGCTACGCCACACCAGGGGACGAAGGCAGGAAAGGTCTCCTCGGGAACAACTGGAGCGACAATATGTGTACTTAGCCCTTCTTATTGGAAAGTCGGACACAACTGAGACGCCTGATAGGGAGTCAGGATAGAGAGATACGGCGGGAAGTCGGTCCGGCCAGAGAAGCAGGGACGCAGCACGGAGTTGTGGGTCTACTTTCAGGACGTTTAACCCGGTGAGTGACAAGGCTTTCATATTCTAGGCTAAGTCACTCTGATGAGGGCTTTTACATTCTAGGCTATGTCACTCTGGACAAGGTCCAAGGTATACGAACCCTGGCTAAAGGCATTAAGACTGAAAGGTGATGCCATTTTTGCGGTAAGCGCTCGCACAAGTAAGTGCATGGGATAAAGACACCATATAAAGTATTGTTATATCAAAGTTTATCATTTGGAGGCGGGGGGGGAGAGGAGGATCTACAAAAAGGTACTTTTCGATCTTCGTCGAAAAACCTGACCTTTGCAGTGTATGATTCAGTTCCCAATGGAGAGGGAGGGGGGTTGCAACTCCCCCCACCCTCCGCCCCTGTACATAATACAACATATGCGTGCACCAGCAGTCAGGGATCAGCAGGATTGTACCATAAATGTTTGGTAAATTTACCAATGCGCGTCTGTGAAAACACTCAATTGTTGATGCACACCACATTAAGATTAGCCTTGCCATATACAGGGTTCTCGATGAAGCAAAACTATCGTACGATTAAATGTTGTTTATCTTCGAAACTGAGCCGAAGTTGTCATACATTAGGGATGCCATGAAGATTCTCTTAGTGATTTTAATTTCTTGTCATTGGTATTTCAGAATTCCATCCGAGACGAGGATGAAACTGAAGCTGCTGATAATGATGGTTATTGCTTTGCCAATGGCAAACAGTGCCAAGTGCCCCACAAAATGCCGTTGCAATTCTGGGCATCATGCTGTATATTGCACAAATATGCACCTCACGCGTTTCCCGCAGGGCATGCCAAACGACACAACAAAGCTTGATCTGAGAGGAAATGACCTCACGGAAGTCACACCCGATGACGTGGTCGCCGTGCCTGGCCTACACGTGTTATACCTGGCAGACAACCGTATTGCTAAGATTACATCCGGCACATTGGAATCCCTGCCCAAGCTTTATCTCTTGGACCTCAGCGGAAATTCCTATTCACCGTCGCGGGTCGCATCAGAGGTAGTGTGCGAATTACAAAAGGTAAAGATTAGAATCCTGACGATGGAGCGATTAAATCTGCCTTACGACAGGTCTTTGTTCATCTGCCTAACGCGCCTTGGACTGACAGAATTGTCGCTATCCGGGAACAACCTAGAGAATCTCCCTGATGACGCCTTCTCTGGATTAGATTGGCTCGAAGTTCTGAATCTTGCCAACGCCGTCGGTTCGAATTTCAACCCCGTCTCGCTCAGCGGACTGAGAAATCTTCGTGAGCTCAATTTGTCCTATAATGTCCTCAAGTCTTTTCCCCAGTTTGAGTTCCACGATAAGCCAATTCTTCCCCGTCTTGTTAGGCTACATCTAGACTTCAATGTGATACCACATATACCAGCAAGTAGCGCTGGCGGCCTTCAGAGCCTCATGGAATTAGTTTTGGTCGGGAATTCAATAAGTACCTTGGACGACGACGGGTTCAGTCGATTTTCCAAATTGGAAACCCTAGACCTAAGCTATAATCGGATGAAACATATCGCAGAATACTCGTTTAACATATCGACGTTAAAGGAATTACGGATCACCAACAATAAATATCAACTGAACAGGAAGACTAACAAGTTTCTGCATCATTCGCCAAATTTGACAAAACTGTTGCTAGTGGAAACTCATCTGTATTACGTGCTCCAACCGATTAGCGGAAGAGATGTATTCGGCAAGCTGTCCAAACTGGAAGAACTGAATATACTCTCTACTGGCGTTACACGTCTACCAATCGGCGTTTTTGATAAGCTACATCAACTGAAGAAGTTGGTTTTGTCACAAAATTCCCTAGCCACGTTACCGTCTGGAATATTCAAGTCGCTGATCCAGTTGGAATCGTTGTACCTGGACAATAACCGACTCGCTTCCGTCAACGAGTTCTGGTTCCCGATGGACTCTCACTTGAAATCAGTTTACCTTGGCGGAAATCCTTTCGCTTGCACTTGCAATCTACTGTGGTTTGCGGAGTGGTTAAAAAAGACAAATGTAACTGTTTTTGGAGGGCATCATGCTTATCTATGTTATTCTCCTCCACAATTCCTGGGAATTTCCCTATACGACTTTCCGATTACGGAAGAAGACTGCCATATCGAACCACAGAATATAACTTTAATTTTAAGTGTGTCTTTGACTTTTTTTGCTGCGCTGATCATTGTGACAGTATTGGCTTCGTGCCGATATCGCTGGCACCTCAAGTATCTGTACTTCTCTCTGAAGGCCAGAATCCGCCAGTACCGCGAGATCCAGGATGACAGGGAATATATGTACGATGGCTTCCTGGCCTACAACAAACAGGATCTGCCCTGGGTCCGCCAGCACTTACTGCCAGCTCTAGAGGAGGAAGAGGGATTACAGCTGTGTCTACACGACCGGAACTGGCTGCCAGGCGTGGATATCATGGATAACATCGTGACGAGCATCGAGAACAGCCGCAAGACGGTGATGGTCGTGTCGAACGCGTTCGCCTCCAGCCAGTGGTGCCAGGTGGAGCTGACCATGGCCCAGCACCGGCTGCTTGAGAAGGACCGCAACAACCTGGTCCTCATCCTGCTGGAAGACATCGATCCAGGCAACATGACGCCAAGACTGGCGCTCCAGATGAGGACCAGGACGTATGTCCAATGGACGGAAGACCCCGTGGGACAGAGACTCTTCTGGAAAAAGCTAAACAGGACGCTGATGAAACCAGACAGGCGGGTCTTACAGAACCCGTATGGGATAATCACATAGACTTACCCGATTTCTAGTGTTAAATTGGAATATCTGATGTAAGCTGCACCAGAAGAGGCATGCCGGCAAATCTATTGTTGCGTAGACAAGAATTGCCTCCAGAAAAAAACATTTCTCTCCCCCCTCCCCATTTTTCTCTTTCTCTTCAGTGTAATTCACACACAAATTGTATAAATATAGCCTTTATTTCCACATAGAGATCGCATTAAAGTTTAATTATTCCTTAGTTGTCATTCATTTATCGCCGAACATTTACCAGAAGCTATTGCAATGTCTTTGTTTATGCTCTGCAACCGTAAATGTGTCGCCGAAACTCCATAGCAATACAACATAGCAATAGCAGACAGTCCTATCTTAACATTTGAGAACACATAAATATATACAACTTGGTATTTATTATCCGTAGGCCGGCAATGCTATCCGGTAACTAAGAATCCAGATGTATATCTAAAAATTGGTAGATACTAGTAGATAAACTGCCAGGTATACGACTACGTGCATTCTTGCGTAGATACAAGTAATTGCAATCCACAGCCGTGTGTCCAAATTGCATACCTGATTAGGGTCGCTGAGACCGTGACTGATTTGCCATATACGAGCGTTGCCAATGAAAAGATTCTTCACCGATAAACGTACCCTTACAAAAATGCATGAGTGATATATCATTCATTATCATTCAATATCATTCATACCTTTCAATTGACCAATGATATATCATTCACTGCCTACAAGCGTCAATGATACGTTTGAGTCTGATGAACGATATATCGTTCATTACCTTTCAATTTTGTAATACCTTTCAGTTATCAATGATATACCATTCATTTCCTACACGCATCAATGATACCTTTCAATCTTATGAACGATATATCATTCGTTACCTTTCAATATCTTAATACCTTTCAATTATCAATGATATACCATTCATTACCTACGCGCATCGATGATATCTTTGAATCTTATAAACGATATACCATTCAGTATCATTCCATATCATTCATACCATTCAATTGACCAATGGTATACCATTCACTGCCTGCAAGCGTCAATGATACCTTTGAGTCTGATAAACGATACATCATTCATTACCTTTCAATATTGTAATATTTGTCCGTCATCAATGGTATACCATTCACTACCTATACACATCAATGAAAACTTTGAGTTTTACGAACGATATATCATGCATTACCTTTCAATTTTTCAACACTTTCCGTTAGCTTAACATACTATTTACTACCTACACGCATCCACGATACGTTTGTGTTTTATGAACGATATATCATTTAATATATTTCAATATAGTAATACCTTTCAGTTATCATGCAATGATGTACCAAGCATTATCGAAACACATCAATGATATGTCGTTCATGACGTTTCAATATCGTAATACCTTTCAGTCATCAGTGGTATACCATTCATTACCTACAAGCACCAATGATACATTTGAGTTTTGTTTGAACGATATATAATTCATTACCTCTTAACTTTGTAATACATTTCAGTTATCAATGTTAAATCATTCATAATATTGCCTACACGCATCAATGTTATATCATTCATAATATTACCTACGCGCATCAATGTTACATCATTCATAATATTACCTACACGCATCAATGTTACATCATACATAATATTACCTACACGCATCAATGTTACATCATTCATAATATTACCTACACGCATCAATGTTATATCATTCATAATATTACCTACACGCATCAATGTTACATCATTCATAATATTACCTACACGCATCAATGTTATATCATTCATAATATTACCTACACGCATCAATGTTATATCATTCATAATATTACCTACACGCATCAATGTTATATCATTCATAATATTACCTACACGCATCAATGTCAGTATATCATTCATAATATTACCTACACGCATCAATGTTACATCATTCATAATATTACCTACACACATCAATGTTATATCATTCATAATATTACCTACACGCATCAATGTTATATCATTCATAATATTACCTACACGCATCAATGTCAGTATATCATTCATAATATTACCTACACGCATCAATGTTATATCATTCATAATATTACCTACACGCATCAATGTTACATCATTCATAATATTACCTACACGCATCAATGTTACATCATTCATAATATTACCTACACGCATCAATGTTATATCATTCATAATATTACCTACACGCATCAATGTTACATCATTCATAATATTACCTACACGCATCAATGTTATATCATTCATAATATTACCTACACGCATCAATGTTACATCATTCATAATATTACCTACACGCATCAATGTTACATCATTCATAATATTACCTACACGCATCAATGTTATATCATTCATAATATTACCTACACGCATCAATGTTACATCATTCATAATATTGCCTACACGCATCAATGTTATATCATTCATAATATTACCTACACGCATCAATGTTATATCATTCATAATATTACCTACACGCATCAATGTTATATCATTCATAATATTACCTACACGCATCAATGTTATATCATTCATAATATTACCTACACGCATCAATGTTACATCATTCATAATATTACCTACACGCATCAATGTTATATCATTCATAATATTACCTACACGCATCAATGTTATATCATTCATAATATTACCTACACGCATCAATGTTATATCATTCATAATATTACCTACACGCATCAATGTTATATCATTCATAATATTACCTACACGCATCAATGTTATATCATTCATAATATTACCTACACGCATCAATGTTATATCATTCATAATATTACCTACACGCATCAATGTTACATCATTCATAATATTACCTACACGCATCAATGTTATATCATTCATAATATTACCTACACGCATCAATGTTATATCATTCATAATATTACCTACACGCATCAATGTTATATCATTCATAATATTCCCTACACGCATCAATGTTATATCATTCATAATATTACCTACACGCATCAATGTTATATCATTCATAATATTACCTACACGCATCAATGTTACATCATTCATAATATTACCTACACGCATCAATGTTATATCATTCATAATCTTGCCTACACGCATCAATGTTACATCATTCATAATATTACCTACACGCATCAATGTTATATGATTCATAATATTACCTACACGCATCAATGTTATATCATTCATAATATTACCTACACGCATCAATGTTACATCATTCATAATATTACCTACACGCATCAATGTTACATCATTCATAATAATACCTACACGCATCAATGTTACATCATTCATAATATGACCTACACGCATCAATGTTACATCATTCATAATATTACCTACACGCATCAATGTTATATCATTCATAATATTACCTACACGCATCAATATTACATCATTCATAATATTACCTACACGCATCAATGTTACATCATTCATAATATTACCTACACGCATCAATGTTATATCATTCATAATATTACCTACACGCATCAATGTTATATCATTCATAATATTACCTACACGCATCAATGTTATATCATTCATAATATTACCTACACGCATCAATGTTACATCATTCATAATATTACCTACACGCATCAATGTTACATCATTCATAATATTACCTACACACATCAATGTTAAATCATTCATAATATTACCTACACGCATCAATGTTATATCATTCATAATATTACCTACACGCATCAATGTTACATCATTCATAATATTACCTACACGCATCAATGTTATATCATTCATAATATTACCTACACGCATCAATGTTACATCATTCATAATATTACCTACACGCATCAATGTTATATCATTCATAATCTTGCCTACACGCATCAATGTTACATCATTCATAATATTACCTACACGCATCAATGTTATATCATTCATAATCTTGCCTACACGCATCAATGTTACATCATTCATAATATTACCTACACGCATCAATGTTATATCATTCATAATCTTGCCTACACGCATCAATGTTACATCATTCATAATATTACCTACACGCATCAATGTTATATCATTCATACTCTTGCCTACACGCATCAATGTTACATCATTCATAATATTACCTACACGCATCAATGTTATATCATTCATAATATTACCTACACGCATCAATGTTACATCATTCATAATATTACCTACACGCATCAATGTTACATCATTCATAATATTACCTACACACATCAATGTTAAATCATTCATAATATTACCTACACGCATCAATGTTATATCATTCATAATATTACCTACACGCATCAATGTTACATCATTCATAATATTACCTACACGCATCAATGTTATATCATTCATAATATTACCTACACGCATCAATGTTACATCATTCATAATATTACCTACACGCATCAATGTTATATCATTCATAATCTTGCCTACACGCATCAATGTTACATCATTCATAATATTACCTACACGCATCAATGTTATATGATTCATAATATTACCTACACGCATCAATGTTATATCATTCATAATATTACCTACACGCATCAATGTTACATCATTCATAATATTACCTACACGCATCAATGTTATATCATTCATAATATTACCTACACGCATCAATGTTATATCATTCATAATATTACCTACACGCATCAATGTTATATCATTCATAATATTACCTACACGCATCAATGTTACATCATTCATAATATTACCTACACGCATCAATGTTATATCATTCATAATATTACCTACACGCATCAATGTTATATCATTCATAATATTACCTACACGCATCAATGTTACATCATTCATAATATTACCTACACGCATCAATGTTATATGATTCATAATATTACCTACACGCATCAATGTTATATCATTCATAATATTACCTACACGCATCAATGTTACATCATTCATAATATTACCTACACGCATCAATGTTATATCATTCATAATATTACCTACACGCATCAATGTTATATCATTCATAATATTACCTACACGCATCAATATTATATCATTCATAATATTGCCTACGCGCATCAATGTTACATCATTCATAATATTACCTACACGCATCAATGTTATATCATTCATAATATTACCTACACGCATCAATATTATATCATTCATAATATTGCCTACACGCATCAATGTTATATCATTCATAATATTACCTACACGCATCAATGTTATATCATTCATAATATTACCTACACGCATCAATATTACATCATTCATAATATTACCTACACGCATCAATGTTATATCATTCATAATATTGCCTACACGCATCAATGTTATATCATTCATAATATTACCTACACGCATCAATGTTATATCATTCATAATATTGCCTACACGCATCAATGTTATATCATTCATAATATTACCTACACGCATCAATGTTATATCATTCATAATATTACCTACACGCATCAATGTTATATCATTCATAATATTACCTACACGCATCAATATTATATCATTCATAATATTGCCTACACGCATCAATGTTACATCATTCATAATATTACCTACACGCATCAATATTATATCATTCATAATATTGCCTACGCGCATCAATGTTACATCATTCATAATATTACCTACACGCATCAATGTTATATCATTCATAATATTACCTACACGCATCAATGTTATATCATTCATAATCTTACCTACACGCATCAATGTTACATCATTCATAATATTACCTACACGCATCAATGTTATATCATTCATAATATTACCTACACGCATCAATGTTACATCATCCATAATATTACCTACACGCATCAATGTTATATCATTCATAATATTACCTACACGCATCAATGTTACATCATCCATAATATTACCTACACGCATCAATGTTATATCATTCATAATATTACCTACACGCATCAATGTTATATCATTCATAATATTACCTACACGCATCAATGTTACATCATTCATAATATTACCTACACGCATCAATATTACATCATTCATAATATTACCTACACGCATCAATGTTACATCATCCATAATATTACCTACACGCATCAATGTTATATCATTCATAATATTACCTACACGCATCAATGTTATATCATTCATAATATTACCTACACGCATCAATGTTACATCATCCATAATATTACCTACACGCATCAATGTTACATCATTCATAATATTACCTACACGCATCAATATTACATCATTCATAATATTACCTACACGCATCAATGTTACATCATCCATAATATTACCTACACGCATCAATGTTAAATCATTCATAATATTACCTACACGCATCAATGTTACATCATTCATAATATTACCTACACGCATCAATGTTAAATCATTCATAATATTACCTACACGCATCAATGTTATATCATCCATAATATTACCTACACGCATCAATGTTACATCATTCATAATATTACCTACACGCATCAATATTACATCATTCATAATATTACCTACACGCATCAATGTTACATCATCCATAATATTACCTACACGCATCAATGTTAAATCATTCATAATATTACCTACACGCATCAATGTTATATCATTCATAATATTACCTACACGCATCAATGTTATATCATTCATAATATTACCTACACGCATCAATGTTATATCATTCATAATATTACCTACACGCATCAACGTTATATCATTCATAATATTACCTACACGCATCAATGTTATATCATTCATAATATTACCTACACGCATCAATGTTACATCATTCATAATATTACCTACACGCATCAATGTTATATCATTCATAATATTACCTACACGCATCAATGTTATATCATTCATAATATTACCTACACGCATCAATGTTATATCATTCATAATATTACCTACACGCATCAGTGTTATATCATTCATAATATTACCTACACGCATCAATGTTATATCATTCATAATATTACCTACACGCATCAATGTTACATCATTCATAATATTACCTACACGCATCAATGTTATATCATTCATAATATTGCCTACACGCATCAATGTTACATCATTCATAATATTACCTACACGCATCAATGTTACATCATTCATAATATTACCTACACGCATCAATGTTACATCATTCATAATATTACCTACACGCATCAATGTTACATCATTCATAATATGACCTACATGCATCAATGTTACATCATTCATAATATTACCTACACGCATCAATGTTATATCATTCATAATATTACCTGCACGCATCAATATTACATCATTCATAATATTACCTACACGCATCAATGTTACATCATTCATAATATTACCTACACGCATCAATGTTATATCATTCATAATATTACCTACACGCATCAATGTTATATCATTCATAATATTACCTACACGCATCAATGTTATATCATTCATAATATTTCCTACACGCATCAATGTTACATCATTCATAATATTACCTACACGCATCAATGTTACATCATTCATAATATTACCTACACACATCAATGTTACATCATCCATAATATTACCTACACACATCAATGTTACATCATCCATAATATTACCTACACGCATCAATGTTACATCATTCATAATATTACCTACACGCATCAATGTTATATCATTCATAATATTACCTACACGCATCAATGTTATATCATTCATAATATTACCTACACGCATCAATGTTATATCATTCATAATATTACCTACACGCATCAATGTTACATCATTCATAATATTACCTACACGCATCAATGTTACACCATTCATAATATTGCCTACACGCATCAATGTTACATCATTCATAATATTACCTACACGCATCAATGTTATATCATTCATAATATTACCTACACGCATCAATGTTACATCATCCATAATATTACCTACACGCATCAATGTTATATCATTCATAATATTACCTACACGCATCAATGTTACATCATCCATAATATTACCTACACGCATCAATGTTATATCATTCATAATATTACCTACACGCATCAATGTTATATCATTCATAATATTACCTACACGCATCAATGTTACATCATTCATAATATTACCTACACGCATCAATATTACATCATTCATAATATTACCTACACGCATCAATGTTACATCATCCATAATATTACCTACACGCATCAATGTTATATCATTCATAATATTACCTACACGCATCAATGTTACATCATTCATAATATTACCTACACGCATCAATGTTATATCATTCATAATATTACCTACACGCATCAATGTTATATCATTCATAATATTACCTACACGCATCAATGTTACATCATCCATAATATTACCTACACGCATCAATGTTATATCATTCATAATATTACCTACACGCATCAATGTTATATCATTCATAATATTACCTACACGCATCCATGTTATATCATTCATAATATTACCTACACGCATCAATGTTACATCATTCATAATATTACCTACACGCATCAATGTTACATCATTCATAATATTACCTACACGCATCAATGTTACATCATCCATAATATTACCTACACGCATCAATGTTACATCATCCATAATATTACCTACACGCATCAATGTTACATCATTCATAATATTACCTACACGCATCAATATTACATCATTCATAATATTACCTACACGCATCAATGTTACATCATCCATAATATTACCTACACGCATCAATGTTAAATCATTCATAATATTACCTACACGCATCAATGTTACATCATTCATAATATTACCTACACGTATCAATGTTAAATCATTCATAATATTACCTACACGCATCAATGTTATATCATCCATAATATTACCTACACGCATCAATGTTACATCATTCATAATATTACCTACACGCATCAATGACACCATTGAGTTTTAGGAACGATATATCATTCATTACCGTTCAATATCGTAATACCTTTCAGTTATCAATGATATACCAATCCTTATATACACGCCTTGGGGCTTTGGGTGACAATAGACAAGATATGGGACCAAAGACAGCCATGTGGGACCAAGTGTAGCCACGTGGGGCTATATCCAGCAACGAGGGGACGTTTGCAACCCCATGGGACCGCATTTTTAGCAGCCACTTTCATGTCCCCTCCATCTAGCGACTAACGTAAACACCGCGCGCCACCTAGCGAATGCGACGTTTGAGCGTGTCAAAGCCGTTTCAATATTCGAATCGGCTGTCAACAAATCAGCCAACTGACTATATTTCTGGTTTTGAGTGAACGTTTTCTCCCTCATTCTTTGTCAACGAGGCAAATGGAACTAGAAGTTGATACACACGGAAACGTGGGACCAGTGGAATATGTATTACTTACTCGAAAGACATATTTATGCGGTAATCCATTCTTTTCGTGCGTCCGGGATACGTGATCTGGCACTGTGGCTGGTGACACCATGTTCCATGGCATGGATAGAGACTTGGCGCAAGTGCCCCCAGGCAAGCCCGCTTTCTAGGGGCACAACGGTGTCCATGCTAAGTTCTTTAGACGCCAGTCGGGAATCGATTGTAGCTTTGATCATAATGTGTACGCGTACAATCATAGTGTTTATATATTCTACATACCTTGTTCTATCTTCTGACATCAATTCCCGTCGATTCCCGACTGGCGTCTAAAAAACTTTGCATGGACACCGTTGTGCCCCTAGAAAGCGGGCTTGCCTGGGGGCACTTGCGCCAAGGATAGAGACTAGAGTCTAGACTCGAGATACGTACCTTTACCTGTAACTAAGTGTTGCGCTCGACGTGTTTCCTTGGAGATATGACGTCGTCAAAGTGATTACGCCTCCGCGGCGGAGATAGGTCTAACGAACATATTGTTTTAGGCAAAATGGTATCTATTTGTTAAATGAACCTTTTGTTTTCGTAAATTGTGGCTGTATTTCTATAGTTGGAGTTCATATGATTCAGGTCTATAGCTATTAGGTTTGGTTGGTTTGTTGGAACTAGTTATGTAAATATCAGTTACGCGCATTGACACCGCGGTGAGCACTGAGTGACAAGATCTGTAACGTGAATGGCGGCAGCAAAACAACGCACGATTGTAAAACTAAAATGGATCTTACACAGTAAGTTTCAGCTTTTAAGCCGCCAAATTTCGCCACATAAACTAATTTGTCAAACTGTAACATAATATGATAAAATCTCAATTTCTGACACGTATACCGGGGTGTGTTTTTCCCGGAACTGGTGTCAACATTGGTCACTGACAACAGAGTGCGAGAAACAATGTATACACAATGACCTAGTTACAATACAGTACATATAATGATGTAGGACAAACGCGAAATCGAGGAATGTAGAAGTTTACGAACTCCGCCGTGACCCTCATGACAGTTGTAATCACTAGGCTATTGGCCGTAAGTCACAATGAGGAAATAACAAATATGACAACAGATATTACTAGTATGCGGATATAATACAATGGTAAGTTCTTATACAGTCTGAACCACTGAATACGATTATAATCCCCGAGATTATCAGCACAAACACACTATATCAGTCGAATCAAAAAACACAGCAACATAGGGCCTCTGTATAGCTAGGACCACGCCGCATAGGAACCAACGCGAATGAATTATCTTCTTCTTACGCCATCGCTCTATTAGAAAGATACCTAAGCCTAGGCATCTGCATACAGCACACCGTTCAAGAAGCAAAAAGGTCATTATTTCTCTAATTGACACAGTCCACACAGAAGTAAAGAGGACACATGATGCTACAACTTTAAGTTATATACGAGGGCATTCAGTATATATGCTCAAGGATAATCACTATTTACATCACAACGATCTTATACTGGCCTTAATATGCAAATAATAAATTGAGTGAAGCGTCTTTTTTATCCTTTGTTTTGCCCAATCTTGTTAAAGTATTGCCCTCGTTTACATTATCCGAACAAATGGTTAGTGCTTCTGAATTATGACAAGATACGGATGTTCTCTGCGAAGCAGTAACATTTGACACGTTATGATCAGGATATAAACCCATCGTCAAGAAACGATACGAAACGGTCATAACCACATCAGAAATACAGATTAACTTATTATCAAATTATGTCAATCCCTTTATCGGTTATTGAAGAAAATACTCATGAGTCTGCTTGAGGCAAACCAATGTTATTTTACATGTAGAGCATTGGTTAGGACTCCACAGCTTTCGATGATGACTTTGTTCTGTGTATCGCCCCCCCCCCCCCCCCAAATGATTACACGTATACCTTGGCTGTGCTACATCACAAATCACTTATCGAACAACTCCACGCCATAAAAATAAGACGTCAGCCGTAATACACCTCGCACGCACCTTCTCCGCGACTGACGGGTAGTCCAGAAGGTTGATGTTCCGGTTTGTCTTTCTTGGACTGTTTGTCCGACTGACCTTGACCTTGGTATAGTTCTGTGCCCGACCCTCGCGGCGTGTCCGGTTGGTAGAACACGCCGAACCCTCATCTGCGAATGGTACATGAATTAGGGCACATCATTGAGCGTACAGCAGCAATGGTACAGCAGTGAAGGTACAGTAGTGAATATACAGTAGTGAAGGTACAGTAGTGAAGGTACAGTAGTGAATATACAGCAGTGAAAGTACAGTAATGAATATACAGTAGTGAAGGTACAGTAGTGAAGGTACAGTAATGAATATACAGTAGTGAAGGTACAGTAGTGAAGGTACAGTAATGAATATACAGTAGTGAAGGTACAGCAGTGAAGGTACAGTAGTGAAGGTACAGTAGTGAAGGTACAGCAGTGTCCCTTTTGTCACGATGCCATGGGCCCACGTGCTGGCACGGACCCCAGGTCGGTTGCTATGCTCGGCTTATGATTGCGGGACCTACAGATGGGCTGGACCCAGTGCTTCCCCATGGCTTGCAATCACGGAATAATTAACCCGTTTTTTTCAGCATTTAATGTGTGTGGGCGTTTCAGGGTTATGTATGTAATAAAGAAGGCTGGCTGTGAAAATGGCTCATCGGCGGGGGCGGCTCACACTTGGCAATAGGCAGGACCAACAGCCATACCCAGGGCGCCACGTACCGGTACCCCCCCCCCCCCTTCCACACACACTTTGGGGGCACTGTCATACAAACCGGGTGGGGGGATTTCGCGGGTGCCCCTTAATGCCTGACGGAGCGGACATTTGTGATGAAAATGGTACCCCTGTTGACCAGACATTTATGATGAAAAAATTTGGGGACGGAGGGGGAGGGGGGGGGGGAGGGGTGGCGCTCTGAAAATATGCTTTTATAGAGCACGTTGCCGCGAAAAAGTACCTCTTACGATCGGATTTTGGCCGTAAAACGCCCAAACCGAGCGGGTTTTGGCCGTAAAACGCCCCAGCCGAGCGGGTTTTGGCCGTAAAACGCCCCAGCCGAGCGGGTTTTGGCCTTCAAAACCTCGACCGAGCAGATTCGGGCGATAACAAAGGGGCGGCTTTACCACGGAAGCCCTCCGCCCACAGCAATGAATTAAGTACCCCTCCCCGCAACACACCACGCTCTCTCCCAGGCCACCTCTCCCACCATTATGTTCTGTGATACTGTTGTTTGTACAGCTGGTTTTCCTCGTTGCAAGGCGACGAATTCAAGCGTTACTGACATCATAGGCACCATGACCGGATGATCGATACCAATCGGATTACTACCCGGAGATCCATGTCGGGTGTCCATGGAGGCCCAATCACCCCGCCCCCCCCCCCCTCCCTCTTAGGATCGCTTGGACCAATCTCTTGCGATCTTGGACGTCATAAGAAAACGATTTGAAAAAGAGCATGATCACTCCAGTTTAATAGTCAGAATGGAGTTTCTGAACATACAACAGCCAATCAATACAATGGGCTACGGTCATGCGATTTTCCTGAAGTGAAATAGGCCTAAGTTCCCGATCCATGACTTGGAACATCCATCATCGCCCGACGAATTGTCTTGTGATTAATACGTTTTCCATGAGGTCATGTCAGTTGTAGTAGCAGTAAACCTTCAACCCACTAGCAAAGATGGTAATAAATCGTTTTGGCACTGATGTAGAAAGGTGTCTGTATCTGTGTCTTATGCAAGCTCAATCACCTCTAACTCTAATTGTGCTTCAGCTCAAAGGTATGCTCATATGTTTTTCTAGAATTGTTTTACGTATTGAACGAGAAATGTATTATTTAAACAAAATTTAAACCCCCCCACTGACAGTCATTTATGGACGTGACACCGCGTGGTACATGTAACGGTGTCCCTTTTGTGTCACAAGAGACCCGGACATATATGTTCCGCCCGATAACAGTTGTGACCTTGTGAACCGAGAGTAGGGTTTTATAGAATTCCACTGGCTGGTTCCCAGGTACAATATTTCATGCACCTCTTTGCCGACCATATTGAGCAATGTTATTTCATTTTGGGACATAACAGTACATGTCAAAGAAGTTTGCAATTCTAACAAATAATAATATCACAAGTAATTTTCAAATATAAAGTTTACTATTTTAATTATACTCTAATTATTTTACGAGTACCCTTATGCCATATGACCCTTTTGATATAAATGTTTTACTGCCTCTTCGGAATATGCCATCAAAAGGTTTCCTAACACAATCAGATAGGAAACATTCGCTTGGGTTGTTCCGGCCACCCAGTTCTACTAGCCATGACAAAGAAGTTTACAATTGTAACAAATAATAATATCACAATAATTTTCAAATATAAAGTATACTATTTTAATGATACTCCAATTATTCTACGAGTGCCTTTAGCCTATATGATCCTTTTGATAAACTTTTGTTACTGCCTCTTCGGAATATGCCATCAAAAGATTTCCGAACACAATCAGTTCCACTAGCCCCTACCAAAGAAAAACTCCTCGTGAGTATACACGCCTGCGACCGTCATGTGGACTGGGGCTAAAGTTAGCCAGGTGTCTCTTCCTATTTTTTTCAAATAGCCTTAAGCTATATCAACAGCTTTTCCCGCTCGAATGATCTAGATTTTTAGCGCATTATGATTTTGTTAGTGCAAAAGTATAGTCTATTCTTGTCACAGTTATGCATACTATATTTTGCCAATAGTGTCGAACGAACGAGTTAATTATATAGTTACATAGAATGAAACATATATCATTTTTTGACATACATGGACATCGAAACAATAATTTACTCTCATACTTTATATTAAAGCAAAATGTTATCGCTGCCCATGCTCTGGTAACACCCGATTGCACCACGAGCACCGCAACGGCCAAGCTGTATTTTCGTTCACATATTATATATATATATATATATATATTCAGTTCCATATCGGAATATCTCGAATTCTTTTCACCAAAGATCGTGGCCTGCGCAGCATATGTAGATGCGCAGGAAGTACATACATTTCAGATATGAGAACATATTGCCATATATCGCTCATTCAGTGACATTAAAATCATTTGTCGACGTTTCTAATGCTTTAGTTTTTTCGCCTTTTCTCGACTTGCGTTCGGCTTTCACCACGTGGCAGTATGACAGGTCCCGTCTCAGTTCCGCCATTGATCGGGGCTGTCGGTTCGGACGGAAATGACGTAAGTGTGACAACGGATATTGACGGTGACGCCCATCAGACGCCGCCTGCTGGGAACAACGACCTTGACCTTCGGAGGAAATGTACATTGCAATCGGTGGTGTCCTGCACAAGCCTCGTGACACAGGTCTGTTGATGGCATGCACCAGGCGCTGAACGCCGTCAACGTCTTTCTTGGTGTTATATACAGAGCTGGCTTGTTCCTTGTTCAGTATATTTAGTTTCGTTTGCAATGCGCTAGTTTCGTACAAATTGTTGTGACGCACGCGCGCGCTTGTCTCACCAAGTAATGGTTTAGATCTGTGGGATCTCTGCATCATGTACGTTTGTTCTGCATGTCGCTGCTGCTCCATTTTCCGTATCTCTTCGATCATTCTTCCTAAAAATACAAACATAGTTGTCGAATATTAAATAGCCAGACATAATTGGATTGATGTAGAGAAATATGTCATGACAGCGCCTATTACTTCACATTGTACATATTATTGTATATGGATGGTCTCCCAGCAGAGGGCGCTACCTAATTAACGTTAATTACTGTTTCTGGAAGCAGCTTGCCCTGGTTCATGTGTTGATAGACACATCCACATGGAGGCCACCCAGGAGCGAATCCAGGGGGGGGGGGCGACATTTATATAATTTATATGATCTGTCCCTGCCACCTAATAACATCTTGGCGAAACCGAATGGCCCAACGTGTGCCTGTCTATTGGCACGACATGACACAAGTATATACCAGAAGTTTTATACCGGTTACTGTCCCTCAACCAGTAACGAATCAGCCACCGTATTGACATAATTACATTACTGCCCAGTGATAACGATAAGGTGGGCGATTTTATGTTAATCTCATTCAGTGGTTGGCTAAATATGAAATGCGAGTTCCTAATTACTTCTTAGAATATCTTAGTATCTTCGAGAGACCGTTCACCACGTGAGGGGTCCGGGTCCGTACGGGTACTGATTACCCAGTCGTCCCTGCACCCGATTAACATGTGACGGTGGGTGGGATAAGCGAACACATGGGTCGGGGCCTCATCGCTCCAGTACATTCACATCCGCTGTGCAATGGCTAGGTCTATCTGTATCACGCATCACATCGACATATATATATATATATATATATACATATCTACTTATTATGCATGTATATATATACATATAATATTCAGTGGCGGAGCCAGCGGGGGGGGGGGGCGGCACTGCGGCTATAGCCCCCCCCCACCCCCTGGTTAAGCCGCTGAATCCCTCCCCCCACCCCCACACCGACAGGTTTAGCCCCCGAGAATAAAGCTGGCTATCGCTGTCCACGAGCAGCAATCTAATGTTGGAGAAGGGCCAGTTCCCTCCCCCACCCCCACACCCCGCTTCCGCCGCCTATGCACTGTAATCTCGAAATTCAAGCCCCCCGCCCACCCCCTAAAGTCTGGATCCGGCCTTATCGTGCGCTGTAAAGTTGAAGGGGTGAAAATTAATACACCCCCCCCCCTCCACTCTCTCTCTCTCTTTCTCTCTCACTCTCCCTCTTCCCCTCTCTCTCTCTCTCTCTCTCTATCCCAGTCCCCTTATTACGGCCTGAACCACACACTCCAGGCGGATGTGGGACTGACTGCACATGTCGGCTGGTACGACAAGAGCCGTTGATATATAAGTAGTACCACCGACCACTGGATAATTACAAACGAGATTGCGTCACCCGTAGGGTGAAAATGACGTAAAATGTAAAATCCGGATTATGTCTTCGGTCCACTACAATGGCATTGACCTTAATAATTGACTTGACTGGTTTTATTTGTGACGTATTGAGCCCCTCAGATCCAGATATGACACCTTAGATACAGATTGACCCCTCAGATCTATATTTGGCATATTTGATACCTCAGATTCATATTGACCCCTCAGATCCGGCAGCTCTAACTGCCGGTTTATTTAGTGTTGGTCTACATTTCTAGTTTCTACATCCCTACCATGCACATTAGTTTCATAGCAACCAACTGAATCATCCCACCACCCGAGCTTGAACCCCCCCCCCCCCCGCGCCCCACAACAGTATGCCTACACTGGCACCGCGGTCGCTGTCACCGCTCGCGACAATCAACTTCATTATCCCACCACCCCGTCGCGCTTTTTTATGATTCGATAAGGCATGCCGTGGTGTGGGGGCCCTGACAGGTCACCAGGCGATAGAGATGGACCAGCTCTTCTTAATAGTTAATAGCTCTCGTAGGGTCCTATGTTAAAGTTTAGCAATTTTTTGTAGACAAATTAGGCGATTTGCAAAATTCAAAGACGAGATACAAGTTACCAAGTCACTCTGGACAAGGCTTTCATATTCTAGACTATGTCACTCTGGACAAGGCTTTTATATTCTAGGCTATGTCACTCTGAACAAGGCTTTCATATTATAGGCTATGTCACTCTGGACAAGGCTTTCATATTCTAGGCTATGTCACTCTGGACAAGGCTTTCATATTCTAGGCTATGTCACTCTGGACAAGGCTTTCATATTCTAGGCTATGTCACTCTGAACAAGGCTTTCATATTCTAGGCTATGTCACTCTGGACAAGGCTTTCATATTCTAGGCTATGTCACTCTTGACAAGGCTTTCATATTATAGGCTATGTCACTCTGGACAAGGCTTTCATATTCTAGGCTATGTCACTCTGGACAAGGCTTTCATATTCTAGGCTATGTCACTCTGGACAAGGCTTTCATATTCTAGGCTATGTCACTCTGGACAAGGCTTTCATATTCTAGGCTATGTCACTCTGGACAAGGCTTTCATATTTTAGGCTATGTCACTCTAGACAAGGCTTTCATTTTCTAGGCTGTGTCACTCTGGAGAAGGCTTTCATATGCCAGGTTATGTCACTCTGGACAAGGCTTTCATATTCTAGGCTATGTCACTCTGGTCAAGGCCTAATTGGTGTTCGAACCATGGCTAAAAGCATTAAGACTGATATGTGATGTCACTTTTGTGGTAAGCGCTCTCACAAGTGCACAGGTTAAAGACATCAAATAACGTATTGTTATATCATTGAGAGGGGGGGGGGGGGGTGCATCTAGAAAATGTCACTGCGGTGTATTTCGTCGGAAAACCTGACCTTTGCAGTGTATGCTTTAAGTTCCCAAGGAAGGGTGATTGCAACCATCCCCCCCCCCTCCTATTACATAATCCAACATATATGTGCAGCAGGAGTCTGAAATCAGCAGGATTTTACCGTAAATGTTACCGTAAATTAGCCAATGCGGGTCTGTAAAAACACTCAATTGTTCATGCACAACACATCAATATAAGTCTTGCCATATACATGAGTATGGATGCAGCTGAACTGTCGTACGATTAAACGTTGTTTGTCTTGAAACTGAGCTGAACTTGTGATATATTAAAGATGCCAACCAGGAAGCTGCTCTTAGCGATTATAATTTCTTGTAATTGGTATTTCAGAATTTCATCTGACGCGAGGATGAAACTGAAGCTGCTGATAATTATGGCTATGGCTTTGCCAATGGCAAACAGTGCCAAGTGCCCCACAAAATGCCGTTGCCATTCTAAGAAACATGCTGTATATTGCATGAATATGCACCTCACGCGTTTCCCGCAGGGCATGCCAAACGACGCATGGCAGCTCGACATGAGCGGAAATGACCTCACGGAAGTCAAACCCGATGACGTGGTCGGCGTGCCTGACCTACGTGCGTTATACCTGGCAGACAACCGTATTGCTAAGATTACATCCGGTACATTGGAATCCCTGCCCAAGCTTAATCTCTTGGACTTCAGCGGAAATCCCTATTCACCGTCGCGGGTCGCATCAGAGGTAGTGTGCGAATTACAAAAGGTAAAGATTAGAATCCTGACGATGGAGCGATTAAATCTGCCTTACGACAGGTCTTTGTTCATCTGCCTAACGCGCCTTAGACTGAGAACATTGTCGCTATCCGGGAACGACCTGGGGAATCTCCCTGACTACGCATTCTCTGGATTAGCCCGACTCAGGACTCTGAAGCTGGCCAACGCCGTCGGTTCGAATTTCAACCCCGTCTCGCTCAGTGGACTGAGAAGTCTTCGTGAGCTCAATTTGTCCCCTAAAATGTCCTCAAGTCTTTTCCCCAGTTTGAGTTCCACGATAAGCCAATTCTTCCCCGTCTTGTTAGGCTACATCTAGACTTCAATGTGATACCACATATACCAGCAAGTAGCGCTGGCGGCCTTCAGAGCCTCATGGAATTATTTTTGGTCAGGAATTCAATAAGTACCTTGGACGACGACGGGTTCAGTCGATTTTCCAAATTGGAAACCCTAGACCTAAACTATAATCGGATGAAACATATCGCAGAATACTCGTTTAACATATCGACGTTAAAGGAATTACGGATCACCAACAATAAATATCAACTGAACAGGAAGACTAACAAGTTTCTGCATCATTCGCCAAATTTGACAAAACTGTTGCTAATGGACACTCGTCTGTATTACGTGCTCCAACCGATTAGCGGAAGAGATGTATTCGGCAAGCTGTCCAAACTGGAAGAACTGAATATAATTAAAATTGGCGTTACACGTCTACCAATCGGCGTTTTTGATAAGCTACATCAACTGAAGAAGTTGGTTTTGTCACAAAATTTCCTAGCCACGTTACCGACTGGAATATTCAAAGCGCTGATCCAGTTGGAATCGTTGTACTTGGACACCAACCGATTCGCTTCCGTCAACGAGTCCTGGTTCCCGAGAGATTCTCATTTGAAATCAGTTGCACTTAACACGAATCCTTTCGCTTGCACTTGCAATCTACTGTGGTTTGCGGAGTGGTTAAAAAAGACAAATGTAACTGTTATTGGAGGGCATCATGATTATCTATGTTATTCCCCTCCACAATTCCTGGAAACTTCCCTATACGACTTTCCGATTACGAAAGAAGACTGCCATATAGAACCACCGAATATAACTTTAATTGTAAGTGTGTCTTTGCCTTGTTTTGCTGCGCTGATCATTGTGACAGTATTGGCCTCGTACCGATATCGCTGGAACCTCAGGTATCTGTACTTCTCCCTGAAGGCCAGAATCCGCCAATACCGCGAGATCCAGGATGACAGGGAATATATGTACGATGGCTTCCTGGCCTACAACGCAGAGGATCTGCCCTGGATCCGCCAGCACCTACTGCCAGCTCTAGAGGAGGAAGAGGGATTTCAGCTGTGTCTACACCACCGAGACTGGCTGCCAGGCGTGGATATCATGGATAACATCGTGTCGAGTATCGAGAACAGCCGCAAGACGGTGATGGTCGTGTCGAACGCGTTCGCCTCCAGCCAGTGGTGCCAGGTGGAGCTGACCATGGCCCAGCACCGGCTGCTTGAGAAGGACCGCAACAACCTGGTCCTCATCCTGCTGGAGGACATCGATCCAGGCAACATGACGCCAAGACTGGCGCTCCAGATGAGGACCAGGACGTATATCCAATGGACGGAGGACCCCGTGGGACAGAGACTCTTCTGGAAGAAGCTAAACAGGACGCTGATGAAACCAGACAGGCGGGTCTTACAGAACCCGTATGGGATAATCACATAGACTTACCCGATTGGAATATTTGATGTAAGCTGCACCAGAAGAGGCATGACGGCAAATCTATTGTTGCGTAGACAAGAATTGTCTCCAGAAAAAAACATTTCTCTCCCCCCTCCCCATTTTTCTCTTTCTCTTCAGTGTAATTCACACACAAATTGCATAAACATAGCCTTTATGTTCACATAGGAATCACATTAAAGTTTGATTATTCCTTAGTTGTCATTCATTTATCGCCGAACATTTACCAGAAGCCATTGCAATGCCTTTGTTTATGCTCTGCAACCGTAAATGTGCCGAAACTCTATAGCAATGCAACATAGCAATAGCACACAGTTCTATCTTAACATTTGAGAACACATAAATATATACAACCTGGTACTTATTATCTGTAGGCCGGCAATGCTATCCGCTAACTAAGAATCCAGATGTATATCTATAAACTGGTGGATACTGGTAGATAAACTGCCAGGTATACGATTACGTGCATTCCTGCGTAGATACCAGTAATTGCAATCCACAGTCATGTGTCCGATTTGCATACCTGATTAGGGTCGCTGAGACCGTGACTGATTTGCCATATACGAGTGTTGCCAATTAAAAGATTCTTCACCGATAAACGTATGTCTGAATCACACGAAAGCATCCGATAACTGACACGGCGCTGTATCGATCCCGGCAGACCTGTTGACTCCTCTGTCGGCACCGCCAGCCAATGACAAACCGCAGACGGTAACCCGCCAATCGGCCTTGGATACATTTATACTTACCCGCCATTTTACCCGCTTCCTTGCGGCACGGTAATGGCTGTTCAGCCCAGCTTAGTGGCTGAAGCTCAACCCGTTAAATTGCTTTAATCCTCCCATGATGAGTGAAGAGACGGGTTTTATTATGATTATAAGTCTCTCTCTGCATTCGGAGCGCGGTCTCAGTGACGCATGCGTCATGGCAGCTGGCTGTTTGATTTCACGATGGCACATCGATGAAAACTCTCCTTTCAGAATTGTTTGCTTACCCTGAAGGTTCCTCACCCACGATTCGTGCGCGGCGCCCTACTCGATCGAACGTTTTAGTGAACGGCGGGGGTCGGGGGGGGGGGGCATCTAACATGGACACCACGAGGAGAGCAATATGCCGCGTGCTATACAGAAGGACCATTCAAGACACAACCACCCCCTCCGCCCTCAAACCCAACCCTATCTACTATACATTATCGACTACATATACATATACTATTCATTATCGGCATCCGCTATCCACTGCCATTTGGGATACGCCCTTACCGAAAAGGTGGCCGTTTTTGTTCATTGCATTTCAGGCCCGGGGTGGGGGGGGGGCGGGTCACTAGATGCAAACATGTATAAGGAGGTGTCGCTGAGAGCCCCGAAATCGTACCCATCCAAGTACCAAGAACTGTGTAAACTTAGGTCCCATCCACGTACCAGCTGAGAAAGTTGCGCGACTTTGGCAACAAACTGCTTCATCCATTGTTTAGAGAAAAACAGCAAATCGCGGCCCCTCTCCAGCTTGAAAATTGAGCAGACCCATTGGCGTACTCATCGCCCTCCAAAGTGGACCCATGCAGGTACCAATGCTGCAGAATTTAGGACCCATTGGCGTATCAAAATGCACGAAAAAGACGCCTTTCCAGCGGCACGTCCCCAGCAATCAATTACCTTGAGATACCCCACCCGGGATTTCAGGTGACGGTGTTTGCTCACTGTCAGCTTAAGCTAGGTATATGTTGTGTGCGCAGACGAATGACTGTAAAACACTTGCTGAGCGACGTACTAAACACTTAATGTTTGCTGCACCTGATCGAGACCTAATCTTGAAGGACTTTGTCTTGTTCCTTTTTTGACCCTTGTGATACTTTCGTTAGCAAATTATCACACACCTAAGTAGTTGCTCTACCGGTGGAGGCACTTGTCACGCCAACCTTTCAATCACCAGTACTTAAGTCGAGATCTATGTTGGATGAGTCGAGTCCAAAGTTTATTGCAGTTAAAGCAATATATTCCGTAATTTTTTGTATTACCAACCTCTTCTCCATGTCAAATAAGTACATTATGTCTTGAAGTTAAATCCTGAAAGCCTGTGGGCCATACGGAGAGAAGAATTTTGGTCAACGGAGCAGAAGTTGGTGGCCGGCTTTATATCCCTGCGCGCCTGTTCGCTGTTAGCTATTTTGTGTGTGATGTCGACCGCGGCTCGCTATCACGTCCGCGCGCGATATAAATAGACCGCGCAGTTTTATGTTGAAATGTTTGTTTTACAGACTCAATGAGATATAAAAACATATGCATCATAAATTTTTAGATACTTTTAGTCATGATTCTAACATGTAAATAATCTAAGATGGCGCATGTCAGCATATTGCTTTAATATGTTATTAAATCATTTACACGTTCTGCACACAACGCCATATCATTTCATATCATAAAATGGATCTGGTCTGGTCTCATTATAATGGATAGGTCGGAACACTCCAGAGCATTCGCTGAATATGAAACATGTTTCAAACATGTCGCTTCAAAGTTTGTTGACGAAATATGGCAGTTGACATGATCAGTGTTTGCGTACGGTAAATATATGAGATAAGGCATATCATTATGATATGAGCTCATCTCTGCCCTAGTCATGGGGAACTGTATATGGCAGTTGACATGATCAGTGCTTGCGTACGGTAAATATATGAGATAAGGCATATCATTATGATATGATCTCATCTCTGCCCTAGTCATGGGGAACTGTAAATTCGAAGATATAATGTGTAAAAAATTACAAGGTACGTCTCTTCTGAGGCTGGAGGGTCTATGTTGTGTCCACGACCTCATTTACAATATGTACCGAATGTTCTGTCGCTCTCTGGATCTGGTCTCATTATAGTGCAACGTAATATAACTATATCAATACGTATCAATGTATTACTTATCCACAAATAACATAATACAAATATACGGAGGGGATGAGCAAAACGAACGTCCGAAGCATACGCCGTCACGTGACACAATCCTCGCCTGACGTAAATGTTATAATGCGCATGCGCGGAGTACATCACATGCTACAATGATAACTTGAACTGTCGAAACAGCCAGCGGTCCATGCCGTTACAGACCAGTCCAGTTTCTATTCTGGGTAGTTCGCTTTTAATGAATTATGAACAGAGCGCTAAATTATTCACAATAAAGAGCATGTATACATCAAACCGGTAATATTTTAACAGCTAATCACAAGAACATGATAACGACATGTATGAAAATTTTCAAAGATATGAAACCAATAACTCAACAATGAGTCAAGATAAAAGTTAACGACAGTTAAGTAGTACAACAATGACGAGCGTTAACTGCAGTTGATTTATCGAAATAAGCCATCAACCATTATTTGCACATACAGCGGAACCCCATTAAACCAAATATGCTGGGGGCACCTGAAGCTACATTGGCCGAATATAGCCTTCCTGTGCACAAACGTGGGCTAACCCAGTATTTCAGTATTACCACAAGCATTACACGTTAGGCGGCATACCACGTTTCTCTGTTCATACAGGTTGTCAGTGTATCTACCCTAAAAGGTTCAACTACGCAATAAATACCGATATTTTACTGCACATCGTAGCCTCTAGAGGACGATTCGAAACGCCAATTATCGTCTCACACAAGTAGAACTGTCGGCTGTTATCACACAACTACTAGCACTGTCGGTAGTTATCACACAACTACTAGCAGTGTCAGTGGTTATCACAAAACTAGCACTGTCAGTGCTTATCACACAACTACCAGCACTGTCGGTAGTTATCACACAACTACTAGCAGTGTCAGTGGTTATCACACAACTACTAGCAATGTCAGTAGTTATCACACAACTACTAGCAGTGTTAGTGGTTATCGCACAACTACTAGCACTGTCGGTAGTTATCACATAACTACTAGCAGTGTCAGTGGTTATCACACAACTACTAGCAATGTCAGTAGTTATCACACAACTACTAGCAGTGTCAGTGGTTATCACACAACTAGCACTGTCGATAGTTATCACACAACTACTAGCAGTGTCAGTAGTTATCACACAACTACTAGCAATGTCAGTAGTTATCACACAACTAGAACTGTCATTAGTTATCAAACAACTACTAGCAGTGTCACTGGTTATCACACAACTACTGGCAATGTCAGTAGTTATCACACAACTATTAGCAGTGTCGGTGGTTATCACACAACTACTAGCACTGTCGGTAGTTATCACACAACTACTAGCAGCGTCAGTGGTTATCGCACAACTACTAGCAATGTCAATAGTTATCACACAACTACTAGCAGTGTCAGTGGCTATCACACAACTACCAGCAATGTCAGTAGTTATCACACAACTAGAACTGTCATTAGTTATCACACAACTAGCACTGTCAGTGGTTACCACACAACTAGCACTCTCAGCGGTTATCCCACAACTAGCACTTTCATTGGTTATCACACAACTACTAGCACTGTCATCAGTTATAACACAACTAGCACTGTCAGTGGTTATCACACAACTAGCACTGTCAGTGGTTATCACACAACTAGGACTGTCGGTAGTTATCACACAACTACTAGCACGGTCAGTGGTTATCACACAACTAGCACTGTCAGTGGTTATCACAAAACTAGCACTGTCAGTGGTTATCACACAACTATTGGCACTGTCAGTAGTTATCACACAACTAGCACTGCCAGTGGTTATCACACAACTAGCACTGTCGGTAGTTATCACAAAACTACTAGCACTGTCAGTCGTTATCACACAACTAGGACTGTCGGTAGTTATCACACAACTACTAGCACTGTCAGTCGTTATCACACAACTAACACTGTCAGTGGTTATCACACAACTAGGACTTTCGGTAGTTTTCACACAACTACTAGCACTGCCAGTGGCTTTCACACAACTAGCACTGTCAGTGGTTATCACACAACTAGCACTGTCAGTGGTTATCACACAACAAGCACTGTCGGTAGTTATCACACAACTACTAGCACTGTCAGTGGTTATCAACTACTAGCACTGTCAGTGGCTGTCACACAACTACTAGCACTGTCAGTGGTTATCACACACCTAGCACTGTCAATCAAGGTCTATGTGAGCATTGATCCGGCATCACGGCCATCAGGCGGCGGTGTTCACCAGCCAAAGAAGGCCACAACATCCATTACTCCTTTCTCGGGTGACTTTATTACAGTGTTGCATAAGCGAAACAATAGTTACAGGGTTACACAATGACGGAGTTAAAATACAATACATATAATCATGTAGGACAAACGCGCAATCGAAATGTAGAAGTTTACGAACACTGCAGTGACCCTAATGATAGTTGTAATAACTATAAACCGTCGTTCACAATGAAGAAATAACAAATATGATAACAGATATCACTAGTATGCGGATATAATCCAATGGTATACATTCTGAACCACTGAATACGATTATAATCCCCGAGATTATCAGCACAAAAGAAAACACACTATATCAGTCGCATAAAAAAAAAGCAGCAACATAGGGCCTCTGCATAGCTAGGACCACGCCGCATAGGGACCAACGCGAATGAATTATCTTGTTCTTACGCCATCACTCCATTAGACAGATATCTAAGCCTAAGGCATCTGCATACAGCCCACCGTACAAGAAGCAAAAAGGTCATTATCTCTCTAATTGACACAGTCCACACAGAGGTAAAGAGGACACGCGATGCGACAACTTTAAGTTATATACGAGGGCATTCACTATATATGCTCAAGGATAATCACTATTTACATCACAACGATCTTATACTGGCCTTATTATGCAAATAATACATTGAGTGAACCGTCTCTTCATCCTTTGTTTTGCCCAATCTTGGTAAAGTATTGCCCTCGTTTATATTATCCGAACAAATGGTTAGTGCTTCAGAACCAGGACAAGATATGGATGTTCTCTGCGAAGTAGTAACATTTGGCATGTTATGATCAGGATATAAAACACATCGTCAAGAAACGATACGAAACGGTCATAACCACATCCGAAATACAGATTAACTTAATCATTATCAAATTATGTCAATCCCTTTATCGTTTATTGAAGACAATACTCACTTCTTGGTTGAGGCAAACCAATGTGATTTTACATGTAGAGCATTGGTTAGCACTCCACAGCTTTCGATGATGACTTTGTTCTGTGTATTGCCCCCCCCCCCCCAATGATTACACGTATACCTTGGCTGTGCTACATCACAAATCACTTATCGAACAACTCCACGCCATAAAAATAAGACGTCAGCCGTAATACACCTCGCACGCACCTTCTCCGCGACTGACCGCTGGTCCGGAAGATTGATGTTCCCGTTTGTCTTTCTTGGACTGTTTGTCCGACTGACCTTGACCTTGGTATAGTTCTGTGCCCGACCCTCGCGGCGTGTCCGGTTGGTAGAACACGTGCGAATCCTCTGTTTTTATTGTCCTTTTCAAACATTCAAACATTCATTCATTAGCACATCATTGAGCGTACAACAGCAAAGGTACAGCAGTGGAGGTACAACAGTGAAGGTACAGCAGTGAAGGTACAACAGTGAAGGTACAGCAGTGAAGGTACAGTAGTGAAGGTACAGCAGTGAAGGTACAGCAATGAAGATACAGTAGTGAAGGTACAGCAGTGAAGGTACAGCAGTGAAGGTACAGCAGTGAAGGTACAGCAGTGAAGGTACAGCAGTGAAGGTACAGCAGCGAGGGTACAGTAGTGAAGGTACAGTAGTGAAGGTACAGCAGTGAAGGTACAGCAGTGAAGGTACAACAGTGAAGGTACAGCAGTGAAGGTACAACAGTGAAGGTACAGCAGTGAAGGTACAGTAGTGAAGGTACAGCAGTGAAGGTACAGTAGTGAAGGTACAGCAATGAAGGTACAGTAGTGAAGGTACAACAGTGAAGGTACAGCAGTGAAGGTACAGCAGCGAGGGTACAACAGTAAAGGTAAAGTAGTGAAGGTACAGCAGTGAAGGTACAGCAGTGAAGGTACAGTAGTGAAGGTACAGTAGTGAAGGTACAGCAGTGAAGGTACAGTAGTGAAGGTACAACATTGAAGGTACAGCAGTGAAGGTACAGTAGTGAAGGTACAACAGTGAAGGTACAGTAGTGAAGGTACAGCAGTGAAGGTACAGTGGTGAAGGTACAGTAGTGAAGGTACAGCAGTGAAGGTACAGCAGTGAAGGTACAGTAGTGGAGGTACAGCAGTGAAGGTACAGCAGTGAAGGTACAGCAGTGAAGGTACAGCAGTGAAGGTACAGCAGTGAAGGTACAGCAGCCAGGGTACAACAGTAAAGGTACAGCAGTGAAGGTACAGTAGTGAAGATACAACAGTGAAGGTACAGCAGTGAAGGTACAGTAGTGAAGGCACAGTAGTGAAGGTATAGCAATGAAGGTACAGCAGTCAAGGTACAGCAGTCAAGGTACAGCAGTGAAGGTACAACAGTGAAGGTGCAGCAGTGAAGGTACAACAGTGAAGGTACAGCAATGAAGGTACAGTTGTGAAGGTACAGCAGGAAAGGTACAGTAGTGAAGGTACAGCAATGAAGATACAGTAGTGAAGGTACAGCAGTGAAGGTACAGCAGTGAAGGTACAGCAGTGAAGGTACAGCAGTGAAGGTACAGCAGTGAAGGTACAGCAGTGAAGGTACAGTAGTGAAGGTACAGCAGTGAAGGTACAGCAGTGAAGGTACAACAGTGAAGGTACAGTAGTGAAGGTACAGCAGTGAAGGTACAGCAGTGAAGGTACAGTAGTGGAGGTACAGCCGTGAAGGTACAGCAGTGAAGCTACAGTAGTGAAGGTACAGCAGTGAATGTACAGCAGTGAAGGTACAGCAGTGAAGGTACAGCAGTGAAGGTACAGTAGTGAAGGTACAGCAATGAAGGTACAGCAGTGAAGGTACAACAGTCAAGGTACAGCAGTCAAGGTACAGCAGTGAAGGTACAACAGTGAAGGTGCAGCAGTGAAGGTACAACAGTGAAGGTACAGCAGTGAAGGTACAGCAGTGAAGGTACAGTAGTGGAGGTACAGCAGTGAAGGTACAGCAGTGAAGGTACAGCAGTGAAGGTACAGTAGTGGAGGTACAGCAGTGAAGGTACAGCAGTGAAGGTACAGTAGTGAAGGTACAGTAGTGAAGGTACAGTAGTGAAGGTACAGTAGTGAAGGTACAGTAATGAATATACAGTAGTGAAGGTACAGTAGTGAAGGTACAGTAGTGAAGGTACAGTAGTGAAGGTACAGCAGTGTCCCTTTTGTCACGATGCCATGGGCCAACGTGCTGGCAAGGACCCCAGGTCGGTTGCTATGCTCGGCTTATGATTGCGGGACCTACAGATGGGCTGGACCGGGGATTCGAGTGCTTCCCCATGTTTTTTTCAGCATTTACATGTGTGTGGGCGTTTCAGGGTTATGTATGTAATAAAGAAGGCTGGCTGTGAAAATGGCTCAGCGGCGTGCGCGGCTCACACTTGGCAATATGCAGGACCAACAGCCATACCCGGGGCTCAACGTACCAGTACACCCCCCCCCCCTCACACACACACCCCGCGGGGAGGGCACTGTTATATGAACCGGGTGGGGGCATTGCGCGGGTGCCCCTGATGCCTGAGGGAGCGGACATTTGTGATGAAAATGGTACCCCTATTGAGCAGACATTTATGATGAAAAAATTTGGGGACGGAGGGGGGGCGCTCTGAAAATGTCCTTTTATAGAACACGTTGCCGCGAAAAAGTACCTCTTACGATCGAATTTTGGCCGTAAAACGCCCCAACCGAGCGGGTTTTGGCCTTCAAAACCTCGACCGAGCAGATTTTGGCGATAAAAAAGGGGCGGCTTTAAATGTCCATGGAGGCCCAATCGCCCCCCCACCCCCCACCCCCTCCCCCTCCCTCTTCGGATCGCTTGGACCAATCCCTTGCGATCTTTGACGTCATAAGAAAACGATTTGAAAAAGAGCATGATCTCTCCAGTTTAATAGTCAGAATGGAGTTTCTGAATATACAACAGCCAATCAATACAATGGGCTACGGTCATGCGATTTTGCCGAAGTGAAATAGGCCTAAGTTTTCAATCCACGACTTGGAACAGCCATCATCGCCCGACGAATTGTCTTGTGATTAATACGTTTTCCATGAGGTCATGTCAGTTGTGGTAGCAGTAAACCTTCAACCCACTAGCAAGGATGGTAATAAATCGTTTTTACACTGATGTAGAAAGGTGTCTGTATCTGTGTCTTATGCAAGCTCAATCACCTATAACTCTAATTGTGCTTCAGCTTAAAGGTATGCTCATATGTTGTCTAGAATTTTTTTTACGTATTGAACGAGAGATGTGTTATTTAAACAAAATTTACCCCCCCCCCCTGACAGCCATTTATGTATATTATAAAGGACGTGACACGGCGTGGTACATGTAACGGTGTCCCTTTTGTGTCACAAGAGGCCCTGACATATATGTTCCGCCCGATAACAGTTGTGACCTTGTGAACCGAGAGTAGGGTTTTATAGAATTCCACTGGCTGGTTCCCAGGTAAAATATTTCATGCACCTATTTGCCGACCATATTTAGCAATGTTATTTCATTTTGGGACATAACAGAGTACATGACAAAGAAGTTTACAATTGTAACAAATAATAATATCACAATAATTTTCAAATATAAAGTATACTATTTTAATCATACTCTAATTATTCTACGAGTGCCTTTAGGTTATATGATCCTTTTGATAAACTTTTGTTACTGCCTTTTCGGAATATGCCATCAAAAGATTTCCGAACACAATCAGTTCCACTAGCTCCTACCAGAGAAAATCCTCGTGGGTATACACCCCTACGACCGTCATGTGGACTGGCGTTAAAGTTAGCCAGGTGTCCCTTCCTATTTCATTTCAAATAGCCTTAAGCTATATCAACAGTTTTTCCCGCTCAAATGACCAAGATTTTTAGCGCGTTATGATTTTGTTAGTGCAAAAGTATAGTCTATTCTTGTCACAGTTATGCATACTATATTTTGCCAATAGTGTCGAACGAACGAGTTAATTATATACATAGAATGAAATATATCGTTTTTGGATATACATGGAAATCGAAACCATAATTTACTTCCATACTTTATGTTAAAGCAAAATGTTATCGCTGCCCATGCTCTGGTAACACAGAAGATTGCACCACGAGCACCACAAAGGCCAAGCTGTATTTTCGTTCACATATTATATATATATATATATATATATACTCTATTTCGCCGTTGTTCATTGTCAGAAGAATCCTTTCAAACCTAATCTAATCTTATTAGTAAATATACGTGGACTTCAATAAAGAAAAAGGCGTGTGGTGCGATTATCCAATCATTTTTTATGTGAGATTAGCTGTGCAGCCATCCAATACTGACGCCTTCCAGTTTAACCTGATCAACCATTTGCGTTGTTACAAATGCAAAACATGACATGCGTTTTAAGCTACAATACTTTAAAAGAAGCATATATTAAAGTATGGTAAACGGGCAAAGATAGATACGAATTAAACACCGTGATGTATCAATTATTCACTCGATCCCCTCCACTTAATTTCTTTGACCAAACTTGAGGGTACATCCACTGTGGGGGGACCGAGACCACCTACTATAGCATACAGCCAGGGCCATCCCCTGATTCCGCGCCTATTCATGATAATAAACCAAAAGTATCCCATCGATTCTCAACACTTTTGAGACTTATAATACATACCTTTTCCCTGTTTCACCATCCAGCTTTTTTGGGTTGTGGTTGCGATACATAGCATATATATCATCGTGTTTCTTATCCGGCCGCCTTTAGGTAACAGATATGCACGAACTTCTGTTTTTATAAAGCGATCAAGCATAAGCCATGTTACTGGATGACCGCATTGATTATAATTGAGTCAGTACTAATCAAAATCGATTTTTAAAGCAAAATTTAAAACATGTATTGTATTGGTGAGTATATATATGGAACCGGAGAGAGACAATGGTTCACTATCGTGGATTAATTGGTCAATCGTTGAAATTACTTATTTTAAAAATGAAACATAATATCAAGATAGCGTATCAGAAAAATAGGCTTAAAACGAGAAAATAATGATTGTAAAAATTACTAGCAGTATAGGCGAAAGTCGAATGCTGAGTGAACACGTGTTCTGTTTCATAACCCACGCGTGAGAAAAATGAAAAATGCAATAAGGCGTCATCTGACCTTGATATGACAATATGTGCTTAAATGTAATAGACACATAGACCTCCACTTCGGACCCCGACTCCCTCCACCCCGGCCCCCTCCGCCCACATACACACACACACACACACCGCCCCGCCCTCCTGATATACACTTATACATCTACTCACCCCCTGGACAGCCGATGAGTATGTCTTTACCGCGTGGACACCCTCACACCGTAAGGTACCTCTCGAACATTCATTGAATGTAAGCCCTACCCCCCTTCCTTCAGCGACGCCCATCGGGTCGTGCCGGCCGCACTTGTCTCGTCTTTACACACCGTCTTTACCACACTTACACCACCTATTACAGTGTGAAACACGCACTTCGACCATTGTTTTAATGGGTCATTGGGTTCGTCTTGGCCTGTTGTCAACAAATAAAAAACATGTTTTGTGGCGAAAACATATTGTCCACTGATTTTTTACGGGAGCCCGTTAAGTTATTTTCATGTTGCGAACATCCTCTATTATTAGAACATGCCATTCTAGTGGCCCTCCCTTGTTTATTATCGGCAGCCATCGATCCCTTGTCTATTGTCTAGCAGTCGATCATCCCTTGTTTATTGTCTAGCAGTCATCCCTAGTCTATTGTCTAGCAGTCATCCCTAATTATTGTCTAGCAGTCATCCCTTGTTTATTGTCTAACAGTGATCCCTTGTTTATTGTCTAGCAGTCATCCCTTGTTTATTGTCTAGCAGTCATGCCTTGTTTATTGTCTAGCAGTCATCCCTTGTTTATTGTCTGACAGTCATCCCTTGTTTATTGTCTAGCAGTCATCCCTTGTTTATTGTCTAGCAGTCATCCTTTGTTTATTGTCTAGCAGTCATCCCTTACTTATTGTCTAGCAGTCATCCCTTGTTTATTGTCTAGCAGTCATCCCTTGCTTATTGTCTAGCAGTCATCCCTTGTTTATTGTCTAGCAGTCATCCCTTGTTTATTGTCTAGCAGTCATCCTTTTTTATTGTCTAGCAGTCATCCCTTGTTTATTGTCTAGCAGTCATCCCTTGTTTATTGTCTAGCAGTGATCCCTTGTTTATTGTCTAGCAGTCTTCCCTTGTTTATTGTCTAGCAGTCATCTCTTGTTTATTGTCTAGCAGTCATCCTTTGTTTATTGTCTGACAGTCACCCCTTGTTTATTGTCTAGCAGTCATGCCTTGTTTATTGTCTAGCAGTCACCCCTTGTTTATTGTCTGACAGTCATCCCTTGTTTATTGTCTAGCAGTCATCCCTTGTTTATTGTCTAGCAGTCATCCTTTGTTTATTGTCTAGCAGTCATCCCTTGCTTATTGTCTAGCAGTCATCCCTTGTTTATTGTCTAGCAGTCATCCCTTGCTTATTGTCTAGCAGTCATCCCTTGTTTATTGTCTAGCAGTCATGCCTTGTTTATTGTCTAGCAGTCATCCCTTGTTTATTGTCTGACAGTCATCCCTTGTGTATTGTCTAGCAGTCATCCCTTGTTTATTGTCTAGCAGTCATCCTTTGTTTATTGTCTAGCAGTCATCCCTTGTTTATTGTCTAGCAGTGATCCCTTGTTTATTGTCTAGCAGTCACCCCTTGTTTATTGTCTAGCAGTCATCCCTTGTTTATTGTCTAGCAGTCATCCCTTGCTTATTGTCTAGCAGTCATCCCTTGTTTATTGTCTAGCAGTCACCCCTTGTTTATTGTCTAGCAGTCATCCCTTGTTTATTGTCTAGCAGTCATCCTTTGTTTATTGTCTGACAGTCACCCCTTGTTTATTGTCTAGCAGTCATCCCTTGTTTATTGTCTAGCAGTCATCCCTTGTTTATTGTCTAGCAGTCATCCTTTGTTTATTGTCTGACAGTCACCCCTTGTTTATTGTCTAGCAGTCATCCCTTGTTTATTGTCTAGCAGTCATCCCTTGTTTATTGTCTAGCAGTCATCCTTTGTCTATTGTCTGACAGTCACCCCTTGTTTATTGTCTAGCAGTCATCCCTTGTTTATTGTCTAGCAGTCACCCCTTGTTTATTGTCTAGCAGTCACCCCTTGTTTATTGTCTAGCAGTCATCCCTTGTTTATTGTCTAGCAGCCACCCCTTGTTTATTGTCTGACAGTCATCCCTTGTTTATTGTCTAGCAGTCATCCTTTGTCTATTGTCTGACAGTCACCCCTTGTTTATTGTCTAGCAGTCATCCCTTGTTTATTGTCTAGCAGTTACCCCTTGTTTATTGTCTAGCAGTCACCCCTTGTTTATTGTCTAGCAGTCATCCCTTGTTTATTGTCTAGCAGTCACCCCTTGTTTATTGTCTGACAGTCATCCCTTGTTTATTTTCTGACAGTCACCCCTTGTTTATATTGTCTAGCAGTCATCCTTTGTTTATTGTCTGACAGTCATCCCTTGATTATTGTCAAGAGACCGTCTATCTATCGACCTCCACATAATATTATATAACCTAGAAAAGATATCCTTCTATTACTTAGCGCAATAACGGATTTCCATAGATTATGAACAAAACCACAAGAACAAGATGAACAACAACATTATGTACCGTTACCTTTATTAACTATCTATAGTAAGACAATTTGGAAGAGAAACGAAAGACATATACAATGTAGTTCCATTTTTGTCTTTCTATCGGTTTTGATCAAATGTTTGGCTCGGCTGCCATAGCAACATAAATACATGTATCTATAAATATTAATGACACAAGCATAAATTACCTTTACATTTCATTACTGAATCAGAAACATGTGTACTCGAAAGATGAATAGGTCTTCATGCTGCGGCATATTTGGCTTGGTCAATACATAAAAGTCAATTTGAACAGCGTTTCGGTCACGATGTCCCGACCTTGACCGCCACAGGATTCTGCCAGGCACTCCCGGGGGATTAGACCCTGTCCACCGCGCCCAGAGTACATGGGTCGCCTGCACTTAGCCAAGGGCCGTGGTGCCGTTCTGAGGGTGTTCACGCCGCTTCCGGTCAGTAAGTAAGACAGCCACACCTACCACCAGGAGATGGCTCCACCCCATGGCTTTACCACGTGGCGTCACCCCCATGGCTTTACCAAACGTGGATGTTTTTTGCGTGTTTGTTCTAGATGCTTTGCGATGCGTACCACCATATAGGCACCACTCTACGGTCTGATTGCGGAGGGAAGCCTTGCATATAGACTGATTAAACTTTAGAAACCCTTCATCACAAGGTCGCCAATGTCCCGGTCCCACCCAGTTTTCTCGCTAAAACCCACCCACGCCTTTGTCTTTTGTTTTGCAACCCCTTCACAACGTGGGGGCCTGGTTCTCTATATAAAGAGTCTGCGCGTAATGCTATTACGTTTACTCTTAAACCACTGACGCAGTAACCGACTTGAAAAACACACGCGTTCGGTTGATATCCCCAAGGCATCTGATTTTAACGTCATCCAGACTTCCATCGCCTTGCCGCCCTCATCCAGAAAGATGAAGCTGTTGATCGTGCTGCTGAGTTGTGTGGTGGCCATTAGAGCCCAGTCGGGATCTGGATCAGGCTTCGGATCCGGAGACGGTAAGCTAGCATCTGAATCACCTGCCTCATGCAGCGGGCAGCCTCCGTAACTCAGCTGGTAGTGTGATGAGCTTCTGACCATGAAATCTGTAGCGTTGTAATGGGCCGTTATCATTTCGTTATGGTATTATGTTACGTTAATTGATCCCTTTCTAAATGATGTTCCGTTCCATTTAACTGAGACTGTATTAGTGACCGCTGGGGCGCCACCGGCGTTGTTAAGTGGACGATCGCTGTACAGTTTATATATTATTAGATAATAGTATATATTAATAAGTAATACATGTAGATGGCGGTTGGCATCAGTCCGTCTCGGTAAGCCGATGGATGACTTGCACGAGAGGTCAGGCGTGAAGAGTCTTATTCCAAACTCTAACTCCCCAACGCATGCAATTAACGTGTTGGCATTAATCAAGCGTCTTGTAATCTAGTCGAATTAAGCCGCGTTTAAACCCGTTGCGTTTTGTTGCGAATGGAGTTCCCCTTGCTTTAATTGTCGCCACTTTTTAACTGTTTAACGGGTTGATGTGACCATGGATAAGCGCTCGACTTTGGACTAACCGAGTAACCTAACGCCAAATGAACTACGCAGTTTGTTAATAGATAATCTTTGATCTCCATAATTGGTATGGAGATGCGTAATATATGCTAACAGCTAAATTGAAAAAAGAAAGCTATGATAATATTTCAAGAATGAGATCCACGTTATGTAGATTTGCACCCTCCAAGACCTAGTCGATTTCAGCCAAGACATCTCGATAGCTATATTAATACATGTCTCATAACGCGCTCCTTGCGGGTCAGCAGTAAGTTGGTCGACCACGGTGGCCGATTGGGAATGGAATGTTGGTGTTTTAGGCCACTTTTGTGCACATACAGGCTAAATTGGGCCAAGGAACCTCCCGAGACGGGCCGATTGGGGCTAGCTAGCTAGTGAACTATACATAATGGAACTCAACCATAGAACTTATGCACTTACGGTACAATCGCCCGACAGTACATATGCGACATGTCGGAGAGGGTACGATGTAGGGGATGGTAGTGGTGGTTGTGGTGGTTAGGAGGGGGGGGGGCGGGGGGCGGGGGGGGGGCACTCTTACAGACTATCTTACCATCTGGGACAAAAAAGTAGAGCTTCACGGTAGTACAAGCCCCATCCGTTAGGCGTCGCCCCGTTCCGAAGCAACCACCTCTTATCAATGGACGGTTTAGCAAACCGTAGTTCAGATTGGTCCTTTGTAAGACACAACTGCATGTGTTATGTGCTACGTTCGTGAAAAGAATCAACGCAATTTCGACAAGTTAATTAATTATATACATGCTATGCTATTCGGCAGCAACAATTTTATTTATATCTCTAGGGATATCTTTAATATACCACCAGAACATGTCCCAGAAATCTTTGTGCCAGTCACATTTGTTTTCAAAGATGTCGCAAACTCCTCTAGCTGTGAATCAGCAAATACAGTTAATCGATATTTCCTTTCATTATGTTTCGAAGAAGTGCATGATCGTAGTGAACAAAAAAGGACAACAAAAATAAGAACGATCAGATGATAGTTAACTGTGGCGAATAAAACGAAAACAGGAATTTCGATGAGTTGCTTATGCAAGTGTCAATAATGGCGGATTCTAATTAGCCGCGTTGTTTCTTACTGAGAGCCAGGTTTCCGGCTGTCCTTTTATCAGATGTTACAGCCCGTATTTGTATTGATATATTCATATATTACAGAACCGTGCACATCCGGAGACACCTGTATCTCCGACTGCCTTGGACGAGCCAATGGCGACTACCAGGACTGCGACGACTGCGCCACCTACATCACGTGTTCTAACGGCTACACCTATAGGGGGCGCCCCTGTGCCGCCGGTCTCGTCTGGGACGACGCCGTGCAGAGGTGCGAGTTCACTTCGTCTAGCTGCGTCCAGTGTCCAGGTGAGAAGGGGCCACGTGATCATAGATATATACGTTAACTGGTCAGGATATTGTCACTCGTCGGCAATGTGGATAACCAGGTGACCACAACCTTACACATTATCCAGCGCATATTGCTAATTATAATGGCGTACGTATTAGCCACCGAAACAGTTTTCTGTCCATCTGTATTTCGATCTTAGAACGGTTCTCATTTTGCAATTACCGAAATAGTCAAAAATTTAACAACTGAAAAGCATTATTATGAAGTCATTCTTTTGTTACAAGTGTTGATTCTTATCTACAATCCTTCTCCCATTGACGCGATATGACCAAAAGTGGTTAAAACGTCCTGAATAACCAACCAACCAACCAATCTTATCTACAAACCTGGTGGGGGGGAGGTACTTAATACATTACTGGCTTGGGGGGGGGGGGGTCACGGTAAAGCCCATTCCCCCTTTTCGCACCTCCAACATCCGCTCGGACGGGGCGTTTTACCGACAAAAATCCGCTCGAATGGGATTTTCTTTCCGTTGACCCGATCTATTTCGCCGTTCCACGCAGACACCCGCTCCGTCTATTCATTTTTCCCGGCAAACCCGTTTTGTGAATGGGCATTTTCAGGTCTCCCCCCCACCCCCCATCCCCCGGTCGCAAGTTTCAAAACATCCGCTCTATAGGGGTATCTGTTTCATCCCAAATGTCCGGTCTCTCCCACCAAATTGATATAATAGATTTATGGACCATCCGGGTCTACGATTCAAAAACTTCCATGAGTCTCTATTCCACCCGAGGCTGGGCGTGAAATGTTGCTCACTTATTGTTCTCCGGATTGTTCTCCGTCATCAAGGTGTATAATTAAAGCCACGGCAAGTATGTTTTATGCCGCCTTTGTGCACAGGACGAAGAATGATGAATGGATGAAACGTGTCTCAGATGAGGTGTCCAGGATTCGAACCCGGGACCAATTAATCTACGATCTAATGTCTAATGTGCTAACCACGGCATCACGGAGTCCCCCCCCCCACCCCACCCCCTCTCTACGGCAAATAGTTCATGAGCTCGAATCGGGCCATTTAAGGGGTTTAAAGCACGAAATCATTTAATTTAAGGCCACAAATGATATGATATCATACGTATTAATCGTATATGCAGCATATATCCAGGGTGTATATGGCATGTATTCAGGATTTATCCGGAATGTATCCGGCATGTATCCAGGATGTATCTGGCATGTATTCAGGGTGTATATGGCATGTATCCAGGATGTATCTGGCATGTATTCAGGATTTATCCGGAATGTATCCGGCATGTATCCAGGATGTATCTGGCATGTATTCAGGATTTATCCGGAATGTATCCGGCATGTATCCAGGATGTATCCAGGATGTATGTTGTGGTGCTATACGAAACATCTTGTCGTTGCCGGTTTTCTCTCAAGTTTGTGTATCCTCCGTGTATCGAACCTACATAACATAGTTAAAGTCCACGTTTCATTTATGTTTCGGAACTAATTACGTAACAAAATATAAGCAAAACAGCGGCCTCACAGGGCCTTAACTAGAATCTCCTCGACTAAGTGTGATTTATACTTAGACAAACATTGTTCGGTTTATCTTATTTTGTACACACTTTGTTGAATAAACGAATCCATCCATCCATATAAACATACATAGGAACAGCAGGGGCGGCTCCAGGAATTTGCATTTTTCATTATTAATATAATATATTGCCCTTATAATATATATCATGAACTTGCCTTCTTTACGTTACGATATATGTATGTTGCTAATCCTGATCACACTAGATTTATGGTGCCTTGTATTCTGTATGCCTACTCTGTTTCTACTCATAAGTACTTGGATGCAAGATTGCTTATTTTCTTCCCTCAATATTCTATCATTCCATGATGTTATATTGTTTTCGCATTGATAACAAGGCGTCTAATGCTAATTGCTTTCTATCCATAAAGGAGGGAGCTAATGGAGTATTAGCTGACCTTCGTGATCAAGGATTTCCTTTAATCGTGAAATGGAAATTTTAATATTAAATAACCGCGATTAGGAAAATCACAATTTGTTATCATGCTTCCCGCCCTCCCTTTGTATGCGGGGAGTTTTCCTTTTAATTCATCGTGACCTGGGTACAAAGGTCTTTATTCTTCGTCATCTGGGAACACGAACCCCCTTGCCCCCCGGATAACATTAAACCTCATGCTTCTCCTCTGCCCGATCCCTCCTCCAGCTGAGCCGGAGCCCGAACCGGAGCTGAAATGCGTGAACACGGGTCCGAACTGCGTCTCCTCCTGCGAGGGACATCATGCCGGTGACTACCAGTCCTGCAGCGGGTGCAACGTCTACGTGAGCTGTGTCTTCGGCAACACCTTTGACGAGCGACCCTGCGGCCATGAGTCTCTCGTCTGGGACGACGCCACCAAGACCTGCGAATTCGCCTCCACCACGTGCGAATGCGTCGAATGTAAGTCTCGCAGCGAATAACTATGTGTTGAGTGATTTGCCTAAATAATCGTTTTACAATAATTTTAATTATATAAATCAACAGCAATTGTTTGCGTAGATATAATTATATTGCAATTAGTTGTTGTAGAAATGTACTGGAAATATAATCTGCGGATTATTTTACATACTATTCGCCCGTAACTTCTGCTCGTAAAATTTCAATCTTCATTTTAGTTTGTTCAAAATCGCTGCAATTAATGTACGTAGTTCCATAAAGCACACAAGAAACCGTCTTGCCCCGTGTATAATTGTTCCTGTCTGCCAACAACATATTTTACATAAATCCTTTAAATGCGCAGATGGCGTGATTAGTTGCATAATGAGGATATCACATTAGAAGAATGATTACAAAACCTTCTGATTCGGTACATAATTAATTCATAAAATACGCATTATGCTGCAGTTTATGGTACAACATGTACCAGATCCTGATTCGATAATTAACACAGTTAATGAATATAGGTGCCTGCATGTATATATGAATTTTAATATATATCACGTATATAGTGCAAACTATTCGATAACTTACGTTCCATTTGCCTAAACCAGTTATTTTTTTTTGTTTTAGATGGAACTGCGCCTTAAAGGATTTGCCTGGATTGTGAACGACTTGTCAGAAATAGTATCTTACTTAATTATATTTCGTAACATTGAGATTTAATTTGGCAACAATAAAACTGATGAGGATTGTTTGAGACAAATAAGACATCTTTAACACAAATTCATGTTTCAGTTCTAAATTTGTGACTTTTCAATCTCTGCTGTATCTAGATAAATCAAGCAAATTCAATCTTAAACCAAGATTAGGCTTTGTTACTTACTTTTGTTTGTTAACAGTAAGACGAGAACCGTGGTTGGAATATCCCATGCAGAGGGGGTATAACATGCCAACTGTTTCGGAGGCTTATATAACTACGCCAATAATTTGCAGTGTGTCAATACACAAATTATTGCACTATCGCAAACTAGTGCAATACGCCAATAAACACGCTAATAATTTCCCATATCGATTTTCTTTTCGATGAATAATCTCGGCAGCAAAACATCATTACAAAGGAATAATACACAGTGCCTTCACAAATGAACACGTATATACCTACATGTATACCAATCATGCCCCTTATGCACATTGCGTGTTTGACAGGATCCCCTTTAAGTTGTTCAGACGCCCAGTGTTATTAATAGTGCGATTGCGAAGCATCATCAATGCTTTTTATGTGCGACTTTTAGTTCTATATGTCTCTGCAGAAAGGTGATGAGTTGAAGGTTCGCTAGCTTCAAGCCCCGCCGAAATGGCAAATGAATTAAAACCTATCGTTTCATCCTCACCGTTATTGTGGTGTCTAATGGTTATTTTAGCGGTATCGGTCGACATGTAGCCATCGGTTCCAGCTTTCAAGGAGTCCACATACTAGGTTAAAGTGTTCTGGCCAGGCCAAAACGACCGTAGCTCATATTCATCTTCGGCGTTTCCACGTTTATATTATCGAGCTATAATTCCCAAAATAGTAGAAGGGAATACTTTTTTCACTTGTTTTGCGCACATGCCGATTTAAATTCTGGGAGCGAGAAAGTGACGTCAAAGTGGAATACAAACGCATGCGCTTTTACATTGATGCTCAGATTCTCTTTGTTCGAACATAGGCTTGAACTCAACGAAAAGCACTCAACCATGAGAACAATACGCGTCCTCGACAACAGATGCCTACGCACTGCATCAGAGCTCACCGGTCAATTTTGTGACATCATTGGGGAATTTCTAAATAACGCTCAGATGCAATGGTCCCAAAACCCGCCGGACCTCATTTCTGCTACTTTGACGAACGCGTTTATGGTGATATCGTGGAATAAAAACTGTAAACTCCCATTTAAACACAATGTTATTTGTCTTCCCTAAACAAAGTTAATCAATATTATATTTCTTTGCAAGCAAAATATTTTGTGTAGAATGGCGTATCAGGGAGCCTCTTTTTGCAGATCCCTTTAAATATGAGGTGAAATTTACGGCAGCCCTTCGATAATACTATGCATTGACCTATCAACAACAGCACGGGCACGCGTTCGTGCGATAAACAGGGCATTTTAAAAGCGCCATCGTCGGTCGGAGACCCTGTGAACTGTGAACGTTCTTTCTCCACGACAATGCCTCTGTTTGAACGCTTTCTAATCCAATATGGCTCGTCCTTCTTGCCAAATATTTGATCAGCAAAAGTCTAATCTGGCATGTGCGTGGGTGGTGGAGGGACCTCCCAGTCTCGCTGGAGGGTGTGCCAACAGAGGGACACCCTAGTTCCACGGAAATGGAGCCACCCCTGGGGCGGTGTGGGAGGCACGTACTATTCTAAGACCTGTATTAGTATTCATATTGCGCAAATCAAACATGACGAAAAGGACCCATGAGTGTCCTCCATCGTAGCTTGACTTTTAGGCATTAAAGTCATCATCGTATTTTAATATATCTTGCTAAGACTTTTTCGGTTTGCTTCCGTCTGATACGGTCTGTCATGCACAATTGGTATTAAGATGGTGAAAAATAGTTGACTTGAAAACTTTCTCTTGGTCAATTGGTTGTGATTGAGAGCAATATCAAGGTATAAAAAATAGTATTGATTTACGCGGAAATATTTACCTAAAGTAACACTTTTTGCGCCGTTTCGTCCGCTTCCTCTTGAAAGTGCCGCCCCCACCCCCTTTCCCTCCCTCGCCCTAACCTTTAATACACCTGCAAGGGAGGTTTGGGTGTGCCGATAGTTCGAGTGGAGCTTGGCAGCCGATTGCGGTTATAATCTTTTAAAGCGCTTGATCTCGCTTGACACAGGCGTGACATAAGTCGACACTTGAGAACTCTAGACGCTTCAACACGCCCGCCCAGACACACAAACCCTGTCTCAACTCACAAAAGCCATCGCGTAATTGAAGCCACCCGCCTCTCATGTTTCCGATGACCCTTCCTTGGCCTTTTGTCCTGCTGTTATGTACCATCATATCCATAGAGGGCGCGGCGACCCATTTGTCTTTCACTAGGTCAGGACGACGATATTTATATATATATAGAAGTGGGCGTAAGGGGGACTTTAATGCAGATTCGCGCGGCGAGCCTTCCTGACGTCGTGCCATCCCGGAGAAACAGCGAGAGCCACTGACTTTGACACCGACGTGATTGCTTTCTCCCCGGTGATAGACGACAATTTCAACCATGAAGCTCCTTGTCACGTTTTTAGCATTCGTCGCCCTGGCCAACGCCGACGCCGTCCAGTTTGGTACGTGTCAAAAGTCATCTAGGCATGCACGCGTGTTCACAATGTAAATTATGTGATTGTTGATGTAAGTGCAACGCTTGGAAAACTGCACAGTTGGAGATTGAGACCTCGCTGAGTGGTATTATGTATTTTATTACTCAAAATAGCGGCCCATGTATCAATATTTGAAAATATTAATTGTACATGTGTTTTACTTGCATGTAAAGGAACATAACCTGCGCGCAAATTGCGTGCGCAACTTTTGCAGTACAGAATAGTCTCTCGGTCTCGATAGAGTCTGCGGTGAAGTGCGTACTCCCGCTATCTTTCCATACCTGAAGGCCCCAATTACAGCTAATTTCAGTGCTGCCTGATTCCCGTAGGTAGACTGGTTCAGGCCCCAGGCTAGCAAGTAAATTATGTGGACAGACTGGTTTCCTGTGAATCGTGCCGGGCTGCGCCAATATGCTGTCAATGTAATGAATAGTAGCTGGTCTTTTCTTACCATTTGTTGCCACTCTTAATATTATTTATGTGGGATATATATCGACCCTGCAATGAATGTGATACCAACATGCATTGCATCTGACAAACACGTGTTTTCCATGTCCCTCTCCTTCCCTCCTTCCGCTACAGCCTATTGCGATACGGGTCCGACCTGTATCCGGGACTGCGCCGGGTTGGCTGATGGCGACTACCAGTCCTGCATGGGCTGCGCCGTCTACGCCTCGTGTACCAACGGCGTCATGGTGGACGGCCGGCCGTGTGCCGAGCTCGACCTGGTGTGGGATGACAACGCCAAGACCTGCGAGTACTCCTCCGAGACCTGCACCGAGTGCGACGGTGGGTTTTGTACCAGCCCCACTCCCCCCCCCTACAATCCCGCACCCCCATGGCTCTGATTATAGCGGTCTCCACAACCGTATTTTTTAATCTTGAATTCTTTAATTGATGCCAGTCCCCCCCCTCACCTCCGCACCCCCATGGCTCTGATTGTAGCGGTCTCCATAACAGTATTTTTGAATCTTGAATTCTTGAATTTATACCAGCCCCCCTACCCCCCCCACCCCGCACCCCTATGGCTCTGATTATAGCGGTCTCCATAACCGTATTTTTGAATCTTGAATTCTTGAATTTATACCAGCCCCTCTCCCCCCCCCCCACCCCACACCCCTATGGCTCTGATTATAGCGGTCTCCATAACCGTATTTTTGAATCTTGAATTCTTGAATTTATACTAGCCCCCTCCTCCACCCATCCCGCACCTTCGTGTCTCTGATTATGGCGGCCTTCATAACCTCAGGCAGATTTTTAAATCTTGAATTCTGAAGAAACGTTTCTTGAATTGATGGCATGGTTGACACAAATTAATAATCAATAGTCTTGTTGGCACATTTTTTCTTCTTGACATTAAGCTCAATTACTATGCTCTCTAGATATTATCAACGAACTTTGCTTAAATTAAACAGCATTACAAATAGTAGACTATTAAGCATTTGTTGATAATTATTTTAATAATGTTATATGCAATGAGAAAATGACAAGGGCTCTGTGCCAGAACAGAGATAAGTGTAGTGGTAGAATGCCACTTGAAGTTCTTCCTAAAATGACACCTGGCAAAATCAGTGGAAAGCAATAAAACTAGTCTACTTGTATTTTTAAATACCCGAAGAAACTAGCAACTGATAAATGCCTCCATTTTCCAGTTCAAATCTATGGATGTGGATTCTAGTATTCAAAATTGCCAATAATCTAGTTTTTAGTTTTGTTTGAATCGCTACTTTTCCTGATTTCCATATTGGTAAAAAAAAATGATCAACAATTAATAGTCATGTAGTAAAATTATCTGTATACACACACTCTCACCAACCAGCTAAGTGCGAATGCACTGGGGCGGCCTGTGTGACGTCATGCGCGGGTTTGGATGACGGCGACTACCAGTCGTGCAAACAGTGCAGCACCTACGTCACCTGCTCCAATGGAAACATGTACGACGACCGCCACTGTCCCTGGATCCCCACGGGAGTCCTGGTCTGGGACGACGCCCTCAAGCGGTGTGAGTGGGCGTCCGCAACGTGCCAGGAGTGCGTCGATCCCACTCTCTGCTAAGCTGGTTCCGATGCATACCGTAAGCGTCTTCTTCATGACGAGATACCAGCCAAACACTGGATAATAAGATGGCGCCTGCGGCTTTGGAAAGGATGAAGTTGCTATATGTATGCATATGTATATTTATATGACTTGACGATTTTCTGTTCCTTCAAATCGAAAACTCCTGCATTCACTATCAGCATGTTTGTGGGCCTATTGTGGCATAGAAGATATTAATTTATCTAGACATAAGCAGATTATCAATCCCAAATAGGAAAAAAAGAAAAATGTTCAGCCCATGACTTAAAATAAAACGCTAATGTTTGAAATCTAATCGTAAATACTACTTAATATCTAAAAGTAGATGCGGTGAGTTGATATATTTATGTAAACGATGATTAAATAAAAAAAAACATGCATTGTAAATGTAGAAACTCTCGCGGTAATTACCAATAAACGTCTTTAAAATCACATCTTCGCCTCCTGTGTTCCTCGTGACACGAGTGTTTGCTTTGGACACGGTGACCAGCACTCTGCCAGCAGACGGGGCTCGTTCCTAACACCACCTCCTCCCCACGTAATTAACCGCCAACCTCACGATTGACCTCAACGATGCTGGGGTCCCAATTGGTTTTAGATGGCTACTTAGGTTGAATTTTATACTTTCGATGCAGAATTTGTCGTACGATCCCAGTGGAATAGTTACGGGAAAAAAAATCAAAATAACATGGGGTCAATTTTAAAGCGCTTCACGCCTTTGACCTTGATCGAACGCAAAAATATAGCTCAAGGGTAACATGGTTTATAATTAATAAAAAATGCACGAATTAGTCCGGTACGGTACCAATAGCACAGTAAATGCCAAACGGTGGTGTATTTGATGTAAAACTGCGAAGATATCTTCGATTTCATTCATTTTCAATTTTCGAGTAGGAAGGATAATTCTGATGGTTAAACTTTGACGTGAGCGGAACGCCCTCTGCCGGGAGATCGGTGATCACGTGGCGTTTTCGCGCCCACGTTACTTCGCCACGTGGCCACGACGCCATGTTGTCCCCGAGGGGACATAGTTAGGTATATGTGCCGTCCAATCCCCCGGAGCAGAAATCTACAATTTCGATGTGCCCATCTGAGACTGAAGTTTCTTCAGAATTGCTGCTCTTGACGATATATTTTAGTTGATATCGAAACTGTTCACAATAAAATTTCAGCTCTGGACTGTATATTTCAGTTTATATTGAAATAAATACATAAAAAACAATAATTAACCACCATATACTTAACTATGACTGCCAGTGTCTATTTTTAACTATACAATTATGTTATTTACCACAAAATCTTTTACTTTTCTCTCGCTCTCCATATGCCGTTTATGGCATGGGCAGCTCACCCACATGTCAACAATTGTTATTAGGCCTGCCTTGGAAATATTTTACCGTATTAGATGCCCCTGTCTACCTGTGTAAAAGGAAAACAGGCCCACATTGGTATAGGAATATATATCTCAATATGGCGGGGGCGTTGGTGGGGGGGGGGGACAGAAATGCCGATTAGAGCGGAGGGTGACATTAAAGCGCCCTAGCCAGCTCATCACTCATCTGCTCATTGGAGGTCATTTAAAGGCGCAAGATATAGATTACCATTATTATTGCCTTAACTTTTGGGGACAAAGTCCATATTAATCTTATTATTGGGGGGTGGGGGGGCACAAATACCGCAGCCATTGCTACCGGTATGGGATCCTATGTAAGCACAGATGATGGTTCCCGCTCTCTGCACCAGATGGCGCCATTGCATGATCTTGCTAGCTGTAGCCTGAATTAATGATGTAAAGCAGTCTCTACCATGTGCGACCGTAATGGCCGCAGGCCAGTGAGCTGTACACAGACATGTTGCTTCAGCTTGCAGAATTTGGCGCTATATGATATTTTGTATGCGGAAATAACTCATTTACATGTCCATTTCATTTATGTTGAATCCATAAATGTGGCGTTTTGTTGGCGGTGAACGGCCATGTGGTCATAACGTCACCATATAGATAGGGAGGAATGGAATGGAATGTTGGTGTTTTAGGCCACTTTTGTGCACATACAGGCTAAATTGGGCCAAGGAACCTCCCGGGACGATGAAGGATGAAGGAATGAAACATGCCCCAGAAGATAGGGAGGATAATTCTCTGCAAGCATAAGCGTGATCTTGGACCTTTTACATCATGAAGCCCTTCGAATTTATTCCGTACTGATAACATAAAAGACGCCAATAGCTTTTTCCTCAGAATTATCAAAGCCAAAAAATTTAGAAAAAAAAACGTATAAAGTTGAGACAATGGAAGCATCAAGAAATTACTTCATCATGTATAGCATCCCAAAAGTGGCACATTTCTCATGACAAGGACATGCACTACATTACTTATCTCATCTTGCAATATTGCTAATGACTAGAAAACGTAAATATAAGCGTCCCTCGCTTCCTTAACATTTGCACATCTACGAGATTTCGGCTGAGCAGTGTTATGACAGTCAGTGACCTAGGCAGGTACGTGTGCTTGCGGCTCGTGGCAGATTCGTCCACAGTCGCCGCCATTTTGTTATAAACTGGAAGCCCCATCGTCTTGTCCAGTGAGCGGCTTTGATAACTAATTGGATATAATAGTATTGACGAAGGTATACCACACGTGTATTTCCGCATAGTTACCCAGTTTCGGAATCATGCATATCCTCCCTGCCCTCCCCCCTCCCGCCCGTCCCATCCATACTGGATTTGTGTATGCCACCTACATGCCCTGATGACATCATTTTATGGGCAATGTATCTATCGTCTTTACGTGTTGAATAAGCCTTTATTATTTGACTTAAACACGTACATTGCTATACAACTATGTGACAAGTAATTGAGGATAACCATTGTTTATACTGCCATGCATGATAAACAATAACAGCCAAAAAAGCGAGGAAAATTATAAATTGTGTAATTATACAGAAATATGTGTATATTGTGTGTATATCTTGGGCTATGCAATGCACTACGCAAGGGGGGACCACGAATTCGAAAAGGAGGGGGTCCATTAAAAATGGCTACCGGGGGGCGGCGTCTCTGAACACATTTGCGACCAATTTTTTGACGACCGGAGGGGGGTCCACCGAAAGCTTACGACCTCGGTGGGGGGGAGGGTCTACGCCGCCTCAGATACCATTCTTCCTTGAAAATGGGGGGAGGGGTCAATGCCTCAGATAGCGCCCCATCCCCCCCCCTCTGGATCCGCCCCTGCTATGCAATGAACTACGAGTGAATCAGAATAACGTTATTGAGAGATCATCGCCTCCATTACCACCTGCCGCCTAGTCCCCTGTCGGACCATGCCGTCTGGTGTTGACATACACACCACACAATTAGCCCCGAGACGCACACAGGACCGTATGCCCCACCACGTCTGCCCATTGTAGAAAGCGCTGGAAGACAAACTTCATGTCCTCCGTCCGTGTCGTGGTCAGCGGGGTGCGATCACGTGACCTTGTCGACCACGTGGTCTCGCCTCCTCTGAGGAAAGGTTGAGACAGTTTACATAAATAGTGTGCCTATTAAAGGTGCGGCCCTCCAGTTAACCAGGCATTACTGTATGCAGGTGTTACCACGGGCCACAGTGGTCGTTGTCTGCCGAATTCACTATACTGATCAAAAGAGTGAGAATATTGAAGTGTAAAGGTCATTACGAGCATTAGCCAATGATTTGCATAGTCATAATATTGTGGTATCGTAAGTACTAAGGAAAAGCGTTGGATACAATAGGGAAGCGTGTTTGGTATGAATGTTTGAAGAAGAGAAACCCGTGTTTGGTGTGAATACTTTGAAGAAGAGAAACACGTGTTTGGTGTGAATACTTTGAAGAAGAAAAACACCTGTTTGGTGTGAATACTTTGAAGAAGAAAAATATCAGTTTGGTGTGAATACTCAGAAGAAAAGAAACACGTGTGTGGTGTGAATACTCTGAAGAAGAGAAACGCGTGTTTGGTGTGAATACATGCAGACAATGAGAAATATGTGTTTGATGTGAATACGTACAGACAATGACAAACACGTGTTTGGTGTGAACACATGAATACAACAGTCTTTTTGCAGTATACACAAACATGTATACATGACGACCAGGATGTCATGCATGTAAGATATACATACATGCAGCCAAATAGAGACAACAGTATCATGGTAATATCTGATGACAAAGGGAAAGACAAGAAACACAACAATCGCGATATTTTGCAGATAAATGTCGCCACAAAGCGTGTGTATTGAGTTGATGGTTTCGGATTATTCTACCTCGGAGTTATGATCTGATACACTGCACGAGTTTGAATTCGCCCCCAGCCCGATGGCAGGTTCACGACGTAACCGTGGAGTGAGATCCGCGATACACGAGGTAAGGATGCGGTAATGCTATGGGAATTTGACTCAACATTGTCAAAAGCACAATGAATGGTTATCACATGTGACCTTCACATATATTATATGGGGATGAAGTCTATTTCCAAGAAAATCTATTTAACCCATTTAACCTTCTCTTTTAAACATAAGGAGAGGAGTTACAGTTATCTTTAATTACTGTATTTGATTACTGTCAAATAACAAATGGTATGTTTTCTCGGTTGGATTGAAATGTTAGACCCACATGTATGTTTCATAGGGTAAGTTTGCAAAACCTGGACTCGCATCCACCTAGTTGGGCAAAGGCATGACATTATGATCAGGTTGTTTCGGAATCACATGGGGGCCTCATAGATATGGACATATAACTATATATATATATTCAACAGACTGAACTAGTTAATTGTAGTGTTCATTGGATCTATAGAAAGAACACAGAGAAGAATAAAGGCTGATTTATACATGCATGTACTTTAATGTACTTCTCTATGTAGTGCACAAAATCACTACGATAGATCTTTACACAGTAAAACCCCCATGGCCTCCAAGGATGTCCCTAACATACCTAAAATACAGACTGTAGATATAACTGGCATATCGATAGTGCAAACAGAACAAACCGGGATCCATTGAACGGACAAATAGGATGTTGGCCGAGGTGAGACCTCATGGCCGTCTAGTCTTAGGCCGGGTACGTCTTGGGATAACGGGATTAGGCCCTCTGCTGAATGGGAAACGCGAGATCTTGGCAAATAAAGTGCTAAGTATGCTGCGGGGTGTCCATCTGGTTATCGATATGGGTTGTGTCCCGTTGTGGGAGAAGTGTCTTTGCACACACAGCTACCCGTTGGGTCATGTTAACCACACAGGGGTGTACTGACCTGGCGTGCGGTTTGGCTGAGATGAGCATTCCATTATGAGTCACTTCGGGCGAGGAAGACTATAAGGTTTACTTCCGGAAGCTCTAGTGCGCATGCCTAGTCCTAGTTGGCGCCAAAACTAAATTTGGTAAATCCATACGCCATATGATTATGGCGAGCGTTCACACAGCAGGCCGTAGAAACCCGAGGTTGTACGGACGGTGTATGGTGTTGGATATATGAGAAACGTTCCTTCACTCGCTAGGCGGCACTTCGTTCCTTCATTCGCTAGGCGGCGCTTCGATCCATCATTCGCTAGGGGGCGCTTCGTTCCTTCATTCGTTATGGACGCTTTGTTCCTTCATTTGTTATGGGACCTTCGTTCCTTCGTTCGCTAGGGGGCGCTTTGTTGCTTCATTCGTCATGAGCGCTTCGTTCCTTCATTCGTTATGGGCGCTTCGTTCCTTCATTCGTTATGGGCGCTTCGTTCCTTCATTCGTTATGGACGCTTCGTTGATTTAAATTTGTTATGGGCGCTTCGATCCTTCATTCGCTAGGGGGCGCTTCGTTCCTTCATTCGTAATGAACGATTCGTTCCTTCATTCGTTATGGGCCCTTCGTTCCTTCATTGGTTATGGGCGCTTCGTTCCTTCGTTCGCTAGGGGGCGCTTCGATCCATCATTCGTTATAGACGCTTCGTTCCTTCATTCGTTATAGGCGCTTCGTTCCTTCATTCGTTATAGGCGCTTCGTTCGCTAGGGGGCGCTTCGTTGCTTCATTCGTTATAGGCGCTTCGTTCCTTCGTACGTTTTGGGCGCTTCGTTCCTTCGTACGTTATGGGCGCTTCGTTCCTTCATTAGTTATGGGCGCTTCGTTCGCTAGGGGGCGCTTCGTTGCTTCATTCGTTATAGGCGCTTCGTTCCTTCGTACGTTATGGGCGCTTCGTTCCTTCCTTCGTTATGGGCGCTTCGTTCCTTCATTGGTTATGGCCTCTTCTTTCCTTTATTCGTTGTGGGCGCTTCGTTCCTTCATTGGTTATGGGCGCTTCGTTCGCTAGGGGGCGCTTCGTTGCTTCATTCGTTATAGGCGCTTCGTTCCTTCATTGGTTATGGCCTCTTCTTTCCTTTATTCGTTGTGGGCGCTTCGTTCCTTCATTGGTTATGGCCTCTTATTTCCTTTATTCGTTGTGGGCGCTTCGTTCCTTCATTCGTTATGGGCGCTTCGTTCCTTCGTTCGCTAGGGGGCGCTTCGATCCATCATTCGTTATAGACGCTTCGTTCCTTCATTCGTTATAGGCGCTTCGTTCCTTCATTCGTTATAGGCGCTTCGTTCGCTAGGGGGCGCTTCGTTGCTTCATTCGTTATAGGCGCTTCGTTCCTTCGTACGTTATGGGCGCTTTGTTCCTTCGTACGTTATGGGCGCTTCGTTCCTTCATTAGTTATGGGCGCTTCGTTCGCTAGGGGGCGCTTCGTTGCTTCATTCGTTATAGGCGCTTCGTTCCTTCGTACGTCATTGGCGCTTCGTTCCTTCCTTCGTTATGGGCGCTTCGTTCCTTTCTTCGTTATGGGCCCTTCGTTCCTTCGTTCGCTAGGAGGTGCTTCGTTCCTTCATTCGTTATGGGCGCTTCGTTCCTTCCTTCGTTATGGGCGCTTTGTTCCTTCCTTCGTTATGGGCCCTTCGTTCCTTCGTTCGCTAGGAGGTGCTTCGTTCCTTCATTCGTTATGAGCGCTTCGTTCCTTCCTTCGTTATGGGCCCTTCGTTTCTTCGTTCGCTAGGGGGTGCTTCGTTCCTTCATTCGTTATGGGGGCTTCGTTCCTTCCTTCGTTATGGGCCCTTCGTTCCTTCGTTCGCTAGGAGGTGCTTCGTTCCTTCATTCGTTATGAGCGCTTCGTTCCTTCCTTCGTTATGGGCCCTTCGTTCCTTCGTTCGCTAGGAGGTGCTTCGTTCCTTCCTTCGTTATGGGCGCTTCGTTCCTTCCTTCGTTATGGGCGCTTCGTTCCTTCCTTCGTCATGGGCGCTTCGTTTCTTCGTTCGCTAGGGGGCGCTTCGTTCCTTCATTCGTTATGGGCGCTTCGTTCCTTCATTCGTTATGGGCGCTTCGTTTCTTCGTTCGTTATGGGCGCTTCGTTCCTTCCTTCGTCATGGGCGCTTCGTTCCTTCGTTCGCTAGGGGGTGCTTCGTTCCTTCATTCGTTATGGGAGCTTCGTTCCTTCCTTCGTCATGGGCGCTTCGTTTCTTCGTTCGCTAGGGGGCGCTTCGTTCCTTCATTCGTTATGGGCGCTTCGTTCCTTCATTCGTTATGGGCGCTTCGTTCCTTCATTCGTTATGGGCGCTTCGTTCCTTCCTTCGTCATGGGCGCTTCGTTCCTTCGTTCGCTAGGGGGCGCTTCGTTCCTTCATTCGTTATGGACGCTCTGTTCTTTCATTCGTTGGAGACGCTTCGTTCCTTCCTTCGTTATGGGACCTTCGTTCCTTCCTTCGTTATGGGCGCTTCGTTCCTTCGTTTGCTAGGGGGCGCTTCGTTCCGTCATTCGTTATGGACGCTTCGTTCCTTCATTCGTTATGGACGCTTCGTTCCTTCCTTCGTTATGGGCGCTTCGTTTCTCCATCCGTTATGGGCGCCTTGTTGCTTCGTTCGTTATGAGAGCTTCGTTCCTTTGTTCGTTAGGGGTCGCTTGATTTCCCGACAGAGGCCGTTCCGCTTACGCCATAGTCCCTCTCGAAGTATCGAAGATGTATTCGCAATTTGGCATCAAATACACCACTGTTTAGCATTCACTGTGCTACTGGTACCGTACCGAACAAATTCATTCGTGTTTGCTTAATTATAGAAGCCCTGTTAGTTTCAAACTATATTTTTTAGTTTGATCGAGGTTAAAGGCGTGAAGCGTTTTGAACTTCTTTTACTAGGGGTCGATTCCTTTCCCGGTAATCATGTCCCCCCCCCCCAATCCCCTCCACACACACACACACGTGTGCAATCAGACGGTGATCATTTTTCATCTTTTAACGAGGGTCACGAGACTCATGGGACTGGGGGTTATGAACTTGTGATTGGCAATCCGATACCGGTCATTTTACAGACTCTCGTTACACAGTTTTGGTAGTCATTGGTCACGGAAGGTTTGTAAAACAAGTCCCCTCACCACAATTCTTCGCTATGGAATTAGTGATGTGACAAAATATCCTCATTTATGATTGTTAGATGCTTTCTTGTTTAACACTGACGTTGTATAACGATATAACTCCGTACTATACACACAGAGCATAACACCATATAACGATATAACTCCGTACTATACACACAGAGCATCGACACGACTATAGTCCAGTTTAGCCTTTATATTTGGTCCTTTATATATATATATAAAAGAAATCTTTTCAAAGCTCGTTCAAAAGACATTAACGAGGCTTCAAGGCAGGCGCAGATTGTGCGTCCTATTCTGGTCCTATCCTGGTCCTATTCTGGACCTGTTCTGGTCCTATTCTGGTCCTATTGAGCCCAGCCGATGTGTTTGCGCACACGTGTTGGAAGGCACGCTAATGTACCGTGAATGGTGACAACATCTTGTCTTGTAGATTGATGCGATCGATTAACCCCCCCCCACCCCCCCCACCCCAGCGCATGATTGACTGTGAACGCCTCGCGCGTTCATCACCAGTATTACCCCCCTCTACCATCACCCCCAGCCTAAATCACGCACCACCCTCGCAACACCACCCTACTCCCACCCCAAACCACGCACGGCCCCCCTCCCCCATTCCTCCTGCCCTCATACCCATCGAACAGCAGACCACAGTCTGATGTTCACACTCCACCAAACAATCCATGCGTTTACCAGACATCACCTCCTAATTACTTTCGATTATTCCTTAAAGCGACAACTACTCCGTTGAGAGCGACTATGAACTCAAGAAATATTTTTCTTTCCGATAAGCATGTGTCACGCTCTGAAGATATGTACTTCACCACCTCATACCTAGATCGCTCAGCTTTACAGTTCGCAGCCAGCTGTAGTAATTTTCTGCTAAAGTAGGCCATGTCATGTTAACCTGTGGACATATGCCATATGACGTGCCTTTCAGCAGGACATGTGCAAAAATCCAGAAATGACTTCTACCCGGATACCACTCGAAAAATATCAAGTAAGCTATTATCAAATTGTCAAATGCATCACTGTCGCTAAGTCTCCATGTTCGGGGTTAAAAAATGTTTCGTCACCCATGAACAGTGGATCGAATGAAGTCATCGTGGCGACGCATCGTGAATCATTATTTAGTTATTACTCATCATTACTAATGATGTGCAGGGACATTTGGTATGTGTTTTAATGGCAGTTGAAGTTGACAGTGTGAATGGCAGGGAGGGTATTGGAAGAAACTATAATCGAGTGCGTATCATGGCACCGTCGTGAACAAGATCCTGGGTGAAAATCAAATGTGAAAACGCAAGGAATATTGTCATTGAAGACTAATACCACTTTATCCTAAAATGCCGTCTCTATGAAATGTTAAGACAAGAATATCTTCAATTTTGATGTAATTCGTAACCCTTCAAGACAGAATTGTATTACCTTGTTTGAACATCTAATCGACGCGGGTATTATATAAAGGGTTAAATTGTTCATATTTCGTTGACAATCAGGGCAATCCGACCATATACAAATGGGCGTTGTGCCTAAAGTTCAATAAACGATTTCCATTTAGTGGGTGAAAAGCATAACGCAAGCGTATTTTTTCCGGGTTTATTATTTCAGATGTAACAGGGATTCATAGTCTTCGTCATTATTGCCGACTTCACGGAACACTTAAATACTGTAGCAACAAAGCTTGAAAGGTATACTTAATTGTGTCTCGATGCGATGTACTTGGCGTAACAACCCGGTTTGACTATGAACGTTTTTGACAGAAGCATAGATTTATCACTGTAAGCAGGGCCGGATGCATGAATTTGAAAAGGGGTGGCGGTCCAAACTTGCGACCGGAGGGGTGGGAGTGGGGGGGAGGGGACTCTGAACAAAATTGAGACCGGGGGATTCATCAATTTTGGGGGGGTCCATTGAAAACTTGCGACCGGGTGGGGGCTGGGGAGGTCCACGCCGCCTCAGATAGCGTTCTTCTTCAAAAAGGGGGGGGGGGGGGGAGGGATCCACGCCTCAGATGGCATAAATGTTGCATTGAAAAACGGCATTCTTCCTCAAAAAGAGTAGGGGACCCCTGGACCCGCCTTGGATCCGCCCTTGAAAAGCAAATATTAATCAAACATTAAATATTATGTCTTTCGCTTCTTTCGGACAGAAAGTCCATGCGTTTCCGATTTGGGCAGATTTCTATAGGTTTCAATGGGGTGTTGATCACCATATCATCTCTGTGTCTTCAAATAACACAAGCGCTACAAGCATGTGACACGGGAGAGGTTGCATTCCACCATTAAGAAAGGAAGGTTGATGGAGGGTCCGCATGTGCAATTTAGTACAATTTGCGCTACAAACGGGCCTCCACAATAAACCCCTGCCCCCCCCCCCCCCACACCCCACGTCCACCCCCCTTCCTCCCTCCCAGCTAGACCCGCCAGTATAACCGCACACCTATACATACCGCAACCTGTACCTCCTGTTTTCTTTTCACCGTAAGATTTGATCTTACCGTCTCTGCATTCACTCCCAGGGTCACACCGATCCGATAACTGTTTCTTTGTTTACCGACAGTAAATATTACTTTAGAACTCCTGTGTCAACCACGGCAGAAGCGCAAACAACGCACGCGGCCACGGACAGTGGCTCCCCTAGCGGCGTCTTCGGGCGATGAGGCATTCGTCATCTCGATCCACGTGATGCACGGCCTTACACCCGCCCCGGACAGCCGCCAAGACAGATGGCTCTTCTGTGAAAACTGCTTCACATCAGTATGCGAATCTTTGCGTGTCTGCAATAGTCTGGGGGAGTGGCTGGCGGGCGAAACGACATATCAATGTCATTGTTACTAGTGTACGGCGCCGGGCGAGAAAACATGTCATACTCCTGTATTGTGTGAGTCAAATGTAAAGAATAAAGATGTCAAGAATAAACCAATTTAGGCTATATTTTAGCCCGTTTCGACTGGTGCAGGACGTTATTCATGTATATGTCGTTGACCAAGAGGCCTACCTTGGCAATGCCACACAAAACACATTTTATATATTAAACACTAAAATTTGGTAATAATATGGTAATATATATATATAATGAAATACCAAGCCAATCTTAACATTCAAGTAATAACAGAAACGCCTTATATTATGACGTCGTTGTTTCCTCTACCCCCCCCCCCCCGCCGCCTCTTCATCCCCAGTGGCGCCCTATCCATACCCCTTGCCCCGACCCCACGTGCCACCATATGCGCTCAGTCTTTGAGTGCCCTGTGTTTGCATAAATGCCGCGACCGAGGTACACAGAAAAATTGTATCATCCATCCCGAAGACACACATGCCAGTAGTGACTTTCGATGACAGTGGCTGAGCCCCAAGCAAACTACAACCGCCAGCAGGGGAATAGTTCTTACTCGTTCAAACAACGGCGCTGAAGTGTCCCCTCTCGACTTTCACTGGCTATTGCAGTTATGGTTTTTGCCTCGCAGATAACACGACGCTAAATGAGGCTTAGCCTCCCGTCGGTCTAGGTTTGGCAGAAAAGGTCTTTGGGTCAAATTTATGTGTGTACAAAGCGGAAAACATTTCAAAAACAAGATGGATATGGTTATGAATACGGAAACATTTACCTTTGGGAGCGAATGGCAGAGAGTGCATTACCTGAGAGGATCAGTTCTCTTCATAGCAACGGTATCAACAAGGGATGGCTGGTGATGGCCTGTGGGAAGTGGGTTAGGTTCAGAAGCTCCTTGCCGCCCACGGACGCGAATCAGGATCCGTCATGCCCTGTGATTCATTGGACATTAATTTATGATGGATATGATGAAAGCAAAGTTCAAGTAACCACTGCTGGTCTTGATAATCAACGATACTGATGCCTGACGCCCATGGAAGACCTGAAGCGTATTTTCCAGATTGGCGAAGGTTACATTACATAAGGGATATAAACAAGGAGGATTGAAACTCTCCAACAAAACACAACAAATGACAGCAGAGTTAGGATTATTAATGGATATATTGCAATGTGTACTCATTTATGGATCACGGACTGCTCCACCTTATCTTCACCAAATCCACCTTATGAACAATTCAGCATTCCCTGAAAACAAGTCTTGTGCGACATATTCTAATGTAACGCTTGCATGGCATGACACTGCCCAGTGTTACAACTCTACCGAAAATACGCATCCACATAATCCGAAGACTTGGAACAAGCTTCGTGACTTATCCATGAGGATACAACGATAAATTCCTATGCGTGCTCAACGTTTTTCTACATCTATCATTGTATCTTGGGAAGCCTGCCGCCGCTGCCAACATAAATAAGCATAGCTTGGGAGGACTGAGTTACCAACCGTCGTCATGTTGTCTAACATGTTTCAGAGGGTGGTGTCCCTCATCAGCAAGCAGCCGTCACGACGGAGCAAGGCCGAGATAGACCTGCTCATCCCTTGGCTCCGGAAGCTCAGCGACGTCCTCGCCAATCTGGAGACAGGTACCTAGTGACCCTTCTGTCTGTATCATCTATTAAGTAATTTATTCCTTAGATGTACTAGAATTTGGCTTAGAATTGTTGCTCGTGTGTGCATCGACGTGGCTCAAAAGTCCATCCTTTTATCCGTTTTAGACGTTTTACGTGTGATTGTGATGTACATGTTGTAGTGATATCCTATGATGATTTACATAATAAATGTTGCAGTGATACCCTGTGATGATTTACATAATAAATGCTGTAGTGATATTCTGGAATCATTTACATAATAAATGCTATAGTGATGTCACTATTCAATAAGTGTAATTTGATAAACCACTTATTCGTTAATGTCATTTCAACACTATGAATAATTCAGTATTCAGTTGGTTGCAGTAGCTATGTCAACTATTAACTTATACGTTCACTTGACGGCGTATATAGATGGTTTCGAAAGTATATTCATGTACAGGTTGTAATAATACATTAACCCACGACCGGTCTCCACATGGTTTCGAAAGGGAAGTATTTGATTGCTTTTGACTTTGAGATAAGAATGTCGTGGTACTTTTAATGTCAATAGATGTCAAGTAGTAATGACATTTGTACACCCACCTGTTCACATGTCATGGTGTAAACTTTGCTTTCGGCGCCAATATGCCTACTTATTCAGCCCTCATTAAGAACACAGGAAGGCGGGATCCGGCGGGTTAAACGACGAGCCAAATGCCGGGGGTGCAAGAGAGGACAGATGGCAAGGGACCCGCGACGGAAGAAAAGTCCAGAAAAGTCTAAGCAAAAAATAGGTGTATTTTCTATTTAACCGATGTATTCATGCGCGCCAACTACGATTAAGAACCCCTTGTCTGCTTTAAATATAATGTTATACGATAGTATAACTCCCGATGAAACGGAATATTTGGTGCTTGGGCGCCGTCAAGTGGATAGATTAAGGTTTACCCGCTATGGCGATTTTTGCCCCTTTTAGATGGCCTCCTATGAGAGGATAGGTAAACACGCCCATTGGGGGGGGGGCAGGGGAGGGGAGGATGGACAGGGGAGGGGGGGGGTGGAAGGGTGAGGGGAGAGGGGGGAGCGGTGGTGCCCCTGGTGGACAGTCTGGTAGACTTGTTCGTGATTATTGAAGCAAGGAGATTCACCCAAAGCCCTAAGGCAGTGCATTCGGCGTATGATTGTGGTGGGGAGTGAGGTGGTGGCCGGGGTGGGGGTGGGGAGAGATCCAATACATCCTGAGGCACTGGACGAGGACGGGTAGCATGCATCTCAACGACAAACGGGGTGGGTGGGTGTGTGGGGGTGAAACCTTGACTGAGCCGTTGAGGCCGTGGGATCAGTGTACATGTGTGTTTTATGAACTGATACACGACTATAAATCCTTCAATGTGACTGACCCTGAACCGATTGGCACTTCAACACGTTCACCGTGATGTGTAGCTTAATGTTATGTTCTCTGAAGCCTAAGTGTTTGTCTCAATATATTATTGGTATAATTGTCGCATGATAGATGTTTCATTAGTCGCGTGGGTCTGTTGCTTAGCTATAAAAAAAAATAGCATACAAGAAGCATACGAATACCTACGGAAACCCGTTGGTGCCAAGGGACGACATTACTTTAGTTATAGATTATCTGGCGGCCGCCACTTATTTGTTTGGGCTAGGGGCCTGAGATAGGGGTCTGAGCTAGAAGTCTGAGCTAGCGGCCGATGAGACTAACCACGTGACGTGACAAATGTGATCGGCTATGACGAACAGGCATTTTTCGCGCGTAACTTCTAGCATTGTGAATATCACCGTCCCCGCCCCCACCCCACCCCCCCTCTCCCGGTTGCTAGTAACAACCCTGTTGTTGGCATAAACGGAAATAGTCTTATCGGCATACCTTCACCAGCCCCCAGTGGCGCTGTTCATAATCCCAACCTGATGTTTACTGACATTTTGCAAATTGTCCTCATTCTAATGAAATGCCTTGGCCGAATGGGCTTTTTCTGTTGCGCAGCCATAGGAAGTTTATTAATATTTGTTTAATGTTTATGTTCAATTAAATATTAAAAGTACAAGTTACAACAGAGATATACAAGATACTCAACCTCATGCTACACAGTAGCAGTAGAAGCAGGGATTATTTGCTGCGGAGCACACACAAAGTTAAAAAAAAAAACGATACATAATTTTTGACTTATCAGGCGTATTACTAATTATCTTAAAAAAAAATTCAAATCCCGGCAAGAAAAGACCGAAGAGAATGAATGGCTTGCTTATGGTGATAAACAAATATCTTTGATCTAAGATCTCGTTTATACTATTCTCTTCCCTTATTTGCGGTGCAGGTTTGCACCGACTTTAAGGATCGTATTCTCGCACAAGGTACGATAGACCAGTATTTTCGTTCGCCGATAAGCAGAATCAGAATCAGAATCAGAATCGTTTTATTGGGTCAAGCATACATAACAAAACAAACAGGAAAAGAAAAACACACACAAAAATTTGATAGGGTTGCCTGACCGAGGAGACTCACATTAAGACTGCTAAGCAGTCGCTAGCATGTAAGCCACCTCAAAAAAAAAAAAAAAAAAAAAAAAAAGGAAAAAAAAAAAGGAAAAAAAAAAGGAAAAAAAAAGGAAACAAAAAAGAGGAAAAAAACGGAAAAAAAACACGCCAGTTACACAAGCCAGTTACGTTACGCTAAAAACGACACTGATTCTAACATATTGTTTTCGAATTCATATGCACTATATAATATATTTACAACAGCAAATATGGTATTTCGAATATATTACGACAATTTTGCGTGGACGACATGGTGCATGGAGCCCTGCAATGCTTCAGAGTACCGACTGGCGAGACGGTATCATTGTGTTCGCACCGTTGTATGTAGTATTCGTTTTCCCTTGTAGATATCATCGCTACGCTGATTCGCGAATGTCGCTACGAACAAGTCAACAAGGATGACATCATCATACAACAGGGAGAGATAGGAGAATGGTAAGTCTCAAGTTAATACGAGGTTCGATGTTGTGATACAGAAGGGGTAACAAGTAGATTTCTAACGACCATTTGCATTTACTTCGACATCATAACGTTCCACTGGCAACATGAGTCCGTGGAAACTCCACTTCAGTTTCGTCGGTGCCATTTTTCAACCGGCAAAAGTGTAAGCGTGCAATAGTCACACCAAGGCGCGGTAATACTATTATTTTTATAGCGTTTGTTTACTCTTATTGACAAATGATGACGTTATTTATCATGAAGCACGCATGCAGTTGTGACAATTTTACTGGATTAAGTATTGTACAGGCTATCACACGGTTGCAGAATCGGGGGGCCGGGTGGGTTGGGGAGGGGCGCTGGTGGCACAAGGATAATATATATCTAATATAACCAAAGAGGAAATTGCGTGAACCATGTGCTCATTTAAATATTTGTGATGATATATACATACGGGCTTTTTCACATCATATATATTACATTTTTGAATCGCTTAAAGCTGCTCAGACAGCAATTTTCACCTACATTATGATGTTGGAAAGATGTTTTGGACACATTGTCTGACAGTGTGAATGGTAACTCTATGTAGATGTGTTATTATAAGTTAAAGTTTAAAAAAATGTTGTAATATGCAAATTGTGATGACGTAGTACACAAGAAAGCCACACGAAACACGACAATTTGGCTAAGAAAAGTGATTTAACAATATGTCCGGTTGTTTATTGCGTACATTATATGTGAACTTATGTGCTACAAATATAAACACATCATTTCCAGTCCAAACCCCAAGAAAAATATGGCTGGTTGAGTAACTTTAACTGCTTTTCGGTGTTTAGTTTCTACATCATGCTGGCGGGACGGACGTCCGTGTATATCGACACGGCTAAGTCCGGGGAGGACCCGCTGGCCGAGGCCCTGCCCCCCGAGGACCCCAACAAACTGCTGCTACAGGAGTGGGAGGAGGAGATGAGGGTGAAGCGGGAAGGCCACAAGAAGAAGAAACTCGACAGGTCCAAGTTCGGGAAGTTTATCATCGCGTTCGGTAGGTGGTTACTTACATTGTGTGAAGTGGAAGCCCTATTTTAATTTACGATCAAGTCCGGTAGAGGATTGAGAAACCTGCGGCAAGTGTACAATGAACATGTGGAGCAATTCATCAAGTAAAAAGATGTGGAAAAGAGCGTTTCTATTTTCGTTAATCGTGAACTGGGAATTGTAATGTTAAATAACCGTGAATCGAGAAATCGCTAATTTATATCATGCAATCCGCCCTTTCTTTGTATGTGGGAAGTTCTCATTCTAAGTCATCGTGAGCTGGGATTAAAGAAATTTGTCTGAAATCTTATCTGAAGAAGGAGATATTGAACAAATTACGTGCGACTTTTGAAGCATTTCTGATGGAAGTTAATATCTGGCATGAGACTAGCCCTTGCCATTAAGCGCGTGGCAGCGTGGTAACGAACTCGTCTTCGGGCGGCTGGAATGCCACCGGTGTCCGTGTTACCCTTCACGTTGTCCCTTGGAATCCTTGGACCTGTTCAACACCATGTGCACAAAGGCAGCCTACCCCCCCCCCCACCCCCTCCCCTACCATTCGTGTATTCATTCCAGCTCGCTAGGTGGCGCTCTATTGCTATGCTCAGACCGCTGCTGTCGGCTTGGGGGCGGGGGGCAACGTTCAAGATTCTTACAAAAAGCAGACCCATTATTTTGCCTAGTGTATCGGATGAGGTGGGTTTTTATATGCAGGCTAGATCCCCGGAATGCATGCATAGAAGTCGCCTTTGTCCCTTCGATTTGTGAACCGCCGCCCTGGCGGGCAAGCTAGCGCATACATATCCGATATTGCCGATATAGCCCGTAGCGGCGTGTGCCGAAGGCAAAAGAGTGGTGCCTATTACATCTATTTTGCCGTATCTGCCGGCAACATACCAAAGACGTATCCTGCGGTCGCCTTCAGTCCATCAACAGACCGACGGACGGTACATGCCCCCCCCCCCCCCCACCCCACCATCCCCACGACCAGCACCTCTCCTTGATTAAAGTGGTTCACCCTTTGGTACCGAATACGTCGCCCATGACCTTGGGCATACCCATGACCTTGGTAATGTGATATCCCCGGCAGAGAAAGATCGCTGCTCGTGATCACTGGAACCCGGGGCAGTCTACCGCTATCATGTTCACGAGGGTATTACGAGCAGAGTTTGAGGCCGGTAGCGGGGAGAGGGGGGGGGGGGGCACTACGTATAGTTAGGTCGGCTATATACATATGTGCCGCCCAAATGACTCCTTTCTTCGCTTTTTTTCTCTTATTCCCCGAATGAAAAATATGCAATTTCTCTTGATGTGCCCATCTGGGTCTGAATTAATTTTTTTTCAAAATTGCAGCTATTGGCTATATATCCCACTTGATATCGAATGTGTTCAAATAATTAACCTTTGCCATGACTGTCAGTGTCTATTTGCGATCTCAGTGACCACAAAATCACTTACTTTTCTTTCGTGCTCCATGTGCCCCCTATGGCATCTGCGGCACACCCCCACCCCTGTATTAATGTAGTGCCCCCCCCCCCCCGACATCGGGGGGTTTGCGGTTGCCATACTGGGGGAGGATAACAAGATATAATGAGGCCATATCGTATTAGTTATCTACGCGGCAAGGAAAACATGGCACTAATCCTGGTAATCAGATTCGCCGCTCAGTATAAAGGGGCATGTCATGCATAGCGGCGCCGGTCTGCCGCACACCAGAAACGGTGTATGGCAGACCATGTGTAACAAGGTGCTTTGAAAGTTTAACCACTGGATATATGGCTATAAATAGCACTACAAACCAGGTTTGGAGCCAGAGAATCCGCTCCTATGGATAAAAAATCTAGTATAATCACATTTACAAAAAAAAATGCAGCCCGTTTTATACACCCCATTTTATATATAGTTTAGTTTAAGCAGCAAATAATTATTTTCAAGCTGGTTCTGTCCATTCTACATTTTTAACATAGTGTCTCTGCTGGTATCGCGGCTCAATGCTGCCGATTCTAAATATGGGCAAACTTATTTCAGCGCACAATCGGTTTCTATTTACGAATTCCAGAAAGAAAAAAAAATACTAGAGATTGCTATATTATCTTTAGTTTTATAGAAGAAGTTGATTTAATAAAAGAAGTTACTTTCTCTTCAAATAATACTATCAATTCTTGGTTTCATTGTTTGCTTCTATACATCGCTCCAATAAGAAGAAAATAATAACCGCCATTTTGCAAACCATTGCAAGCAATAAGGTCTTGAGCAGGGATCAGACGTGTGGTTGCCGATCACTGGTAGATGGGGATTTGTCCCCGGCAGTTCTCGGCAAGATCCCGCCTTCACGTCTCGTGGCACCGCGTCTCGCCCTCGGTGGATACGTGACTCAGACTGCAATAGACCTGCCACACGAGTGCCTCTCACCTCACGTGTTGACACCACTTCAAGGCAGTGATAAGGTTTTGTCACAAAAAAGTCACACTCTTAACTACGCAGCCAGATACCGGGTTCTTTTACGACACGCGGCATGTCTGCAGTTTTTTGCCGTCTGGAAGAAACTTACATCTGAGGAACGAGTAAACAAAGGACATTACACCCATGGACACGGTCACCGGGGTGTCGATTTTGTTTTGTCTATCTTTAGATGTATGTCCTTTCAACGGGACTTCACCCATTGATTATTCTAGTCTTTACATTGAGATGTTTGTCTAGACTCTAGCGAATATAATGGGTCTGTTAACCTAAGTGGTGCTTGGCCCTTCATCTCTTTATATTGCGCAGACTCTTCAAACTCCTACGTCTGTCAGTCTATGTCTGGGGTCAGAGGCGGTGGGTCAACAGGGCACTAACTGCTGCTAATGTTAACGCTAACTGGCAACCCGCACTACACACACGGCGCTTCCGAAAGCTCATACGGCTGAGGATATGGCGATATCGTGTGATGTCTAGCATGTTATATAACATGCCCGTGTCCGATGTCCGTGGCGTGGCATCGACGGAACGACTATCATGCTGTGAATAGTGACCCACGCGGACGGACATGCAGCGCCTCAAACGAGCGTCCTGAAAACTAGAACCGACAGTTGTTTGACATGTATACAAGACTGTAATTGATTCGGGCCGCAAAAAAACGTAACCCTATCAGTCAGTATGGCCTTGAAAGGGGAAACCAAATCGCCGATATATTGATTTTGATTATCAGTGTAATCTCACAACACTGAAGCATCAACGTGGACACTGACATGGAGTGAACAAGTGTATAAATATTAACACGGTGTAACCAATACTGGGAGTGGGTTTTAAACCCACGGTCTCGTTAACTGTATCGGATATACAATGTCAAACGTGTCTGTAGGAGATAGTCTCGACTGGGCCACAGATGATTTCTCTGATGACGAATGGGATGTTACAGGTAGAACTGGCTTTGTTCTTCCGTTCCGTCGCTTTGTAAGTGGAGTGACAGCAGATGCCAGATGCAACGTTGCCTTCGTGCTTTGTATTAACCTGTGGTTATGCCCAGGCCATTTATCCATACCATAACCAGTGTAAACGTGATAACATTATATAGATAACACAAAACTTGTGTACGAACATATCCTTTTTTGGGGGTTAAGAAGGATATTCATATGAAGTCGTGTTCTATGATGTCAATATCATGTCCATGTGTCAAAAGTACAGCGGAGCCATTTTTTGCTGGTGCTGTTCGCTTACTCTTTCGAAGGATTCTTTAAACTAAACATAAACATTCATAAACATTTGCACAGAAGGGCGCGAACCCCCAACCTGTGGCTCTGGCTGACCTGACATGGCTCACTCGACTAATCCGAGCGCGCTAACCACTAGTCCATTTCGGTGGCCCACAAGAACCAACGTGAATGAATACTTTCTACTTCATAAGGTCAAACAAATGTGAAGGGCGTTATCCTTGCGAACATATACCAACAATAATGAAATACAATTATTTTACATGTATTTTATTTATTGTATAAAACAAGACATTCGAATGGTTCTGACATTCTCGTGGAATTCGTTATTCTCTAAGGCGAGCTTTGGGATCAAGTGAAATTAGGAATGGTACATATGACAGATAAAGTGGTTTTTTGTGTCTGTGTGGTCGCAGGATAAAGATCCCATGTCCTTCTTCCCAAAGAGTAAGGGGTTACCCCCGGAGACATTGCTCCACTCTGCCTTCCTTCTCCCATTCGCCATTGACGCGATATAACCAAAAGTGCTTAAAGCGTCCCAAAAACAGGAAGAATTGGGCAGCGCAGGTTCTTGAAAACAACTCTCTGGCAGTCCGAAAAGTAATCAGGAATGTTCCTTTAAGTGGCCGATACCAAGTTATATTCAATATTATAACATACGCATGAACCCATATTACAGTAGATATGAACCTCTATGTGTTTCATTACAAGGAGCCAGGGCTATTGCCATTAACCAGCGCGATGTTTACCAGTTGCCGTACTCAGTCCTGCAACAGTCCGCACACCTCACACCGCACACTTCTCACCGCACACCTCCGCACACCTCTGTCAACCACGTGGCTGGCCACCGTCTCTCTTTACATTTCCCTCCAATATCCATTATCGATTTTCCTTTATTTGTTCCTTTTTGTCCCGGTTGACCTTTGAGTAGCACTCCCTGTTATTGATAGGCCTCGATTGAGGGGTAAATTGAAGAACAAAGAGAATTGCTTAGTGCATGAAGAGTGTTCGGCGCGGGGAGACGTAGGCATGGTCCTTGGCCACAGGATGCTAGCACCTGTCCAGGCCCGTCCACGGGAGCCGGATGTGGCCAAGGTGCAACGTCGATTTAGAATTCTTTATTTAAACGCCGACCAGATAATAGTTCTGTGGGGAGAGTGATATTTGAATTCCCTCTCGTTACGAGATTACCCCTATATGTGAGAAGAAGGTCCTACATTTGCTTGGTTGACTTTGAAATGCGCTTTACCTCATTTTGTTTGTGCGATATCAAGACATTCAGTTATATTATCTTTTTCTTTGTACGCAGATGCGGGGAAGAGTTTCGGGGAGATTGCCTTGCTGAGCGAAGACTCGGTTCGCAATGCCAGCATCATAGCGGATGAACTCAGTGACCTGCTTGTCATTGACCGAGGCCTCTTCAACGGGACGCTCAAGGTGACGTAGTGACAGTCAAGGTCAATAGGCCACCCAGATCTAGGTAGAGCTCTAGGTCTACCTCTCTAGGTAGAGAACTCTGGCATGAGCAGATCTATGTACAAGGCATTATGTTTACCTCCGTTACTTGCATAGTGGATTATAATAGATCAAAGACGTCGCATTACGATTCATGGATCAAATTGTGTATATGATGAAAATGAGCGATAATGCGTTAATGACGCCCTGCGAACCATGCAATGGACGAATAATGTGCTCTGCAGACTACGCCCTGTCCATCGGGTACTGGACGCTGTCTGCTGTATAGTGCGCGCTGCATTGTACCTACACACTCTCTACTGCATACTTAACACACAGTGTATGACACACAATACCAGTAGTCTGCCCTTTATACCATTCAACATATCCTGCTTACCATGTTATGTGCCATCACTGGCTACGGTGCTTTGGTTTATGATGCTTTGTATATGGCGCACCAGGCACTGCCTGTGTAGTTCCTACGATCAATCTTATCCGACCTCTGCCTATTGTGTACTAAGCAATATAATACTATGCATGTTTACCAAATGCATGTTGTGCACTGATTTCTAAGTTACACTTTGAACACTGCTCCTGTGATATCCACTGACTTCGATAATCTATGCAACATGCCTACTCTACATGCTGTTTCTTGCGTCTAATTTTCCGCTAGACTTCTAGAGCATGTCTACTGTGCATTACATCTACGACTACGCCAGTGCTGTTTCTTGCGTATAATTGAAATAGAAATAATTGAAGACATTTATCAACCAGGGTCATTTAACCCCCTTGATGTATACATTCGAAACGCCAAAAACAATGCGCCATCGAGGCAAGGCACAGGTGACATGATATGAAATAGCTACACATTTATTGCGCCATAGGTTGGACGCAGATCGTGGTAAGACTACCGTGTCGCCACTGTCGTCTCCGGCGATGCGTGCAATAGTAGATAAATCCCTTTTGGGTATTTAGGCCAAGCAGGAGGCCGACTACCGAGAACGGGCAAGTTTATAAATATTACCACGGTGTAACAAAGACTGGGAGTGGGTTTTAACCTGCAATAGCGGAAAAAACTTTTTTCGGTATTTAGGCCAAGCAAGAGGCCGAGTACCGAGAACGGAAGCAGTTCATCCGGAAGTCGCCTTTGTTCCGCTCCTGGACCCCCAGGTTCCGGCGTCTGTGCGAGATGAGTCTCCGGAAAGAAGTGCATCCATTTGACGGCATCCTCGTCCGCCAAGGTGACCCGGTGGTGGGTCTACACTTCATCATTCGGTGCGGACCGTCGTTATAACAGCAGTGCGAATATATTAAATAGAAAATATTATAATGCAGTTGTTGTGAGTACTATAATAAAACTAAAAAAATAAGTAATAATTATTATTATTATTGTTAGCAGTAGTAGTAATTAACATAATTTATTTCATATTAAGAGCAAGACATATGAATAATAATAATAGTCATCAATGCAACTCTATCGAATGCACTATGGCCAATAGTAACCCGGCGTTGGATATTGACCTACGGAAGGTATATAGATAAAACTAAAGAAGTGAGATTGTATTATAAATATGCCCCTTTTGTTCAGGGGTCAGGGAAAGTTAACTGTGAATCCCGAACTACACAAGCAACAATACCCTAAGCTTTACGAGCGGGCCAACTCTGCCATGGCCAGAGGACTCGGCCGGTAAGATATCGTCATTGCGAAGGGCTTCTTAATCCAGGTTATCGCAGCAAACACAGGCTGACCAGAACATGATGTTAATTCTAGAAAACCTAGCTGTGTGACATATGCGTACTTTTTTCCTTCTTGAAATATGAAATTATGAATTAGCTAAAGAGCAATTGATGTGTATGTATGCATATTATAAATATCATACATATTTCAGTTGGTAAGATGTTAAATAGAAACGACTGTGAACCTTGTGAGAAGATATAAATAGTAGACAGTATCCATGTATTTGTCCTGGTCTAGAAAACATTCAGGTGTCCTGAATTATCTGTCTGTATCTCTCTCAGTATGCGTAGTAATATAATCATGCAACGCTTGAAGACCATTAAAGACTGATATAAAATGTAATTATCTTTAGCCCCTAAATTTGCCACAAACAATTGTATGATTAAATGAGCAGCCGGCGGAGCGAGAAGGTGGAAACCAAGGTCAAGGACAACATGCTGACTGAGCACATCCGGGTGCGGAGGAGGGAGGGTTACGCTGCCGCTGAGCGCCGATTGGCCAGGAAGGCTATCACGCTCTGCTATGCGGACGAGAACGAAGTCATAGGTTTGACTTGCACATTTTATTTAATTTACTTCGTCAGTTTATTTTTATGAGTATCATATACACAAGCAAGGTAATAGTTTGATCAGTTTTTTAAACGACATTTTATTTGCAACGGTTGATTATATAATACTATTTTTCATGTTTAATAGCATGTTCATGACTGCTTGTCAGTCAGGTTAGCAATCATCATTTCACCCCCCCCCCCCTCCATCCCCCTTGCCAACTAAAGATTTTCTAAAAGATATATATTGACATTTGTATCTGGTGTGTGACGGACGGAAAGTGCCATGACGTAAGCATTAAATCGACTGATCTATAGCGATAGTGTATAGCATAAGTATTCAATGCTACTGCAAAATGAGATTTTCTGGTTTCTTGTATGGCTGATTTAAACAGTTTTGGAATTATTGAAATTATTCTTTGAGTTGGGAGTGCGTTCACATTAACGTTTCAATAGGACCATATGTTAAGTTTAACACGTCCTGTTTCAGGTGACATAGAGCTTGTGTTTGGTCTTGACACCTACTCGCAGACCGTCGTGTGCACCGCCAACACCGAAGTACTTATCCTGGACAACAAAAACATCGAGCGACTCATTCACAAGAAAAACCCCAGCACCATGGAGATGCTCAAGTCCAAAGCCGAGGGTAAAGTCCGCTCGCGCATGCGTATGAAGACAGACATTCAAATAGACCTCTACCGCCATCTGGCGCAGAAGCTAGACGAGGTCCGTCCTAAGAGGACTCAATCGGCCCTAGCTATGGCAGCCGCGGACGACGAAGAGGACGATAATAGGCGTAGTTTGCATGATATTCTTCAGGACAAGGATTACATGGTATCGCAGCTTTCTCGGATGTTTCTACAAGACCGAACGCCGTTCATAGAGCCGTGTGTCCCCGGGGCGTTGTACTTTCGGGCCAAGTCGGCGGCGAGAGCCAACAGGCGAGCGTTCACGGAGCAGACGTCTCCGGGGGGAAAGCCGAGGCCCCTGTCCACCACGGGGGAGGTTCGCCTACAGAGGGCGCGGCGATCTGCCCAGCGTCAGCCACGCAGTAGACGAGAACTCGAACGGCTGACGATCGGCCGGAAAGCGGATGACGTCAGACAGCTGCAGAGCTCTAACCACGTGGTCAGCCGTTACCTCGCCACCGGGGGGCAACGACCCGCGTCCTCTAAACCGGATCTGACGTCATCGGCATACGGGACCCTGCATGAGGGGCCATTCGGCAGCTCGGGCACGCCAGGTGGCGCTGACAGCCTCATTTTCAGATTGACGGAAGTGAAGGAGGCGGATCCTGAATTTCGCACCGGCCCCGGGGGCTTTCACCGCGGCGATGAGGGCCAGCTCGTTCTGGATCAGGACGCCGCGAGTAAGCACCACGCCGTCCGGGAGGTCGTCATGGCGATGAACATCCGGCAGCAGGAGCGCAACGCCTCCCGGAGCCGGATCGTGTGTTCGATGATGGAACACCACCAGGCGGCCGCTGGTCCGGGATCGGGATCCGGTTCCGGTTCCGGTTCCGGGCGACACTTGATGCGACCCAAGTCGGCACCCGTCCCGTCCACGCCTGGACGCGGCTCCCGCTCCCGCTCCCACCACCGCTCCCACCCTCGCGGTGGGGACAACTTGGAAGGGGAGGACCGCGACGGCAGTCCGGACGATAATTTCGACTGGGAGACCAGCGACCCGTCTCTCCGGCAGATCGAGGATAAACTCCGATTGTTCCACGAGGCTCATGACCAAGACGGCGGCAAGAAGTCTCATTCTTCCATCCATGACCTGCGACGCTTCAGCATTCAGGTAGGTTATCGCCTGTTATAGAGACAGCTAAATAAGCCCAAAGGTCAGCTTGTCGCGTTAGTACATACTGCTGGGATACAATGAGATATTGTTCTGGTTAGGATCCTGGAGCTAATAACAGTAATAAGGGAATGATTTGGACTGGCTTGGGTAATCTGCCTGTCTTGTCAACATTGATAGGCCTATACGTACAAAATATGGTCAATTCCATGCACTGGCGGCTCCGGGCCAGGAGGGTGGGGGGGGGGGGGTCCGTAGCGTTCGGCCCCAATCCATTTCTGAGCATGGAGACCCGTTATTATACACATTGTCTGCCATCTACGGTGTGAAGCCCACTTATCGTCCCCGCCTCCTCACCACTCCTGCTGCAAAGACGGAAGTTGCCCCCAGCGAAACAAGACCCTCCATTAGGACCTTACTATTCTCATCTATCACATGGTCATCACTAGTTTGGTGTCAACCATATGGCCGAGACAAAGGGAGTTAAGGGGGTCATGCGGGCTACTATACTTTGTAACGCACAATTGTAATTTATACTTTGCGACTGAATGGCCCGGATGACGTGCCAATACCCGGTGGGACGGTGTTCGTCAAACAGAAGAGCTGCCAGTTCCCCTCCGGCACCGCCTCCTCCAACTCTCACCACCAACACATCCAGCGCTTCATGGTTCCCAAGGACGCCTACCGTCTGGCTCTGAAGGTCAAGGCCATCCAGGACGAGAAATCCCGAGACTCATCCGAAGACCCGGATGTGCGCAGGGGGAGAACGGCCAATAGGGTGCAGTCGGCAGCGGTTGGGACAATTCAAGATGGCGGCGGGAACCATGGCCACGGGCGGAATGGTGAACAGATGTCGTTAGCGATGAGAATCCAGTCGGCTCCGACCAAACGATCCCTCTCCTCCAACATACAACACTGATCTACTATGATGATGGCGAGCTTGAGGTGGAAGCCACGCTGCATGATACCAGATGACATGCTAAATAAGACGAAATAACGCACTAATTTACAAAAGTACATATTTATATTTAATCAAGGCGTAACTACCCGAGAATGTTTTTCTCTGCGTCGCTTCATACAGCTTATCACAATCCTATAGATTATACTGGGCATACGTATCCTGACATGGTGCTTACTGTTTTGTTGGACTATGAACTTTGTCGTAGGTGCTGATCAATACCTGCGATCTAAATACCCCGTACAATTCATGCCCTGAGCTGTGCCATGACAGGCAGTCTGACCTCACTCCCCACTTGGTGAAGATCGCCATGATGTCAGGAGAGCGTGCTTACGCATGTCCGACCAAGGGGGATGATTGTTATTTCCATTTCGTTGCCGAATTCCGTAGAGCGTACAAATGCTAACGTTTACTGACTGAGTCATTTAAGGCTCCCCAGGCAGAATTTGAATTATTTTGTTAATTTTTTTGTTATATCTACGGCGTCTGGAATCGTAATGAAAGTTCTGATCTCCCATCATTAGCGGCCTCGCTGTGCTGTTATATAACGGCACAAAGGAAAAATAGGCCAATACATTGTTTGACTAATAGGACGGAGATTATGGGAGGTCACTAACTAATAGCATTAAGGATTTGTTGGATAGTTTTTTTGTTTTTTTTAATTAATGGTGTATTTATTTATGCCTGGTACGCAAGAACATAACATGGTGGGAAACATACCAGCCCTATTTATTTTCATTTATTAAGAGCTTTTTTATGCCAATTAAAATTGTGAACAAATAAATATGTTTTTATTTCTACTTTTAAGATGCATATCTGCGTTTCGTAAAGAAAAGACGAAATAATTCCTGCTACTCCTCAGCCAGCAGATCTGATGGTCGATACGTTGTAAATATGAGACGAGCAGGCAGGTCTGACGGTCCATACGTTGTATATATGAGACGAAATATTTCATGCGGATTTCAGAGATTTCAGAGATTTCATCTCTGGAGGCAGGTCTCATTGTCGATACGTTGTAAATATGAGACGAAGTGTAGTACAGTATATATCAGTGGGTGGGCGAGGGGGTTAGGATTCGAGCAACCTTTTATGATTTGAATGGGGGGGGGAGATTCTGGATTCGCTACTGAATTGTATGCAAGAAGAGGCGATGTTATTTGGATGCGTTATTTATCTTCTACTACCGTTGGGTTTGTCATTTAAACATCAAAAGAACATTATCAAACATCTTGTCCATTTGATACATATGTACATATATACCACATGATTTCTAACTGTATAGGTGGAAAATACGAACCAGAAATTTCGAAACATTCGATACCCTTTTCAATTATTTATTCACACAATTATCAAGTAAACACCATGGTGTCAGCCACACTGTTAAGCCTGTGCTTTGACACAGTCGGTATCGACTAATACAATCAAGCAAGTATAGTAACGGCCAGACGTAAACAAAAAAACACAACAGATCATACGGGGGGGTTAGTGTCACAAGTCTCTTCTCTTGAAAACTATTATGACCTTCGCAAATTTCAAATTGACACGTCGATACAAATGCCGAACAGTATATTGTACGGCCAAATTGTACCAACTTATACATGTGAAATATTTTTATAATATAAGATTTCTTTGAAAAGTAAGTATATTTAAATAAAACATATTTGAATTTAGTTTTTACAATCGAGGTAGCCACAGTCGCGAATGTTAGAGTCCAGCTGAGTATTTATATGTTGGTGACATACCAACCTGGTTCAATGGTGTCTCATTTAGAGGCTTATCCCATCATCTGACACAGTTACTTTACATGTAAATATTGTGCACATTTTAACTCGTAACACAGATCATCCATAATGCCATAAGATCACCTTATAAATGTATATATAATGACACATATAACACATAATACAAGAGAAGAAATTAAAGCTTCATCACCTGACCATATAGACACGTCATTAAGAATGTATCACACATCCAAATCTTTACATCCGACAGGTGACGTCACTTGACAACGTCGCGCACTACCATATTCTTGTAGCGTTCCCAGTGTAGTTTCTCTTCCAGTGCAGTTTGGAGACTGGATGCCGTCGAATAGGGCGCGACCTGGCAAGTCAAAGAAATTGATGGCTTACGTCTTAGGAGAATGGAAAAATGAAACTAGTGCCGAACATATACCTTACCTGACTTATGAATAGCTGGTTCAGCTGGCGGCAGGCAGCAGGGAACATATACCATATACTTTTCTCATATTAATTATTTGAGGTGGGAATCGATCATATGAGAAAAACACGTGACCGACACACAAAAAAAGCCAGTGTGTATGCACGTCTAGGCATTATCTCGATAAATAACCTGTTTCGTTAGCCAACAAAATATACAATAATTGAGTAACCGCATACACATGTTTTAGAGATATAATAACATATGATACAAGACAGATATACACTTACCAATTTGCGTAGCTTCATCGCTCGGCTTTGATTCAAGTGTTGCCTAATAAACGCTTTCGATATCAATACGCACTCAGCTCCATTGCTTACCTGGAATGGTAAACAAATGTAGAATGTCAGGTTAACAACAAAACTTATATATATGTTCCAAACACCGAAAAGGTGCATGTACCACCGACAATAAAATTGTCATGTACTCATTTGCGATCTATATAAGAATCGGATCGTCACAAGGGACTACCGTGTGACACAGCGGAGGCGACACCGGTGGAAGAAGATTTCAAAATCTTGTTAGTGTTGAGGTTAGAGTCTATTCTACGAATTAGTCGAGGTTTCAAAGTCGATTCATTTGTTTGAGGCAAACTGCAGCATAGGCACGTACGTCCAGTTATTAGTCAGTTGTTGGCTGCACAATGCATGGGGGACATTGTCCTTCGCTACAACCCAGACGGCCATATTCCACTAATACAGTGACCTTTGGTATCATTGCTTAGTGAAGTGACTTGGTGTTGTAAGCCGCTTTTGTGCACTCAAGGATTAAACACGAGCACTGAATGGCACCAGAATGGTACTGAATGGTACTTTAGCCGACAACGGATCTTAGTCGGCTAAAGTAACCATGAAAACGATGGGCGATTTTAGCCGACTAAGCCCAGTAGCCGGCTAAACTATGTACGTGAAATAGACCACGAGGACTTGCCGACGGTGCCATCGCTCAGTACAATAGTACCTATTCTATACCACTGATACCCATTTTCCAATACACCGTTGCCCTCTTTTAGTACATTGATGACATCGCTTAGTACAATGGTATCTATTATTTACCAGTGATGCCCTGTTTAAATAGGTTGGTGCTACCGTGTCGTAATGATAACAATCCTTGCTTGTCCTGCCTGTCTAGAACACTCGATATACCAATCCCGATTCCGCGAAATCCTTCATTCGTTGTTGCAGGATGCGCTGTGTATATATGTTAGAACCTACCAACGAGAAGCTGGGACTGTCCTCGTACAGCATCGCCTGTAGTCCCTGAAATGGAGGCCACAGTAAGTCAATGTAAGACCCTTTTTTTTATTTATCGTGAATGGTGCAAACTGCGATAGAAAGACCAAAAACGCATACATATCGCAGGTAGGTAAAATGCAATATTGTAAAATCAACGCAGAAATAGCGCTTGGAAATCCAATGCAAATGAATATGCAATATGCATGCAATATACATGAATATGCAAACATGTGTTATTAATAAACCAGACGAAGGGAAGCCTAAGACGATCGACGATCTTGTGGGGATAGAATGTTATTTTGGTCTCACAACTTACAAAGACGTCCTTTTCCGACACGACTTGGACTCTCGCGAAACTGTCAGGTGGTTCCGGCGACTGGATATCAGGAAGTCGACGTAAAGTGCCATCCTTTGACCGTCGCCGACGGGATGTCGTCTGCGAAATGTACATGTGAGAGATACCGGAAACTAGGAAATGGCGTGGGTGAGTGCTTTGTGAATGACTGAGCCTATGACTGGTAAGGGACGGAACATCTGTCGTCAACCTGATGTTTTGTTGTAGGGTTGTCATCAGGTCTGTCGTGGGCAGGTGTTCGTGAGCGAGCGGGTCGGGAAAGGTTGTCGGGAAGGGGTGTTGGCGGGAAGGGGTGTTGGCGGGAAGGGGTGTTGGCGAGAAAGGGTGGCGGGAAGGGGTGTTGGCGGGAAGGGGTGGCGGGAAGGGGTGGCGGGACTGGTTGCTGATAAGACTCTCGCAAACGAGAATCATGTTTATGGTTTCATATTGTTTAGTGACGTTTCCATTACCATTAGAAAATAAACATAACGTTACAAGTCATGAATATGCAAAACTGACTCACAAAACAACGAGTTGTAGATACAAATTAAGGCACGAAAGGACGAACACAAAATCATCAAACGTTAATGAATATAGACGTAACATTTTCAACACTAAAGTAATGACATGATAGCAGAATGACGGAAGACCAACATAGAGTGATGACGTCATGACTTACCTCGTCATCGCTTTGTGTGGAGATATATCCGGAGTCGTTGGATCCTCTGGTCACCAGTCCCTTGTTTCCCCCTGTAACGACGCAATCATACTATATATACATCGTGATGGCAATTAAGACACCTGGAGACCAATCCAATAAACAACGTCCACCCCACAGGACACTTCATGATTCACTTTACACTTTCACTCACTTTGATTCCCATACTGCACACGGTGCATATGAATCAGCAAAGATGAGCAAATTTGGGCATTTGTTTAAACAAATGTTTTACTTTTTCTGGGAATGATACCAAAAAGTGACATAAAAAGTGATAAATGTTTTTTTTTTTATTATTTAAGTGATAAATGTTGATAATATATCATGAGATATACTGGTACCGTTATTTAGCCTTGGGAGATGAATAGAGTCGTCCGAGCGACTGACCCGCAAGGTCAGACCAACGCTGTCTGTGCGAGGTGTTGTCTTCACCCTTGGGGAGACTAAACACGGAAGGAAAAATGCAAATGTACACAGACTGTACACAGAAGAACAAAAACCGCGGTGTGCTGGGACGTCAGCACATGATGAGTATAGTTGTAAGCGTATTGGATATCTTTTAAACCGCCGTTACGTTGTAATGCGCAGCGAATTGCAGGCCGCGGGGAAGCCTAGAATCGCCAGTGCGCGCTAAAGCGTTTCTATAAATAGCCAAACGGCCGGCTGTCCTAGGGGGGGGGGGGGGGGGGGTCGTGTTCCCAAGTCACGAAGAATACATTTCTTTATTCCCAGGTCACGATGAATTAAAAAGAGAAGGCCCCGTATACAAGGGAAGAGGCGGACACATGATATAAAATTGGCCATTTCCCAATTCACGGGTATTTGATATTAAAATTCCCAGTTCACGATTAATAAAAATCCTCGACCACGGCGGTCGGCTAATATAAAATGAAATGCCCTTTTCCGAGGAACGGAAATATCCCTTGCTGGACACCACTACGATTGCATTTGAATGAAACCACCAATTCAAGGATGTTTTTGGTCGCGTCGCAGACACCCCGGTAGTGAAGTGGTTCAAACAATATAGATCGGATTAAGTTAGTATACTTCCCGGTACACGCTGATCCAGGGTGAGTGTGTTTTTTTACTTTCGCTTTTGGTACCATATAAGTTCAATCAATAGGTCACAAACAATGATTACAGTTAATCCCGAAACGTCCCCGATGTCGCGTCGTCTATCCTGGACCGATATTCATAAACCATATATAGTCCTACGCAAATGTACTCTGCACTAAATGCAACATTTGGTATAATTGAGGCTACATCATCATGTCACATTCAGACGGCAGAAAGAAGATTCCGCGGGTGTGTTTCAACGTAGGGTAAATAAGTTACAGTATAAGTTTCGCTACCAGTAGTGTTGTGGATGGGAGGCAGGAAGCCAGACTCGCATTCTGCTCTGGGAGTCTTGGTCTCGGCGTGCTTGTCCACCAGCAGCCTCTTCCGGCGGTCCTTCGACCTGGGCTTCAGGGCCTTGTACGTGTGACAGGTGCCCTGTACAAGATCATCATCATACAGAGCAATCAGTGTAAGCCATACTATCTTTAATTTATAAACCTCGCAAGTATTGTCCAAAATTACGAGTTGTGATTCTGAATATAACCGCCAGGGCACCAGAGGCTGTGACGAGAGGAGTTTGTCGTGCATAATGGACGCCATTTGTCATGAATACATCCCCCCCCCCCCCCCAATTAAGAGAAACATTTTCAGCAGGGATTTAATTTATCATGCATGCCTGCAAACTGTATTCATCCATGCTTTAAATATTTCGATTGTGTTGATATGCATTCACCCGCTTTCCTTTACGGGTGGGGGGGGGCCGAGAAAAAGAATAAACCGAGGGAGTGCGGCATGAAACTGCGACATAGAGTGGGTCAATGGAGAAAAATGCCAGTTCCGAACGCATTTTGGCTGTAAAACGGCCGAGAAAATTTTGGAGGTGAAAAGGGGGGGGGGGGGTACCGCAAAACCCCTCACTATTCCAGCAAAGCCCCCCTCCCCCCTCCCCGGGATGGTGGGTCGTTGAAAGCCAATACAAAATTGCTGTCGGCATGGATAAAGTGTTGTTTTAAAGTGATATGTTCTGTGGTCGTTATAAATGGTGAAAGCAGTATATGCTTTGTGCTACTGCGGAATTCCTCATATGGCCGTATGCCTTCAATTATAGATGTGTATATAGAAGTACGTGGACCGCACACTGTATGTGACTGTAATATACATATCGATGGATGATGCAAGTGGAGGTTTCAATAACCCTTAATACAATACTATCAAGACGATTATGTGAACTTACCGATTTAATGATACATATCCATTCTGATTCGTTACAGTTTGCTACCACCACCGCACCGCGCCTGTAAGTGACAAATTAATTTGGTTTATATGATTAATATCTGGAGATATCATATAATTAACCGTTATATATGTGAAATATACATGAATATCCGGATACTCAAGCTTACAGTTTTAGGTATCACCTTCATCACAAAGACCAATATGTTGCTACATTAGATTTCCGGTAAAGGTAATGCAAACCCCTATTATAGCATGAAGCTTCATGTGTGTGTGTCTTCCTTACCTGTAGTGGCGCGAGGAAACGAACAGAGCCTCGTTCTGAAGGAGGTCCAGCGGTAGATCTCGAAGGACTTCGATGGATCTGAAGCGAACAATGTTAATTAAACAGTTTATCACTCGCTATATAACGCCATACAAGATAGTAACATCGTACCTTGCTATGCATTACACAATGTTGTGTCCCGAATTACATTATACACGAAGGACAAAATGGCTATATAAAGCCATGTAGCGCTGATATCATTGTCCCGAATCCTAATACAATGTCATTCACTGTCGTTCAAGGCAATAGGTTGTTAAATTTAACGCCAATTAACCTTCATACAATAATAGCCTTGACGCCATTGACCTTGACGCAGTCGACCTTCAATCAATTGAGCATCATACCAATAACCTTCATACCAATAACCTCCATATCAATAACAATAACCTTCATACCATTGACCTCTATACTATTGATCTTCATACCAATAATCTTCATACCAGTAACATTCATACCATTGACCTGCATACCGCTGACCTTGACACGATTAATCTTCATACCATTAACCTTCATACCACTGCTCTTTACAGCGTCGAACAGGTGCAGTTCAGAGAGCCTCGATACATCAGCTAATGTAGCAGGTTGTGGTATGTGCCGTTATGTGGTAAGCGTATGGGGGGGGGGGCGTATTTAAATAGCGTGAGGCGATCGGAGCTTCGTTAATAATAAACGTGATAAAAGTAGGCCACTGGCACCAAACACTCACTTGATGAATGCCAGACAGTTGGCGTCATCCCCCATGGTGGACCGGAAGGCCAGCAGGAATTCCTGGCAGGAGCAGAAGCGGAAATGACATCATTGGCATTCAAACACAGGGAATCCGCCAATCCTATATATAGCTTGCAGTAAAAGCCGGTAATTAAATTGAGGTCACCCTGAGATGACGCGCGAACTCCTTTCACGTAGGAACGAGATCCTTCTTACATATATCGTTATGCTCAGTGAATCAAGCCGGTGGGGGTCTGAAAAGGGAGGGGTCCAGTATCGAGTCGATTTTTTCAAAATACTCAGTGTCGAATGTCGATTTTTTTACGTCGTTCCGTGTCGTTTTTTGGCTAAGTTCGGTGTCGTTTTTTTCAAACATCTGTGTCGATGTCGAGTTTTTTAATATGCCTGTGTCGCGTGTCACCATTCACCCGTTCCAGACCCCTACCGGTAAGAATTCAAGATATGTAACTAACACAAGCTGAAGCTGGTAGGGTAACAGCATTGTGCCAAATAATTGTCTAACAGCATTAACACAAAATACGGTTCTAGTCGATATTTAATGTTGCGGGATCAGCTGTACTTGTATGCAACGAGATTATAACTATTGGAATGCTATTTACCTTTGGCAACAATTGGCTTCGAAATATGACTTTTTGTATGGCCCTTAAAGTTATTCAAATTGTTTTTCCCTGGCATCTGGTTTCTTTAGTAAAGGGCGTGATCTATAGGCATATATAACTTTGCTTTATTCTATATTAACAAGGTCTATCCAAAAGCATTTAACTGTCAGCATGTCAAGCCCCCACCACCCCCCACCCCCCCCCCCCCCACCCCCCCCCACCCCGCCTCCTCGTCATCAATTTGTAAGCGCACTCCGCCACTGACCTGTTTGTCCAACCCGAGCACTTCAACTGGTTCCTTGCAGATAATGGTTTCCTCGCGAGTCTCGTTCAGAAGAAGTTCCCTCTCCTACGATAGAAGCGACGCGGAAGTCATTATTACAATGGCCTGAATGGCGATGCTCTCCTGCGATTCTTGCACCCATGTATGTTAGGCCGCTCACCCAAGTTAAATGATATCGACGCCTTCAGTAGCTCACGCCATCGCCCTCAGCATAAGGATGCCGTTACCTAGCAACGCCTGCAGGACGAGCTGGAGTGACAGGTAATACTAGTATACCGCTAAGAGGTAAAATATGAAGAATAATGACAGATAGCGCGATCGCCTGTAAACATGGGGTGGACATGACTATGGATAAAACCAGTGAGAGATGCTGCACCGGAGGATGGGTGATTTCGTTTCGGGTCGCGACAAGTATGTGGGTACCGCCCACGAGTACCATTGTAAAGATCGTCACCATACCATACCATACTATACCATTGAATGATATATCATATTATTATTCACAAATTTATACCCAGTACGAAGGCATTAACTCAATATCCTCTGTCGCATTACACAAAATACCATGAAAGTTCTCAACCCGCCGAGACTCCACCAATTGTATTGGAACAACCACGATGCGTCAGTTGTGGTCTATAGGTCTGTTGATTGCAATGCCATCATCTGCCATAACCATTCCATCATACATGGTTTATTGATGATGGGATTGTATCGAGTCGAGGGAAGGGAAGCTCATTTTGGGCACGACGGTGGTTACTAACTCCCTTTTTTTCAATTATGATTTGTCTCCTTATGCATTATATACATGTATGTATATATACATGTATATAAACATGTATGCCTATATATATATATATATATATATAAATATATCTACATGTAAATCTATATATATATACATATAAATATGAACATTGGAATATCGCAATAAATCAGGTAACAAGTAGGAGAAACGATTAATCCAGTTTTATCATCAAAGCGTTGCCAAGGGGAGAGATAGAGAGGAAGAGAGGGGCAGAAATATATCAATATAGGCTATATGAGAAGGAAAGGAAGAGAGGGGTAGAAATATATCAATATAGGCTATATGAGAAAGAAAGGAACGGAGGGGTAGAAATATATCAATATATAGAAGGAAGAGAGGAAGAGAGAAAGGGATGGAGAGAAATATATATCACAGAGAGAGAGAGCGCGAGAATAGAAGAGAGGGACACAGATATAATTGTATGGGTTGATCATAGTATATTATATTATGCTCGCTAATCTGGTTGTAAAACATTTCGGCTTACAAAAATAAAGTATAAAGCATTAGATAGCGCAGCATTGAATTATAAACGGGCACAGCAACATGGTTGAAAGTGATAAATCGAGTGTAGCTATGAATGCGTTCCACCTTATTCCGAGTATTTTCACTCTCAGCCCAGTTTGGGGTGTAGACCCCTTTTTATGCCATGGCAACGAGGATACCGATCCTGTCTGATTAGGACACTCTCTAACCAGGACCCGAGTATATACCGCCCCCTCTTTTACCGCGGCAAACGGGGTCATTGCAGACACTCGAAACATGACACACGAAAAGGCACATACATGCATCCCAGCCTACACAAGACCTGGATCAGTAAGCTTCTTTAAGCTCCATGCTGATATCATATAAGAGGGCGACACATTCAGCCACCTGAGAAGGATGATTGGTTGGTCTAAGGCTAGGACGCTATAAGCTGTGTCGGCCATGGTAGATAAGCCATATACGTCGCCGGGTGTAACACCTTACGCCTTGCGAAGAAAGACATGAGATCTTTATCGCGCACAATCACAGACACTGACCCCGATGGCGTCACCGCTCTGCAGGAAGCGTGCTTTCTGACACAGACACTGACCCCGATGGCGTCACCTCTCCGTAGAAAGCGTGCTTTCTGACACCGACGCTGACTCCGCTTCTCACTTTCGTCGTCGGCGCCCAAAGGTCTGCTCAGGGCTGCAATAATCAGGGCAAAGGTCAAAGGTTAAGAGGTCACAATCGACAGCTCAAAGACTAACAGGTCAAAGCTGAAACTGAGATTCAGAGGGTCAAAGGTTAACAAGTCAAAAGTTGGTGCAATCAGAATTCCTAATCACGATGGAGAATTGTATCTATTTAATATATATATTGATTTTAATTAAGCAATTCTTCTTAGAATACATATTTTATAAGTAGTAGTCATAAGCTTTGATAGATTTGGTGTCTAAATGTTATATTTTTGATAAAAATACTACTCATATAGAAGACGAATGAGTTGCGCAGATATCATAGATATTTGGTTTTATCAAGCGTCGTCCGCATCAGAACTATTCTAATACAAAAATATAATTCACCCCCCAGGTATAAAAATGTATGCAAAGCAGTACTTATAATATAATTAGACTATGAAATGGCTGAACACGGGGAAATGCTTCCTTAACTTGCTTACTTATCAGCCATTTTGTGTTAATTAATTATAATAATCATTAATCATTAATTATGAATAATAATTAGGTACTCTTACATCAATGTCAGCATGCATGTCATCAAGGTATGCTTGTTCGTTTGTATTTTATTAGTACATTAGATAATTACGCAGTTATATTAATATGCAATAATGTCACACTTCCATTATTCTTCAGTGAAATAGAGGAAGGAAATGGGAACAGAAAATTAACATAACTAGTATTAATGACATTTATATACATCGGACATTCATTTCATTTTTGAGGTACATATCGCATCGGTTTGAATAATGTAAAGCATCGATCACGTACCTAGCCCCGACAGGATGAAGTAGAAAGTTTCCGCCTTTTGTCCTTGTCTGCAGAGTACCTGGGAAGTCTCGAACCTAGATGGGTTACAAGCAGTGAGCGTTGTTTGCTGAAGTTAATCCATGTACACCGCGGCGGTTGATGTCTCGCCGGTACGCAGCAGCGAGAAATCGCGAGAACTGGCACACGTCAGTAATATACTACACACCTTGACAGGGCACAGGTGTGGATTTCCGCAAAAACGAAATCTTCATTTGGCGACGAATAAAAGAAACACAGAGAGCGAGAGCGAGGGAGTGGAGAGAACAGCGAAGCCCTGCTTGTGGGTAAGACGGACATGTAAATGCGCTGCCATGGTGTCGGTGCATGGCTGGTCGATGGCGGGTTCCGACTGTGATTGGATTAGACACCCTAGCCTACCCACCCCCCCCCCCTCCCCGCCCCCAGCCCGACCCCAATGCCAAGGGACGCGGGCATTGGAAGCGAGGGTAGCGGTCGGTTAATAATTGATAGAAAAGATAGACCGACCCCGCAAATGGTCGTTACTTTGTCTGTGTATTGTCTACCGGAGGGCGTTCTAATGTTAGTTGTTCACAAGGCTTAATCACCGGGGCTGGCTCTATCATGGGTTTTAGTTACAAAAAGCTATATCCGACTAGAGGTACTACTTCCTGTCTGTCTGTTAGAATTATTTCAATCACCGAATTTATGATTGAAAAATCGTGTGACGGCATTTTTTGTTACTTGTAATTTGTACCGACATATGGACAAAAATGCTTCATGCTTTGAGTTATTTTAATATATACTTCATGACTACTAGCGAATTATATTTTGTGTATTCACCCAACAGTGCATTGTCCTAATAATGTATAGGCCTAGTGCGGTACAGATGAAATTAGAATCGTTTGACTGCGGCACTGTAATAGACATGTCCCATGCAGGCGAGTTCGCTCACCTGATATTGTCATAACAGATAATTTCAAGACAATTAAGCAGCATTAACGATATGCAAGATGGTACATATATATTGCGATTCAGCGACGTTATTCATGACGAATAACCAGTGGGTGTCGATAGCATACAAAGCTAGGCATTCTCTATATGTATATATGACCATGGGCCTACCAATGGATACACCACCGAACCAGTGTTAAAATAAAACTGCGAACTTTTTGAATAGACGCATGATTTTAATTAACATAAATTCCAGCATGCGGTGGGTTGAAGCACCTGTTACATAAGCAATGAGATGGGTGGGATGAGGTCATTATGTAGCCTATCGTGGACCTTTATGTGCAGGTTATGTAGACCGACTTCGTATGATTAAGATCCGGTGACCAGGATTAACACTTAAAATGCTAGTGGCGTTTCATTGTCACATATTCCAGTTATTGTCACCTCTCTTTACCATGCATTACCATATGTTATTCCAATACATCGTCGCCTCGCATTTTAATGCAGTGTCATACCTTGTCTTAATACATCGTCACCTCGAATTTGAATATATTTATGATTTGTCTTCTCACCTGAATGCATAAAAAACAACCGGAAATGAGATTTATTTATTGTTCTTGTTCTCGCGCTGCCGAGATTGACAATGTGCCGCCATTTTGAAGACGTTTGCTACTAACAAGCCTGTGATTCATAAGGTTGTTCTTGCCGTAGAAAATCAGACTAATGTCCATTATGTGAACAAATATATCGATGCCGTGATTCCCTTCGATATTCTGTGATACTCGGTCAGGTCGGACAATGTGTATCACATTGTATTCCTGATATATCGATGCCGTGATTCCCTTCGATATTCTGTGATACTCGGTCAGGTCGGACAATGTGTATCACATTGTATTCCTGATATATCGATGCCGTGATTCCCTTCGATATTCTGTGATACTCGGTCAGGTCGGACAATATGTATCACATTGTATTCCTGATATATCGATGCCGTGATTCCCTTCGATATTCTGTGATACTCGGTCAGGTCGGACAATGTGTATCACATTGTATTCCTGGACCGGAAATCGCCTTCGATGCCCTATGAATTTAACATCATCTACGACCTTGACCATTCAATACGAGACGGCACGGCCAAGGGGCGGTGCGTGCCGACCCGGCTCGGGTGGGCATACAATCCAATCTTTTGAGTACATGTAGCTCAGAAATTCTAGCCATGCATCCTACCCCCCAACTCCGACCCCACCATGCCCTCGTCTCTCAACATGATGTCCATGATAAATCATGTATGTGGGTGGGTTTATCGTTCGAACCACAAAACGCCCCTGCGGGATCAATCAATCAAGGTATGTAATGCCCTTTGGCTTATTTGAAATGAAACCGTATTCGCTAAAAGTGCTTCCAAGACATTCCCATAACCTTTCAGATACTTTTTCCAAGATATTCCAATAAACTTTCAGATAGTGCTTAAAAACATTCCAATAACCTTTCGGATATTTTTTCCAAGCTATGCCAGAAAACCATCATTGCTATCTTTTCCATGAAACTGAACTTTCGGCTAAGACAAAAGAAAATTAAAAAAAATGGTACATATGGTATCCTGTGTATATATTATGTGGATACACATGCCATAGCCCCATGCCTATACAGTGATAACGAAGCTCATTCCATGTGAACCTATCGCAAGACGATTCTTCAGTTAGCGAACGAAGTTCGTTGAAGCTTCAATTTCCCACTTGTGGCAGACTTTAAAATGCAATTCGAAAAAACTTCGCCATTGTTTAAATACAACGGTGGGCTGAACCCGGAGCTTAGTTAATCCAACAAGCGCCCCGCAAACCCAAAAACTGTATCAGTTCCGCGGAATAGTATCCGGGGGGCGAGAAAGCAAACCCGGTACACGGTGGTCATTCTGCTGTAAACAGACGTTAATTTTCATCGTAGCAGTAATCATAAAACTCGGTCGACATCAAACAAAGCGGCGTGAAGGTAATCCTAGTACATCTACCCCCGATAATAGGAAAGACTATCAAGTGAAATCATAAAAAAAAAATTGTTTATCCTACTTTAGAATCGCGGTTAGCACGGTACGTGGGATTTATATGTAGCTTTTCGAGGTATCTTCGACAGTAAAAGAAGCAAGCTTGCTTCCATGTCGAATCGGCCACATCGAAGGCGATTCCACTCTAACGACTCCAATATTACCTTGTGTCAACAATGTGGTTCCAACCACAACGTTTCGTGCCAGCTTCTAAGTGATTTCCTGCACGCCCAGGGCTCACCGTCCAGCCTAACGTTAGCACGCAGCAGCAAATATATAAATAACAATGATTGTGTTGGGTTAGACTGCTGCGGACATGGCCATATGCTAATTACTGGACACTGTGTACCATCTCTGAAAGCAGCCCTTGGATTACATAATGTACTTGTCATGTATCAAGGGAAGATTGGATGTCGCTGACATTGTTCATCAAGGGGGCAACGAATCTCCCAGGCAGATCGTGCGGGAACAGACCAAGGGCACTCCCACACTGATGATCACGTGATTGCCTGCAGGCACCAACCGGAAATACGTTTCCTGTTAAGTCTCACTCGATGCCAGTCTCAATATTCGTCTGAAGACTGGGGGATGTGCGCAAGTAGAGGTGTGTATATGGCAAGCCATCTGTAACATTATTTCCTTGAAACGTTACTCAGTCTCATTGAATTCATGGCTACATCGTCTGGTTTTTAGCCAGACAAGTCCGTTTCCTTAGGTGAAATAAACGTTATCGTCGGAAAAACGTTGTCGGGAGAAACCTGTTGTATTTTCATTTGATACAAAAGGTAACTCCGTTGACCCACCTTACAATCCTAAAGCTTTTGGCCAGATTCGTCCCCAAGTATGCTGCCATTGGACACCACAAAACTGTGAAGAGGAATTAACGAATGGGGAATGCATATACGTGTGTGCATGCACCTATATGCCATCTACGCCAGGGTTCCATGGTGCCTGGGTGCCAGAATGCCAGGAGACACCACCGGTTATAACCTACACACAAATCATTCATCGCTTGATCTATAAACATCACGTCCGATTATTCGATCATTACAAGCGATGGAACCGCCCACATGTCCTTTTGTATTGTTATTTATTCATATATTTTCAAATATTCAGCACATCATATGATAGTTCAATATCATGAATTCATATCTGTTTGAGATGATATATTCCAGAACACAGAATGTAAAATTAACTCCTACTACTACCCAAAGAATGTATTGCCGCACGCTACAGCTACCAGTAAACTCAAGTGGGCCAAAGTTCTCTCCAGGCGCTCGAAGACAAATAAAAAAATAGCCAACACTGATTAGGTCTAGCCAACTCGGTTGCCATTTATGGCAGCACCGAAGCCTGCGCCGTGCCAAGGTTGACACATATCACTTTGGGTTCTGGTTTCCCTTGGCGTGACCAGGAAGAATAAGTCACCGCCAGCCGAAAACATTACGACCACGCCATGCTAAAGACGAGGTCTATACATAACGCATGGCGCAGTCTCCTGTCGGAAGGGGTCGCAGACGTAGACCTGTAGACCTCCGGGCAAACTGCTGAGTTGATCTTAGCGGGTGCCACAAACCTTTTCCGGTGATTATTTACACAGACATATGCATTCTTGAAAACGCATTGCATAGATATTGACACTCAGATGTCGTAAGACAACCACCTGCGTCACCCAAAGTTATGGCTTCAAATTCGTTATTAACGAATAGATCAATATTTGTTGTCGCCAAATTATGACGAAAATCGTAGATTTGTCGGTTGTTTCAGTTTATCTGTCTCTGTGTCTGTCTGTCTGTAACGTAACACGATAACTATGGAACGCCTTCAGATATCGACTTCCAAATTCACCAAAAGATTCCGAATGGACATGAATGGGCCACGGAGGTCTAAGGTCAAGGTCACAGGATTTGTTTGAAATTCGCTATTGAAAGACAGGACCAAATATCTGGAAAATCGCTACTATGGGGGAGGTTTAGGCACCGAAAGGGAAATTTCGATACTCCCCCATTGTCACAGTTTTCATTTAATCACGCACAAAAGTGGAAATTACCTCCTTATTTTCTTCATGAAGGCACCAAGTAAGACAAACGACATCTTGCGTAGAACATAACATAAACATCAGTATTTTGGTGCGGACGACGATATAGCTGAAGTTTACGTATCCAAGGTCAAGGTCACGAAAATAATAATTCCCGTGTAACTCCGTTAATATTGGGTTTAGAGATCTAGTGTTTATTTGGCATTCTCCAGATAGAGCCGGAAAAGCAATGGTGGCTCAAATGTTTCCGAATATTAAAACTTGGGCGGATAATTGGTCATTCAAATTTTAATGTCTTTAAAATTGTCAAAAACCGTTGTGAATACAGAAATACAGGTTAGTAAACCATACTTGGTATAGTATACACGAGTGTTAGCGACATTATGTGTACTAAATAGCATCGAAATCGAATTAGACCCATATGAGAAAATGTTGGCGAAAACTGACCTCCTCCATTTCTCTATGCACAACTTATCAAGACAGAACGAAACCTTGCATAGAACACATCTTTAGTATTTCAGTGTATATGACTCCTTGATCAAGGTCATATGGCCAAGGTCACAGCAAGGTTGATGTCATGTAACATGTTTACCCGCGTTTTGAACTTTAGAAAACCATAACTCGTTTTATATTGGAGCCCAGATTTGGCATGCAGCCTCTCGTTATTAGTAAATGGTATCTGAGGTAACTTACTTCTCTGCCACCAATGAATGTTGTCCACCGGCCGTAGCATCACATTTAATTCAGTCATGTTGGCATCGACGTATGCTAATACCAAGACGAAACTGTTTGATAATAATCTAAATTATAAGATATGTCGAGGATGTAAAGCTTTCTTAGCTATTTGTGAATGAGTGAGCGGTGAGTATTGCATTTAATTAACGATATTTACCTGGTATGCCAGCCTTGTTCGCACAGACGTCGCTGTACATGACGAGGGTAACCAGCGAACTGACTGAACGTCTTCAGGGTGTGAATCAACTGTAAAGAAATAAGTCTGCAACCTCAGCCAAACAACTTATTTTTATCTATTACAATCGCATTGTGTTAATTATTAAGAGACATATTTATGTATCCAGGTGGAAAAATCGAACAACCAAGGATTTCTAAGTGCTATTTATATGTATGTAATTTGTACATGGGAATATATATTGCTGAATGGGGGGGGGGGGGCAGCTCAGTAAATGTACTAATTTGCGACTCATCTATCGACTATTTGACATATGTATGTTTTAAGTAGTCTATAAATTAATCCACCGTTAACAAGTGTTATATCGAAAATACATTGATTTATATTGTTCACATCAAGCCATGAGCTAAACTTAAATTATAATTCAGTAAATAACAAATAAATGATATGCAGGCGCAGTATCAATGAATGCGTGAAGACAAAGTTGATAAGCATACATGTGTGCCTATATATCATATATTTGTGTTGTATTTGACTTTAAAAGGTTTGTTCCGTCGTTAAGCTATAAATAATGCCCCTTTGATATCTCAGTTAAACGAGGCTCGGTTGTCGCCTGTTTCCTCAATGCATTTCAATTTTTTGTCTTGAAGTCTTAATTGGGGAAAAAAAGCTCAGTGGGGGTGAAGCAACATAACCCCGTCTCGAATCCACCCCCTCACACCCTTACACACACCCCGGTGCGATCAATCTAACCTACCGATGACACTTCTTCCTTCTTTCGTTCAGCAGGCGGTATGGTTAAGGTAGCTCGCACCAGAGACACCAGGTTTTGCTACAAAATAAAGACAATTTAATGTGTAGAACATATGTATAATCTATAGCCTGATATAGCGCAGACAGGCTTTCAAGGATTTTTTTTTACAATAACCAGGGGAGTAGCCGGCCGTACGCACATGCGTACACATTGAGTTGTGCCGGTACGTGCAATCCTGTTGTTCGGGGGTATTTTTTTCCGTTTCATGTGCATTAGGTGCGCACACTGGCTAAAGTCCCTGGCTACGCCCCTGATGACCATTTCAGCAATGCCTCTGCCCGAAATCCTTCAGTAGCACAAGGGAGTTTATTAGCAGTTTTATATGTTGTCATATTCCATATGTCTCTCAATATCCCCGCGGCCGATATGACGGTCATTAGCTACATTTAGGGGGGAGGGGGTAAAATTCTCAGTTCACAATTCATGAACTGATCACGGCGGTCGGCGAATATCTCATTCCCAGTTCACGGTGAAATAAAAAGCCGGTTCCAGAAATACGTTCCGTAAATACCCTTTGCCCCCCCCCCCCCCCCCCCCCCCACCACATATCTATGAAGCTTCTCCGCAGAGTGAGTACGTCGCGGCAGCAGGCAGAGAGTGACCTGGCACATGGTCATGGCCATGGTCATAGTCATGGTGCATGGGCGGCGGGCACTATTATACAAATCTCGTGGGTGGGAGGGGGGGGGGGGGTCCGCGGGTGCCTGATGGAGCGAACAAAAAGATACCCCTATAGAGCGGGTATTCATGATGAAAAAGATAAAAAGGATACCTCGACCGAGCGGATATTGGCGGTCAAACCCCGACCGAGCGGATTTGGGCGGTGAAAAACCCGAACCCAGCACGATGTATTAAGTACCCCACCCCACCTCCCTCCACCCCCAGGGTCAAAGGCATTGATCTACCCAAATCCTTTCAACAGCTATTCACTATGGGGTGGGTAAACAGGGCATTTACTCCCGGTTTAAATCATTACTTCCCGGTTTGAATCATTACTTCCCGCCTTGAATAATATAATACCCGCTTTGAATAATGTAATACCCGCTTTGAATAATGTAATCCCCTTTTGAATCATTTAATACCCTTTTGAATAATTTAATCCCGGTTTGTATTATTAATTCCCTGTTGGAATCATTAATTCCCGGTTTGAATATTAAAAAATGTTTATCAATAAAAAAACTTGAATGTTTTTTTTTATTGATAATTTTTTTTTTTTATTTAAACCGGGAATAGATCATTCAAACCTGGCTTAAATGATTCAAACCTGGTTTAAATTATTCAAACCGGGTTTAAATGATTCAAACCGGGTTTAAATGATTCCAACAGGGAATCAATGATTCCAACAGGGAATCAATGATTCAAACCGGGATTAAATTATTCAAACCGGTATTAAATGATTCAAAGCGGGATAAAATTATTTAAACCGGTATTAAATAATTCAATTCGGGAATTAATGATTCAAACAGGGAATAATTATTTAAACCGGGGGTAAATGATTCAAACCGGGAGTAAATGCCCCGTTTACCCACCCCATATTGAATCGTGCTACAAAAAATCAGATCAGTCGATCGACTCACTCCGTCAGGGTGCCCGCGGCCAGGAACGGAACTCCCCCGAGCCCAAGGGCAAGGCCAAGCAGCTTGGTCGATTACACCATAGAAATTTACGTTTATGATTACACGTAAACCGGTTTCCAAACTGGCATCCGTGGTGACCATGTTTATCGTAACATTTATTAAAGCACATTTTACAGTTTCAGTGCATTTCAATTATGCATAGTAATCAGATCAGGTCGGTGTCAATAAGTTGAAAGGCGATAGGAAGCGTTACGATATGTTAAATATGAAACCTGCTTACTGTCGCCGGCCTAGATAGCTCAGTTGGGAGAGCGTTAGACTGAAGATCTAAAGGTCCCTGGTTCAATCCCGGGTCTGGGCAGTGAAAACTCCCCGGCACCATCCGGGGGTCGGCCATATTTTTAATTTTTGTTTCAAATATAATTTTGCAAGTAGGTCATCAAGAAGTTCCGACGCTAATGTTGGTTTTGCTACAATGATCTTGTTACATAAAAACCGGTTTTAGCATTGGCGTCAAGGAAGATACACACGTCTCCAAGAGACTCCACTAGATGGCAGCACTCAGCAAATCGAGCGGTGACGCCACCGCGCGAGTGACGTAGATCTAGAGCCACCAAACACTTTCGTGCTTGTGAGCCCGTCGACTCCCAACCGTCAACTTGCAGACATTATTGCTTATTGAATTTGAGTCATATAGTTAGGTTATTTAGACATGTTCGTAATATTGGAGTAAAATGAGCATACTATGTGACCAATTCGATTTTAACGCCGGCCTAACCAGGCAGTGGTCCTGTGGTGTAACGGTTAGCACTTTGGACTCTGAATCCAGCGATCCGAGTTCAAATCTCGGCAGGACCTTAATTTTTTTTTTTCATTTTCTAAACATACATTTTTCACAAGTCATTGAAGCAAATAACATGCATCAATTCTCTCATTGAAGGCTTCATCAAACACATTAAACGTGCTTTACAGAGGATGTCATCCAAAAACCCATCCCATAAGTCATAACGTCAACATATAGGTCTAACTTATGACGTTGACGCCAACCAAAGATGTATACTAATATCTTTGCGCCAACGCAGTAATTTACAAGAAGACAAGAACCATCTAGATCTTTTAATATAAGCTTACAATTTAAGTCTTAAAAAAAAAAAAAAAAAAAAAAAATATTAACAAAATGTAACTAAAAAAAATAGTTAAATTTTTTTTCTAATAATTCAGAGATAAATATAAATATAGTTACAGGCCTATACATTTTCATCAATCCATCAATTAATTCAGCAGCCGGCTTACCTCTTTAATCGCCCTGTACGGTTCGATGTCGAACAGCGGAGCCTTATCAGTTTGACTGTGGTCTACGTTAGGCTTAGACGGGTTCATAAACATCGCAGGAATATCCAGGAAAAACAATATGCTTTCTTCCTGGGTGAATTTTCTCTCGCGCGAACTGAAAAGACGAACATTAATATGTAGCCTGTAACTCCCACATAGGCCTATATATTATGCGTTTCTGTTCGCCACACGATGCATAGATATCAGTTATCTAATATTTATAGTAGTACCATATAGTAGAGTCCTTATATTGTGATATTTATTTCTCACTCTCTTTGCATTTCAGAGGGGAAGAGTAGTTTTTCTGAGGCGTGCAAATGTTCGATATCGGTTAAACGATGTAGCCTGAGAAGTCAATGTCATCACTAGGCCTAGCTATCACAATACCTGTGTGGAACTCATACTGCGATACGTACCAATTAGAGAACAATTTCTGCGCCAGTAAGACGAAATCCACGATACGCCGAAATGTATCTAGACCCTGGAAAATATGACATCATATCTCTATAGTACTATGTAAGTGTCTTACTAATGCACACAAGTTACGCGAGATAAAATATATTTTATTTCATATCTGGTTTATTATCTCTTTGTAATGATATTTATGTTACTTTGATATCCTGCTTCTAATGCTGAGATTCATAAGCCTTTTAAGCACATACAGATTGTTGCGAATCATTAGTGGTATATTCACGTTCTTATCTTCGCAAGCGTACAATGTGGCAACGAGCAAAAGGAACATATGGCCTGATTTTGCATTTTTAATGGTGCTTGTCGCATACATATACCTGAAAGTTACTCAGAAAGCAATATTTTCCTGATAATTATATGCATCTATATCATCTAAAAATTAGCAGGGTATGTTATTAAGCCACACCTAGCAACACCTAGCGTATCTCATGTGGAAAAATGTGCTTTTGTATTACGTCATCAAAATTCAGATATTGCTGTCCTTGTTTAATATATGATAATATTTCTATTTCGCAAAATCCACACATTCGGTCAGACAATGCGTCCGAGACATTTCTCCTAATGATTTTGAAAATCATAATGCAGGCGAAATATTTCTGTGTGGGAAGCTTTAATTTGTTTAAGGTTTGTACACCTATTTATTATGTTTACCTTCTTTCCCGAAGGGCGATGCCGCCAGCTCCGCTGAGGAAGTTCGCCCTTTGTGTATGTCGAGTTGGACCTCTGATCAGCCACTTCATCATTGTACTCGTCCTCTTCCTCCTCCTCGTCACCATCGTCCTCTTGGGCCGTGCAAAATATGCGCCGCCTTACAGGAGGGTGCGGGGTCTTGGCCGGTGGACTCAGATTCTGGTACGGATCCGCCGTGTTGCCACTAGCAACGACGTTATTGTCAAACCCTGTGAGTTCTTGCTTCGTGTTCTGCTCGAGGACGTCGTTTCCATGCCTTTTGTCGCTGCTGAATTTTCCTACCGCTTTGTTAGCTATCATTTTTCTGCTGTGCGTGATTGCAAGATGTGTTATACTGGACTTTCTAGCGCACTCGTCTGGGTTTTTTTTACGTATTTATACTGTTAATTCATGATGAATTCAAGTCATTTCCACATACATTGTGGCATTGAAATCACCACTCAGCAACGGGTATCAGTCGACCAATATCACATTAGTGACGAAGATTATCCTTACAGCGACCCATACCTCAGCGCGTTTTCTCGAAATAGAAGACAACTCTGTTGTTTGCTTATCATATAATCCTTTTCAAATCAGCATGACCTTTTAGTCTCCATGAATTAGTGGGAGGCCCCTCTCTCGGCAACCAAAATCTAAATGCTCTAAGACCAGTATGTGTACGTCTTGCGGTTGTCCCTAGCAACAAGTGGTCCTATCAACGCCATCCGTGGAAGGAACCATCGTGTTATCAACAAGTCAGTGAACCGAAGGTGAGTGACACGTGACTGCGCGTGTTGATGGCACCTGTTTAATAACTGGACCGTTTGATACAGGAGAGTTGGCAGCGTACACTAACGTTAACGTTATAATTATACACGCGCCGCATACATTATGACCCGGGGTGAGTGGGTTACTACTTACTGCCACTCCCATAGTCCCTCAGTCTATACCTTTATTTGGGTGCCACCCAGCATCAGATCTGTTTTTCGTTACTTTCCGTGTGGCTCAACTATGGTAGCTTAATGAAGATTTTGGTTTGTGTTATATCATCTGTCCCTTGCAATGTCCATTGCATAGATTGTTGTTGCCCAGGGGCTGTTAAATTGCCCGCTTCTAACCGGGACTAGAAATGGTTTTGATCATGACCCATATAAAATGGTTCGGCTTAGGATTACTGTTCTTACTTTGCGCTACATAAATCTCATTAAAGCCAAACAGAACAGTATGAATGGGTTTTCGGGCCATTAACAGAAATTTAGTACTCACGAAAGACATCTTGGTGAACCAGGAAAGTATCAAAAAAGTATTTAGGTCGGCGACTTGCCGTGCGTGATTCTGAATATATCAGTCGAGTGCGAGATTACTTATTAACGAAATAAAAGCAGAAAGAAGCTTGTAGCTGAATGAGAAAAGTATATTATGCAGTTTTGTCGAGTAAGTATGACTAACCAGACCAAGAAGACAGAACGTATCAGTCGCTGGGACGGATCCAACAATTTGAAAGGTGGGGGGGGGTCCACTGAAGTCTTGCGACGGGAGGCGGGAGCTCTGAACAATACTGCGCGACCAGGGGGGTCCACCAATTTTTTGACGAGGGGGGACACTGAAAACGCCTCTCCTGATCCGGGGAGGGGGTCTACCGGGACCCAAGAACCCCCCCCCCCCACCCCCACCCGCCCTTGATCCGCCCCTGATGATTAGTCTAAATCAGTGACGATATCAACGGGCAAGGTTAACACATTAAGCTAGCAAGGTCAACACATTAATTTAACGGCTGATCATAATGCAGCCGTTTGGGTTAACATATTAGACTCGGTCTGAATGGTTGACGAGCTGATCCATGAAGCACTGCCTTCTGGTGGCGTTATGACTTCTGCTTTTGCATCAGCTGATGGAATCTTCGCTGGTAATCAGCGATCCAGTCAGTTACGAAACAACGGCTGCCAGGGAGCGGTTTCTCGGCAAAGGGCGTTCGATCTCTTTAATTGATTAATCAATTTAATTAATAGTCCCTCTATTCTGACTACGTTGGGCATCACATGTATCACTTTAGATTTAGTGTTACTAGTATATGGTGACATTATTTATTTATGCAATTTTGATTAGTTTAACACCTAGTTTCTTTTTAACCTTATTTGATTAATCGATTGATGTGCAATTTGTGAGCGCCATATCAAGTTTAAACACTTCAAGTTGCTATTTCAACGAAAAGTATGCCTACACGTTGGACGAGTGGGACGCGCATACTTATTGTGTAGTGACGTCAGCTCCCTTATGTGATCCGCACGAACACAGGGGGCTATGTAATTTGTAGTTTGATTTTACTTTGAGAGATGCTTGCTTAGTGGCTTAATAACTTATTCACATCTCAACAAGGCGCTTCATTTATTCATACCTATCAGCATCATTACCGTCCGCCCCCCTCCCCCACCCAATTTTGAAAAAAAAAAAAATTCCGACGCCCCACCCCCACCCACCTGCCTGCGCTCTTGGGGCCAACCACCATTCGACTGGCCAATACATCCAGTGCCTGCTGCATCTGAGGTATGCACTCCCGCTTTTCCTTCCCTCATCTCCCATAATTATGGATGCAGTAGCAAAATTGTATTTACTAACGTTTTTTACACGAAAAAACCAAGTTTTTATTAGTCAGACGACACCCGCTACTTAATACTCCATTTCAACAACCTGACGTGCACAACTTACACGAAAAGGGCGTCTTATATATCCTGGTAAATAAATGGTTTTGCTTGCCCCCTCGGGTGAGGGTCAGCATAATTTATCAAGACCATATTCCTTGAAGAATGCTTCTAGAGTTGCGGACTGAATCATGCAAAGCAGCTGATTAATGTCCCTAAAGGCCCGCCGATGTCCGAATATGTCCAAATGTATTGTGTTCTAAGGTTACTACTCTCTACACTGGCTGTTCAAAGTGGTATATATATTGGTCCAACTTTGAGGCCAGGTTTAGGTTTCATATTCGGGAAAGTATTTATGCATCATTCCCCCCATTAACTGCACGTCTATACGTTCCCTCCACTCTGATCCATGCCATGAGCCCTTAATTGTTATTATCCTCGGTATAAAAAATGATTTGCTATCAGGTTACACTGCTCGGGTACATCGTGGTTGGTTAATAATGGGAGGTATGGGATATACATTCATACAACACACACAAGCAATGACCGGACCAGGCGTCTTCGCACACAAAGCATTCACAGTAGTAAATGGTGCTAAATTCTTTATCTTTGTGACACCATGGAGGACAGAAGCGACAGGAAAGGTCGCTGACATTGAGACGAGGGGAATGTATAATAGAGCTGATGAAGAGGGAAATAGTCGGGGAAATAGCCAGCTATCTTTGTGTGACTGGTGACGGCAGATATTATATATCAAACCGGCAACGAGCGAGTTGTAAAAGTTGAAGTAGAAAGAGCACAGTGGCGTTATAGATGAATTGTGCTTTTTAAGCATTCATGGTGTAACTTTCGAGGCGGGAATTCAGGAATTTTGCCTTTATGTATAATCACACACGCACCACATAATTCATTATCATATGGGTTCCATCAATTCTCTTAGTACAGCATCTAAGAGCCAAGAGTCCGTCACACGGCCCACATGAAAGTGCAAAACATTGGCACACGTGTCATTGAAAATCAATGTACTCTGAAGCGCGGATGTATGATTTTCTGCAAAAACCTTGCGACCGGGGGCCGGTAAATCTGCTTCTTCGGTCGATAGGGGTGAGGTAGGATTACCCAGCTGCTAATTTGCAACAATCGTAATTTGAAGTTACATTTCGAGGTGTTGTGCTAATTTCGAAAGTCGATTTGGCGCATAAGAACACAAACCTAATGACTTTAGGTTCATAACAAACTAATCACATCTACCATATTCCGCATCAATTAGTTGCCGATGACCCAAAGAAATCCAACTTCCTTCGACAAAAGTCAAAATTTGCGCCTCTGGCGAAACTTCATAAACGTATGCACATGTTGTTTGCCGGTCCCACCGGCAGGCGGCGCTCTAGCACTAAACTATATCTGACTACAGAACATCCAGAGAGTTACTTTCCCTTGCCAGTGACCTTTAACATTTTTGCACTGTGTTTGTGTTTGAACCGGTAAGTCAGCAGATTCCAAAAGAGGGAGGGGGGGGGGGGTCCGGTCTAAATAGCCGTTCACCCGCATTTATCGATCGTTTGACGCATCGATCAACCTTTAATTGCCAGAAGCACCCATTTAGACACTCAAGTAAAAAAAAGTTCATGTTGGTGCACCCGTTGCAATAACCACCTCCAAGTATAACTTTAACTGTGATTTCATCGTTTAAGCTGTAGCTATGTTGTACTTGTTTCTCAATATCTTAGATAATTGCTCTATAATTTCGGAATATTCCGACATTGTTTTACACCGATTTACCTCCAGCATATGCATGACATACATCTTTTAAAACTTTCCATCATGTTATATTATAAATCATGAGGATGCTTTCGGTTGCAGCGTAACGTGGCAAATGGATTAATTGATATAGCTAGGTCAACCCGCTTCCAAGATAGGCCAAGATACAGTGCAAATGAAGGGTCGTTGGGCCGGTTTTGCAATGTGGACGTAACGACCACCTTTCGGTCGTTCCGAAGGTCAATTCAGGTAGTTGCAAAAAAATTATGACCCCACGAAATGTACACAATAGATAGAAAACCGTGTTTTTCCGTTTAAAAATTCGTCTTAATCTAGTTTAAGTTGTCGACACTTTTGGCCCAGCGACGTAACCTGACCTGTTACACAGTGTAAACAGATTGGGTAGCCAGTAGCAACCGCCTCTTCTCCTGTTTACGCCTCCCCGCGGTCTTTGCCGACTAATCACCGAATGACAGCCGAAGTCAGCCGGGGTTATATCGCCCCAGGGATGTTAGACTCAAGATGGCACCTTGCTATTGTGTTCGGTGAATACGAGAAAGCTTGTTGTTGTCGCCACCGCCTTTATGCCGAGCTACAATATGAGACGGCCCGCTTCGCTGGACAGAAAAAAACGGATACCCCCTACCACCCAATCCCTTCCCCTCCCTGCCGCCACCCCCTCCAATCGTATGGGGGTACTTTGGTGAAATATCACCAGCCACTACTGGTGCGGTATAGAACACTTCATACATACCTAACAACAATGACTTGGACGTGATTTTTTATTTGTTGTAGATCTGGGCAGCATAAATCAAAGCATTTGTTTTTTTCTCTTAAAATAAATGTAAAAAAAAAAAAAAATGTTACTAATTTATAAGGCATTTGTTTACTTCGGCAGGGACCTGTAGAGAACCGAATTGCGTCGCAAGAAAGCTATTGCGCGTTAAATCGTCGTATCAGCGAAGGACCCAGACGCAGACACACGTGTCTTTGTCCGGTTTTTCGATCAACCAGTCCACCGCCTTATCCAAGTTTTCGGAGAGCTCCCCCCCCCCCCACTCCTCCACCCACACCAGTCGTAAGTTTTCAGGGAGATAGCCTCACCCAAAGTGGATCCGCTTCTTCTCTTAGCTTTAATAATGCCGGCTCATTTCACCCCATCTTATTTCTGATAACTTCACAAATAAGTCTGAGCATTAATTAACAAACCTTTTGACGTCCTCAATACAGCTCCCACCAAGATAACAGTCACTGAGCATGCGCACGCAAGTTAGTGAAAACTATTTGCCTCTGCTTGAGACGTATTCGTTTCCCGCAAATGTTAATAAAGTGAAGCCGATTATGAAATCCGGCGAGGGGGAAAACAACGCTGTTTGTATGTATCACTTATACTTTATTGGGGTAAAAAACTGGAATATTCGTTCGCGGTAACAACAGATAGTTTGATCTGACCATACAACTTCTAAGAAATCGTTGGAACCGTCCCCCGGTGCCAAAAAAACCTCGGGCATAAGGTGTAATATGAAATTTATTCGACTATAATCTTCGAAAAGAAAAATATTTCTGCACTTGGTACAATGACAACATATCTGCGCCGATTACTCCGCTCGCGAACCCGAACTCACCCTGAGTCTGAGAATCTCGCCATACGTCTGGGCGCTCCAGGCGTGACGTAATGCCAGGGCTGTCGTACTGCATAAGAACAAAATTCGCAGCTTATTTCAACTGAGTGAGTCACGTACGTGATGCAACTTTATTAGAAAATTAATTTTTAGATAGTTATAGTGAAAGTTTGGAAACTTGAGAATATAATGTAAAAGTCAGGCTGTCTGACGAAATACATCGGAAAGTGACATTTCGTAGATGGAAAAAAATGTCATTTTAATCCCCCCCCCACCCCCCCCCCCCCCCCCCACAACACTGAGAGAGAAAGAGAGGATAAAGGTAAATGTCCTTTGCATACGCCTGGCGATACGCGCCTGTGTTCCATTGTTGCGTAGGCGTGATACATTCACAGTTCGGCGCATGTGTTGTGCGCTTTATTGACCAAAAAATGACAAGCGCGACCATCCGAATAACGTGGTGAAAGCACGTTAGTTTAAAGAGCTCCTTTTACACGCCACTTTCCATCAATTACGATTGAATTTCCTCCCTCAAACAATTCTGGACGGGTAAGGTGGAAATGCCACTCATTGTCCGTGTCATTGCTGTGGGATACTGCCTCGTGCTTCACCAATGTAATGTGTTATATGTCCAATATACCGGTGTAAAACCGGCCGTCTTACACACGCACGTGTTATGTCGGGTACGTTCTCGGTAATATCTGTCTCATATTCTCGCAGAAACGAGACATGCATTGTCCGGTTGAAGCTAAGGCAAAAGTTCTCTTAGTATCTATTTCAACTATATATATATATATCTGCATTTTTTTTTTAATTACAACGAAGTTAGCAGTCGATTTGGTGCAGAATAATACCTTTTCGTGAACTTTCTATGAGAAACTTTTTCTGATGACTAATTCTTCTCAGGTGATGTGTTTATAAAAACGGCTTAGTGCGTCTTTGTGTGACACATAGTGAATCGGTCGATGCAAAGGTCAAACAGGTCAAACTTAACTGACTGGTTGAAAGTACTTAAATTCCCATTCTGCAGACAATAGACAAAGTGACGACTGACAACTTAGGGATATACCCCAGAGAAGTTCGGCCGCAGTCCCCTGCGGTGCGCCAAGTTCTGACCCTTCACGATTCACGGCCAGCACGTCAGCGAAATGTAAACTCATAAATCATCACAAGAAGTGCTTACGCATAAGGGGCTTTTAGGTCCATCTACAGGTCTACATCCATCTAGGAGAAGATGAACGGGTACCTACAGCTCCCGAGGCCCCGCAGCACATAGACAAAGATAACCAATATGTCCGAGGGAAGGGCGGGCCGCACCAAGGGAAGCCCGTTGCATTCATCCTGTTCATACTCACGTGCCCCGCGGATGCATATATATATATGTGTGTGTATACAGAGAACACCATTTCAGTGACACACTCCTAATTATGCGTTACAACGGCTACAAAGGCTTGTCACGCGGCGGAGACCATGCGCGTCTGGCGAATGATTTATAACCCGCTTCTGGCGCCCGAAATCTCTTGAATTATATGCAGGAATGATGCCGTGTTTGACTTCTTTTAATGAGAGGGAACTCGGCTGCGTGGCTCGGTGATTGGATTTAAATACGTGTCATTCTCATGTTAATTGTCCTGAGAGCTTCCGGAAGAAATATGTTGGTGAGCGTAAATGCCACGTGGATGAGTGGTGATGACCCCGGTAGGCTTATAGTGTATAAGTTATAGACCTACTTAAGTCTGTGCCCGTATTTTTTCTTGCATGTCATTATACTTTGTGGATCGAGTTGGCGTTGTATCACTGGATATCACCCCGTGCTTTGAAGCAGGTTCCATATGCGGCTCCAGTTATATGTGGTGTTCAAGCCTGAAATTATGGGTGTTTAACTATCGGCGCCTGGTGTATTACTGCACCGCTACTGATGCATAAATTCGGCCAAGACACAGCGGGCGTCGGAATCGCTGTTGGGCTAATGGGGTGAAAATTAATGTCTGCTAAAAACAGCTAGTACCCAGTCGGTGGTAATAGGAATGATGTATTCGAGCTTTAGGCCACCTTTGGGCATAAACGGGTCGCGAAATCTTTTTTGGAGTTAATGAAGTGAAAGATGCCTGAATTAGCTGGTATCCAGCTTGTGGTAATAAGAATGATAGATTGGTGTATTACGTCCCCGTGATACATAACTAGTCCAACGCTGCCTCGGAACTAACTAACCCCAAACTTGTGGCGTTGTTCTCGGCAAAGGCGCCACAAGTTCTACCGTTTACTTTTGCGGTAGATGGAAATAAAATGTTGGGGAGAGTTTCAATTTTAGTGAAGCTTTTGCCCACAGCGCATGTGTGTTAACTTGTGTGTGCTTGCAGTGTCGCCCTCTGGCGAGTGCAGCAGTGACTTGAAACTGCACGTGCATTTTAATCGCAACCAAGTACTGCGCATTCTCATTAGGACCATTTGGATAACAAAAATGGCACAACAACATTGCTTGATCGACGCAGGGAACGTCTCGAGATAAAATGGTCTTGATAATCTAGAATTAAGTTCAGTGTCTCGTTCAAACCATGCAGCCAAGTGAGACATTTCTCCTTTTATGTCTCTATCTCTGTCTATGTCGCTTTTTCCGATCCTCAATGTCGGAAGTTGGTGGTTTATGTTGAATGTCGATTTTTCAAATATGCCTGTGTCGCGTGTCGCCATTTAGCCCTTTCAGACCCCTAAACGATGCCTGTCCCCAGCCTGTTGTATTTTAGGCAACATTTGGTGCACAGCGGGCCTCGGAATCTATCTCTTTTAGGGGTAATGAAAGACACTTGCAACGGTTCCCAGCTTGTGGCGATCATTTCCTCCGGTCATTCTTTACGGAATTAACCAGTGGTCGTTAGCCATACTATAGACATATCTAAACGGGCAACCAAGATGGCTTCGGTTCCCTCTGGTGCCATGCACCCTCTATACCTCCATACACTATGGCAACTGGTTCGCCTCCTCGCGAGTACGAACACAAGATGTCCGCCTGAAAACAATTATAACGGACGTGACAGGCAATTTTCGTCACTTGGTGGCGCTGTAAAGAGCGACGGGGTGGTGGCCCCCCGCTGGGAAAATGATGCGAAATACCGAGTCAATCAACCCGGTTGTATGGTAGCAGCGTACCAGCCAAGTGCAAGGCTGGAAGTTGGTTACCGGCGACAAAGGTGGTATGGGAGAGGTTAGGGTGGGTCGAGGGAGGTGGGTTTTGATTAGGGATATGCGGGATATATGGCCCCGGCCAACTGCCCCCATCGCCTATGCTCAGGAGCATCTCGGTTTGCATTGAGAATTTTCTTTAGAGACGCTGAACTTTTTACTAATAAAAATGGAGGCCTCGGGGAATATATAAAGTTTTGTAATTGACCCTTGACAGCTAAGTGAAGAGTTTAATTGTTGGCTACATTTTGACGTACGTTTCTTTAATATATGGGAGAACGATATAGGCCTACACGCAGAAATGTCTGTAATTGCAGCCCCCATCTGATTGTTTCGTTCTTTGCAGTATATAGTAACATATATACTATAAACGAATGTAGTTGGCGTAATTACCGAATGTAAAGAAACGATATGAACGTTGGGTCCAGTCATTCAAACATATTTAATCGCCTTGGCACATAACGTATGTCATGGAAAGTTATTCTTTAAATGTTACTGGGTATACTTTACAACCGTGTTAGTGCAAATTGGCTAATAGTTTTTCTTGCTGGAATTTTTTTTAAAATATAACTATGAGCTACGAAAGCCATTGAGCAATCACGTTAAATGGATTAATGTGCGCAAATTGTTTGTTCAAAGTAGCATGTATCGATTAAAAATACCGAATGAAATATTATAACTTCCAGTAGCAAGAGCATCTATATAATGTAAGTTCTTCCCCAAAGAGAATGTGTGTACACGATAGTAAAAAAAACGCCTCCTGCGACATAGTTCTTTTTGGTGCTTCCGGTGTTACGTGTGTGCGAAACTAAGAACCAAACTGAGAAAAAAGGGTAAATATTGCCGGAAGACGCGGCTTCAAATCTCACCTAGTTTTCGGTCAAAGTTCAAGGATAAGTTAATAACAGTGTGTAGATTTTTCTCCCCGGTGGCTGCGGCCAGGGACCCTTTGTCACCCTAGAAGATGAGTTAGTCCATGTTGCCAAAGGTCTGACCCTTTGACATGCGTGTTCTATACCCACTCCCTCCCCTCATGTTTGATACTCTTGCCATATATATAACAAAAAGAAGCAATAGCTCAGCGGGCAACAGCGGGCCAATCAAATCCTGTTTTGGTCTCGAGCCCGTGCCTTGCATACCTTTGTCCTATCCATGGCATCTTGTCGCATGCGTTGTGTGCTGTGATAAATAGTCAGCCATGTCCAGGGCGCGGCACGGCATGGGTGGCGGTCACTTGCTTGTTACATACACTGTTGATTAATTTCCAATTGACTGCGCCGAGCCAAACAAATATTGACACGACTGACGTACATATAACTTGATAAATGTGGTCTTGTCTCTAGGGGTTGTAGAGGGGTCGGGGATCGGGTGGGGGGGGGAGGGGCGGAGGGGGCGGGGAGGGGAGCGGGGGTAGTAGGCGAGATGCGGTTGACTGCCGGCTCGATCGACACATATGTTTTCAGCTCTAGGATACGCACTTTTTCATGCTGACGGTTCTTATCCACCTGCTCCATGGTCAGAACGTGGCGTCCGATTCTCGCTTTTTAAACTCCCTACATGAGAAGCATCCAACTGTCGTATTCGACATGCGAAGTACGCCCTTATGTGTCTCATTTTAAAGAGATAAGCACTAATATCATTAGCGTTTCATAGTGTTTGTTATGGGACCAGAGTAATGTTTATACAACTCGTGTTATAACACAAGCCCAGATACGCGAGACAGATACTTTCTTTCTCTTCCCGCCGGGCGGTGGTTATTGCACAGGGGTGGCATTTTTCACCTTCAATATCCGCTGTGAAGATGTGTCTTTTTGCAATTGCCTTCTTTCTGTCGCAGTAATATTAGTACGCGGCCGAATTTGTTTGTAACAACGGACAGCTTGACCCGACCGTATTACCTCCAAGAAATCGATGAAACCGCCCGCCGAAGCCAAAGAACAAGTGCGGGTATAAAGTCCAATTGGATTTTATTCGAGGATATTCTTCGAACACAAAAATACTTCTGCACTTGGTACATTGCAAATTGTTCATTTAAGATACCGCTCCACGGCCACAGGGTCGCTTGCTTAAAACGATCATACACCTTTAATGCGATGTCGCCCTCTAACGACTGCAATTGCAAATAACACTGACTCTCGGTACGTCGGGGTGGTTGGGGTGTACCTTTGTGTGGTTGAGGTCGAAAACGCATTCCCTTTTAAAAAATATCAGGACCTGGATACTATGAATGCACCGGCACAAGAAAGGGTAAATGTATTACATAACAGATATAGATCTAAATGATTGACGTGGGACTGGGAACCAATTGTTTTGTTAATTGCAATTATAGCTTTTACTTCAGAGGCGACAGTGTTGAGCCTTTTATTAAGTGAATTCTATTCTTAATTGCTATATTTTACTCTTATTTAATAGCTCTTTTGTAACCATAGTGAAAGGCGTACTTTGTATTTTAGAAGAAAAAGTCGTTGCAATCTTACAATAAGTACCGAACGCCCTCTGAGATACCTGGTGTTAAATAACAGGGCTGTAAACTTGAAGTGTGCGCAGACAGCGACCATTTTTCTGTGTTTTGTCCAGTGCGAAAGGGTTATTGACCTTTGCCTTTTGACGGGTGGATGTTTTTATAGGCAGACAAATATACCCTGTATTCTTTTGTGTTTTAGTCTGTGTTTTTTTTTCTTCTGTTTTTCCCTTATCCAACAAGTCAACAGTCGGTAGCTTAAACGTATTAACCTGATATTTATATACTATCTTCCATTCATATGTCTCGCAGCAGTATATAAAAAACTCACTTTGGATTCACCGCTTGTCTACCCACCATTTGATTTGGGCTCTGTCATTTGTATTCGCTATGCAGAGAAGCTTTACTGCGCCCACCAACAAGGCTGGTGGATTCACCCTTCGTGAAGTTTAATTGTAAACTCACCGATTCTATTTTTTAAAAGGAATATACTGAATGAAACCAGGGGTCCACCCGAACCCCCAAGAACCCCCAAGAAGGCTGAAGTCCAAACCCCTGCAGGATCCGCTGTCACCGATCTACCTATTCCCGGACAGAAGATGTTATCATGTACTGCCGAGTGACCTAGCTTTTGTAGAACCCTGAGGCATATTTCGTGTCAAATAAAATAGCATTAAAGCCATGGAGCACATAGGTTAGACGGGTCGTCTTTATCCTGCACCATGAGATCTGTCCATCACATTGAGCACATCCTTTAATTAGCCAACCATGCTTATAGACACGTGTCAGTGAGACTTGCCCCGTTCTGTCAAGAGCTTTCCCTTTTCTGTGACAGCCTTGTGGCCACAGATATTTCACTTTCTGAATCCTTTAGAAGCTGCAAAAATGTACACGCCTTATAAATATATAGTTATCGTTACCAATATCGCGAGCACAATTGAGTTTGGCGATAAAGAACAAAAATGATGGTGGATTGTTTTGAATTGTTTCTTTTTTTTTTCTGCTTTGGCGGACATTGACTTATCAATTTCATGCTGACGTTGACACAGCTTCAATTGTTCGCTGGACAATGGTGTGAGGCGTTCTACTGTGAGGTACGTTGTGTCCCATTCAAACGCTTTGAATGTCTCAGACGCCAATAAAAGACATTCCGCGCGTGCGACGCTTCGTCCAAAGCGTTGCCCTCGCGACTGCTATGGTCACCATGACGAACGCCTTACTTTGCACTAAAATGACATATGAAGTGCAAGGATTTTATGTTGTCTGTAGTCCGGCGTAGCATTTCGTGGTGGAGTTTGCATTTGCATTTTGCTATTGCTTTCATGTTACCGCCGAATGACTAAATTCGTGTATACAGGGATGGTAACAATAGTCGAACCCAGGTGCGTTTTTATGTATATTGTCAGTGGTGTAGGTGATAGGTGTTGTCATTGTAACAAAAGATAAATGCGAGAATTTTTTTGGGCCGTACCGTTGTAATGTTTTTTAATGCGGTAACCTGGGTCAGGATCTATATTTTATTACTTCTATCTTTGAATTTAATCATCAACGTAGGCTAAGGCTTCGGAAGGCTCTCGGGCTTAGTGGCCGCATCGTAAGGATTACCGTTATCGTCGGGTGTGTTATCCCAGTAAACATGACATTACCGGGCCAGCGCTGGCTGACAATAGCCTGGAGGCGGCAACGCCGGCAAGTGTGAGCCGGCCCGGCTGCTGACGTCGGACCAGTCACGTGTCGCCAACCGCTCATGTGCTGGGCTGACGTCGGCCGAGTGACTGCAAACGCGTGACTGTGAAGCACACAATGAATAAAACACAAATTGGCGCTGTAGTGGTTTACAGAAAGTTTGACTTAACTTCAGATACACAGTAGCTAAAACTGAATGATTAATATCCTCGAAATATCAAATATCATTAGTTTTAGTCGATCTGAGGGACTTTTGTCTGATAATGCGCCGCTGTACACACATTTTGAATTTCGTTTGGGGTTGAAATAAACCAGTGTTCGTCGCGCTTCACTTTAGACGCCGTCTTGTTACTTTTCACTCGGAATGAGAGACAGTTCAGGTGTTGATGTTATTGATTCTTGAAACAAGCTACACTGTCACTGACCTTATCTATGATTTCATTGATAAGGCTGCAGCAAAGAAGCGGTACTTTGACTAGACGTCTGTGAAATACTATATACAGCCGACGTATATATAGGGGTGTCGTGTTAACTGTGACGTGCATGCCCGGGCCTGGATACGAACTCAGGAATTGATCCGTGGTCCTTCCGTATGTTCTTCTAACCCATCACTCGTAAACCCATTGCTTCCATGAACTATCCCTACTCACCGCCGCGTCCTCCTAACATGCCAGTCCTCTCATCTTCTATCTATTCGCCTCAGTTACGAGTTTCGCCACTACTACTAACTAGTCACTTTTCTTCTGAAACTTCAAAGTCGTTCTTCCCGTCTTCCCCTGGCATTCCCAACAGCTCTTCTTCTAAAATGCAATTCCTCTTATCCTTTCCTGGCACTATCGTCTTGCGTCTTGCGCAATTCTCGCGTGTTTTCACATTGACCGTGAATAAATGCCAGGCTTTGATCGGATTAAAATTGTTTTGTTGGGATCCTTATAACTTCTACATTAGCCTGACACAACGCATATATACCAGTAACCCTATAATGCTGTCGTGTGCGGTTTACGTTGGTTGAATTGTAAGTTTGAATTGAATTGTAAATTTGAAAGTAGATGACATTTCTTCTGTTTTTTTCTCCTCTCGTAATACTGTTCCAGCATACAGCGTTACAAAAGTTCATGTAACGGGTGATAACTATGGTATTGTAGCCCAAAGGATATCTGCATCCGCCCGTAAAGTAGTCCCTTGTTGATTGTCCCCGTTCACGCATGCGTTCTACCATAGTTTCTGACAGGCTACAACTGGATGGTCTAGTTGAGGACAAAAATTTGAATTGCATATTGACATAAATCACAGGTGTTACGTTGTTTCGAAATAAACCAGAAAAAAACCTTCCCGCAAGCGCCGAAAAACTCTGCCGTACAAGACCTGGGCGTCTATATTATTTGAGACAGACAGACGGACTTGAGAAAGACCGGATATTTATCAACTCTATTTGGGGACGAGGGTTCGGGCAACGATAGGGCGGGCGAGGGGGGATTGGAGAACATTGAGGGAGACCCTTCTTACCGCACCATATTACACCATTGTGACTCTGTTGGAGTGTTTTGTGATAACGATTTTTTGTTCAGGATACACTTGCGGGTAAACCAGTTTTTACATGCCGGTCGCTGGAAGCCGTGCTTTGTTAGTGATATAAGCTCTGTCAGACTTCAAAGATAGTAGGGAAGGTAAATGTAAAAGAAAAAAGAGATAACGGCACACAAAACATAAATACTCGGAGGAAAAGACTGGCATAGAAAAATGGAATTTAAGTGGTTTAGATTTCATTTACGGTGAGGCGAGCCCAGTCATGAAGATCAACTCCAAGAGCCGATGAATCTTAACAAAAGATTCGTAAAGTTACGGAACGAAACGCCAGTTACGTTATTTTACTGGGACTACATGGACTTAAAAGATGTACCAAACTTTATCTGCGTGGCGGCAGTGCGACGTCGCCAAGGCTAAAACGAATCCATTCGTTCACCAGCTAATTGATTCACTATAAATGAATCAATTCATTTAAAACTTATCGATTCATTCGAAACAAATCAATTAATTCAAAACGAATCGATTCATTCAAGACGAGTCGATTCATTCAAAACGAATCGATTCATTCAAAACTATTCCATTCAAACTGTTTTCTTGTAAGACGACTTTCAAGCCATTTAGTCAGCTGAACGTGACTCCTATAGACAAGTGTTCTGTTGCTTGTCCGAAAAATAGAGCGACAATTCAGCTCGTTGTTATGTTCTCAGGTGAAAACATATTGATATATTTCTCACTGCACTCACCGCCCCCCCCCCCCCTCCCCCCCCAATCATTAGTCTGTGCATATGGCATGAGCTTTTAACCCGCCGTTTGGTATCTTGTTTAATGCAATGCACCGTGAGTGCCTGCCCCCAAGCAATTATTCAACAGCCCTAAATGAAATGTAACAAGGTAAGGTCACGGGGTCATGACAGACATGGGACTACGTGCAACAACGCGCCTGTTCCGGTATATGAAGTGGGTCAGGATGGATGTCTATCTCATGGGGTCTGCGTATAGTATTCCAATGTCACCAGTCACGCTCGTTGCAGAGGGCGGAAAAACACGATAAGGATATAACTTTAGCGCAACAATGAACGAGACGGGTGTTGGCACTAGTGAGATGGTTGTTGGCACTGGTGAGATGGTTGTTGGCACTGATGAGATGGTTGTTGGCACTGGTGAGATGGTTGTTGGCACTGGTGAGATGGTTGTTGGCACTGGTGAGACGACTCGTTCACAACTCACAAGCCATAGTTTTTCATGGGTCGGGTAGATATACTTGTGGACGATACATGCATGTGGTTTTCTAGCTCATGTTTTTTGTTGAACTAGTGAAATATATAGCATTACCTATTATACATGACATATCACACTGTCTGCTGATAATGCAGGAAATGTAAAAAACGTGACTTTGTAGGTGGATATCCATTATACAACGAATTACGCCTTAAGCATATACAATTCAAAGGAGCAAATAGACCAGACAAATTTAGAAAAACACTTTTTGTAGGCGGTGAAATAGCTGGGTATATGACTAAATTCATGTTAAGAATAATACTAACGTGACTACAGTAGAAATACAGCTTCATTATGTTAATCAAGTTCTGGCAGTTGCGCCGCAGCCATGTTTACGAGCTGTTCCAAGATGTTCCCCCGCACTCTTCGAGATTCGTCCAGCATTTCTCCTGTTTTTTGTCACACCTTGATTAATACGCAATATCCATATTCAGCAATTAAAATTGTAATAATTAACATAGTGACTTTTGTTTTGAAGACATATGTTCTTCTGGTAGCCATTTCGTTTGTTCATCGATGCATACCTTAATGTACAGACATTGAAGTAAGCTCCTATAAGCTCTATAGCGAGTAGTCATGATCTTGCGCCGAACTCGCGCGAAATTACACCGCTTATTACAGAAATGTTTATCAGAAATAATAAACACAACTGAGACTCTTGCCCCCGGGCAGTTTTGCCCCCGGGCAGAGGTCACAGGGGCCCTGCTTGCGATACGTTCGCTACACGAAAGGAACCTGTCATTATCGTCTTGTCTTTAACCGCTAGAGGGCCCACTGGCGACAACACTACATTTCGGAGCCTCAGTTGCAATGTCAAATGTCGTCTGCCGCAGTCGCCATGTCAAATGTCGTCTGCCGCAGTCGCCATGTCAATTGTCGTCTGCCATAGACGCCATGTCGGTGGTAGAGGACGGGGGGCCATCAGTTCGTCGCCCCAATGGGATGTAACTCAACAGGGGAGGTATGTCTTGAAACCATGGACGGGTATATTATAGAACTGCGAGTTGAGAATAGTTTCAGAGAAAATACATATATATATATATATATTGAGAGAGAGAGAGAGATGCTGTACGTCCCGGTAGCCTCGCCGAGAGTGTAGTATACACTAACGTACCATAGGATTGGACAGGTAAATGCGCGGGGCGTGGCCGAGCTTATGCGGGCCTCCCACACAGACAAAGGACGTCACATGACAAGGTCGCTACAGCCAGCTGAAATTATCGTTTTTGCCAAACTTCTTCAATAGCCTTCGCTAAGATATCGCAGGGTGGGCACGGCGCCTCTCTAACTGCCACTACCCCAGGCACTCACCGTTGCATGTATAGCGGCGCATTCAATCGCTCAACCTGTATGTCTTTATCATCCTATTTGATCGTGGTTAGAAATATGGCACCATTAGAAGCACAAGGCAAGGGGCGATGAAACATTTCCGAGCAGAGATCCCTATCGGCTCAGGCGAAACGTTATACTGTAATTTGCGTTGAACGTACCTTTAAAGCCTTGAAATACACCTCGAATAGCAGTGCTTACAATGCTAATGAGGCCCGAACTCAGTCGATATCACGCTTCCACCTCTTGGTGCCATACAAAAGAATTTGCTGATGGGGAGGGGTGTAAGGGCGTAGCTCAGTTGGATAAGCTGATTTATGTCCACAGCAAGGTCGGGCGATAATTGGGCGTTTTGTTCTTCTGTCCACAAGACGGATTCATAATACCGTAATTATGTGATCACATTATTTCCGAAACGGCTCGTGTTTGCTATGAATGGCCTGCACCCATATGTAGCCTCTTATTTTGGGCATTGAGTTAATTGAGTTGGTCGTGAATTATAAGATAGTGACTCAATGTCGGACAGGTCCGGCTCATGCCCTGTCCAAATGGCGCAGGCTCACTGCCAACTTCGTAGTGGCAACTAGCAAGACTAAAAACACTTGACGCCGGAATGTGCCAAGCAAGATCTGCTGTGGCCATAGCGGGATGGGGGGAGGGGGGGAGGAGGCAATCTATTTTGATTCACACCCCATTGGAGATCTTCCCATCTGTATAACAATGCCACTGAGACTGATATATCACGTTAGTTTATACCCTGCGTGCCTCCTCGCGGGTCTTGCCAAGGATAGAGTTGTATCTATGAGCAGGTGGAGAGGCGCCAGAATTATGACCAGAACGAGCGATAAGGGCAAACGATGAAGGCAGAGGTATATACCCTTTCCATAGATCTGCGGGGACAGCTATGGAATGGGTGTGCAGCCCGTCAAACTTCTTAAAGATATTTTACATGCACATGTTGTAGTGTTGTTAAATGTGAATCTAATCTTTCAGGTAGTATATTAATTATGCCAATTGTCTTTAATTGGCGGGAAATATCTGTATAACTTTTTTATGTTTTCCAAAGATAATTTATTTAGGACATGAAATTGTGCATATTTATGCTATAAATTGACTTCAGTGTGATCCTAAAGTCGTCACGATTGAGGGCCATCCAGCACCCAATGACACAGATTGAGGTCGTTAACACACGATCATGACCCGGACCTCATCATCTGCGCCTAGATATGACAAGCTCGGACTTCAAGGTTACCCGACCGGCGCGTTGAAAGCCAGGGTTCTGAATGCGACAGATACACATCCTTTGAACTGGCGATGTATATAGATCGGACTCGTTGAATGAATTACTTGAATTAATTACTTACCGTCTATTTTACGGTAAAAATGGACGTCAAGGCCGGTGCATGATGGGATCGAAGGGAGTTGACGCAGGCATTCTAACGACGGCGTCTCCATGTCTGTTGTCATGACGCCAAGAGGAGCGCGCGATGCCCTGTTGACACATACGGGCATTTACATATTTACCATGTGGTCACATCTTTGGTCCTGCCGAAGTGAGAACAGGTCAATTACGGTGCTGTTTAACTCGATCCGAGCATGAACCATCGGTTTCGAGAAATTGACATGACTCTATCATCACGGGAGAACAACAGGACGTTAGTGACAGTAATGGAGGGGCGAATACTCCGGGTGAGACACTTCATCTTTTCTTATGGGCAAATGAAATGCGACACGTTTTCAACCATCAAGGGGTTCGTCTTCATTTAAGCAAGTCAAAGAAGCGTTATTAAAGTGAGTGACCCTCGTCGACTCGCTTTGGACGGGACGAGATAAAGATAGAGAGAGAGAGAGAGAGAGAGGAGAGGGGAGGGTTCCACTTGTGTTCGCGGTATACATTTCGGTAACAGTGGTAAAAGACCCACGCCCGATTACATCTGAAAGCCTCGGTTTCGAGGTGTGGGTGAGCGTCGAATGCCGAGGTGAAATTGAACAGGCGCCGCCAGAGGGCGTTCGTTATTGTTATTGCTGCGGAGTCAGCGGACTGTCCACTATCCTCGGTTTCCATGTTTTAAAGAAAGCTCTATGTCAAGAAAGTGACTGGTGAGTGATGAAAAAAAATGTTGTTGACTTAAGGAAGGTTGTGGGGGTTTGACCGTGGGTTGTGAAGCGATGAGATGGGGTGGAGGTGGGGTTGTTTGCGATAAGTTGGGCAGGCGGGGCAAGGAGGCTAAGCTAGAAGGCTAGTGTCGGGGTAGGGACATTGGGAGCGGGGCAGGTGGACATAGTGTTACAATGGGTGTGGCAGGGGAGAGGGGTTGGGTTCATGCAGTGAATGTTAGGTGAAGCCATGAGAGACACCTCCACTGCATAAATGTCTCAGCGGCAGGCGAGAGGAAGATACCCATTGCGGTAGTCGTCGAGACAGAAACGAATCGGCACGTTTGTCGGGAGGAAGTATGAACCGCGGTCTGACCCCTGTAGTGTATTAACCCTTTGGTGTGACCTTCCGTATAACCTCTCAGTCTGCCCCTCGGTGTAACCCTATGCCCAATGATCACCGCTGAACCCGGGTCTAAATTTAGCCGTCTAAGCGGTCTTTTACATTGCGTTAAAAAGGTCCCTAACTGATCCACAGGCTAACTAACAGATTGATCTGAGGGTGTTAACTGCAGTCTGATCTCAAGTCTCAAACTTAGTCACACCCGGGGCCGCCTCGATAGTTCAGTGGGTTAGAGCGCTCGGTCTGGCCACCTGAGAGCTTAACGGCACGTGGATCGATGGTGCGCGCTCCGCTGTGGTCATGTCTGTGTGGTCGCAGGATAAAGATCCCATGTCTTTCTTCGCAAAAGAGTAGGGCTTACCCCCGGGAACATGGCTCGGCTCTTCGCTCCTTCTCCCATTGAAGCGATATGACCAGACGTGCTTAACGCGTCCTGAAGAAACAACCAATCTTAGTCGTTCCTTTCAGCTATCACATCAATGTGACCAACAGACTGATATGATCTAACCCCACAACCCCCTCATTACCCCTTCACAGCCCCACCCACAACATTACCGTTAGTCCTTGGCCCAGTGTAACGGTTATATGAGACACAAGCGAGACGGCAATCCAAGAAGGAATTGGCATCGTGGTTCGATAATCTATTGCCATCTTTAATTGATTAAGACTTGTCCATAATAATAATGATGGCTTTTCGCGTAACGACTTTTCATATACATGGATGAGGAACGGCTTGTCTTACTCCTGGCTATGATGACTATGATTATGTGATATGCCGATGTACATGTGACACCCCACCCCCTCCCTCCATCCCACCACAAGCCCCTACCCTCACTCAAAACCAACACGCAGCCCTCCCCGCCTTCGACTCACAGAACCACCCATCACCACCACCCACACCCGCCCCACGCCCCACACCCCACTCCGACCCACACTCACCCACATTCTGACTCCCTCCCACACACCCCGTTGACACACACCCTAGCATGGACCAAGACCCCACCCCAGCCTCACATACCCACCCACATTTTGACTTACGCCCCCCCCCACCCGCCTCCCGCTCTCCTCCGACCCACACCACCACTCTGACCCACCCACCCACCCACATTTTGACTCACGCCCCCCACCCCTCCCGCTCTCCTCCGACCCACACCACCACTCTGACCCACCCACCCACCTACATTTTGACTCACCCCCCTCCCTGGCCCACACGCCAATTCTCACCCACCCACACGCATCCATCGCTGGTGCATAAGAAACACCGTTTGATCTGTCATCTTGTCATTGAAGTCCCCTGCGACTGCACTATCGCCGCTATGCTGACCGTTGTAGTATTGCTACAACTGTACAAAGAGAGCAGAAATGATCTGGCAGCATCGACAGTAACCCCACCCCATCCCCTCCCCTTCTCTTCTACCCAACCCCTGTTAGGTATATATATATATACTAATGCGGGAAATACCTCAAAGCAACATGAAGGCGTGTTGCTAGCTCCAAGAAAGATAAAGGTCTGGTCAAAGGTCCCTCTGTGGCGATGTGTCGGGAGGCGAATTGGACGACAACGAAGTCCACCAACAAACAAACCATCCAACACGCCCCCCCCCCCCACACCCCTCCCCTCACGTGCCGCCCCCTCGTAGGACCGTCGGGTCCTCCCAGGAGTCACTTTCAACACTGTATTTTGCATACTGTGGTTGTCAGAGTGAATAATGCGAAGGCGTCGGGTTCGTGTTTGTAGATGGGTCAAGTTCTCCAGGTAACCAGCCCGAATCGTGTAACTACGGAGGAAGGTGCCTCACCTTGCCCCGTTCCCTTGGACCGGGCCTTTAACTCAGTGGGTTCGAGCGCTCGCATTGAGTGCTCTGGCCACCTGAGAGCCTAACGGCACGTGGATCGATGGTTCGAGCCCCGCTGTGGTCATGTCTGTGTGGTCGCAGTATAAAGATCCCACGCCCTTCTTCGCAAAGAGTAGGGGGTTATCCCCGGGACATGGCTCCACCCTCCTTTCCTTCTCCCATTGACGCGATATGACCAAAAGTGGTTAAAGCGTCCTGAATATACCACCAACCAACTTGACGTCCTTCTCAAACAGCACCATGCGGCCCAGTTGTCACTCTCTCGTACGCCAGCAGAGTCGTTATCGATGACGAATAAGATGGTATGTTTTCCCTAAATGTATCCATGATGAAATATCTATACCGAAGGAGATAGGGTTAAACATGGCTAAGAGGGAAGAGAACACACACTAAGCTGTGTGTAATATAATATGTCGAACTGCGATAAAACTTCATATGTCAATTGTAGTGCATTTTAAAGTAAGACGTGCACAATTTATTATTTTAGTAAATGCAAAGAACAGCTTGGGAGTTATGTTGAAACACAGTGGTACATAACGACGGTTCAGTTACGTATAAACGCATAAAAAGTGTATTAACCGAAAGGGTCAACATTCGCCATAACATGAGTAATATCTAATTGGCACACTTTGTGATACGATACCTGAGCATGTGGGAAGAATAGCATCGATAAATAAAACGAAATATAGGGGTAATAAGTTACCAGGTTACATCACTAAATGTACCCAAGCGAAGTACAGGCCCCAGGCCTCATAAAATATCAAAAAGAGGCTCAGGCGTAAATGTTAAATGGTGGTGTTATTTTCTCTGCACTACATTCCGCTGCTGGCTACTGTATAAGACACATGCACCGCGCACTTATACACGTACAAAAGAAACGGGGGGGATGAAGTTTGCGCTTTACAACACAATTATCACGCGATAGAAGGAGGAACATCCGTCGGTAGTTTTCCCTATTTAGGCGTAGGCATACACACAATTTGCACGAGGCTTGTTATGTTAGGACTTATGCAAGTCTCTTTATTTTCGATGACTTATTCGAGAAAATGATCGGTTTGACAGAAAATGTAAGTGATTTATTAATAACCGTTTTTTCAGCGCGGTCTGAGCATTGAAACAGAGCGCCACCGTGCGGGGAGATCGGCATGGCGTGGATACATTTCTTTGGGCCATGACCTGGTATAGCGAACTTGTAACAATGCTCCTCTGTGCCTGATAGAAGAAGTTTATTTCAAAGCAACAATGAGCCCGAGGCCCTCTTATTGAAAAAATGCAATACACATAATGACATGTGGCGGGTTCATACATTAATACACTGATACATTATTCAGGCTTGTCGATAGGGCTACGCCGTATGGTAATGAAATGTCCACATCGGTCATGTCCGGTGCATTTCGGGCAATGGCACCAGTCTAGTCCCTCACCTTTCAATGAGCTGCCATCTTCTCCTGACTGCTCGATCCTGTTTCAAACGGGCTACAATCGACATGCCGAATGAATGCGCGCACCCGACATGACATGTTGGTGTTTTAGGCCACTTTTGTGCACATACAGGCTAAATTGGGCCAAGGAACCTCCCGGGACGATGAAGGATGAAGGAATGAAACATGCCCCAGATTAGGTGCCCGAGCCCGGATTCGAACCCAGGACCTATTGATCTGCGGTCTAGTGCGCTAACCACTACACCAGGGAGGCCCCCGCGCGCACCCGACCCTGGTGAAAGAAGTGTAGGGACGTACCCGGGGTACTGAAGAAATGCACCCGGTATGTCGAACCGGCGGTGTCGCACGAAATGATTTACCTCGACATCGAGCGAGATTTACCCCGTCGGATCACGCAGAGAGCGATGACGGGTTTAATTAATTTTCAATTTCTGAGCAGCACGCTGCACCGCGTCTAGACTGTGGGAAGGCCGCGTACGCCGGGTACGCAATACACGTGGTCAATCGTGCGGCTCCAGGTTCTTGATATTCCGGCTATTATATACTATTATATACCGCTATTGTTACCGTCGAAATTGTGGGGAGGAAATGCCTTCCAGACATACATCATCCCCCCGCCCTAACACAGCCAAAGGTGAGCGATAATAAATGACTAGTCAGCGGTAATGGTACGGTATGGCGCGGCGAAGGGACGATATATTAACGTCGCGAGGCTGCGCACCGTCGCCACCACAAGTGTGGCAGGCCTCACACCCAGGCAACTGTCGCTACGCGCGTGCAAGTGCGGGGCTCCCCATCTTTAAAATGTTTCTTTTTTTGTCGCCATACATTTTTTTATATTTATGCGATTTTTTTATGCAAATATTCCAGATTTAATCGTGGCGTTATATGCTAGCAGTACATGAAGTTGGCATTCATCTAGTTATTTGTCATCTATACCCCTACCCCCCCCCCCGTCCCCCCCCCCCCCACACACTCACGCCCCCTAGCGATGTGTGTCTCATACCCTGGACTCGGCCGTGTATTTCCCACCCTGTTGTATGTAAGATGGAAGTGGTAGGATAGGCTTCATAAATAACCATCCTCACTTCAGCATGCTAAGACAAAGTCTTTCCGTTTCCACTTCAATCTCCACAGAGTAAAGTTCATCAGCTACAATTAGTTACAAAGGCCGAGGTATATTGCATATGAACTTGGTGTGTCCGGGGCGTGATCGTTACCCGTCTATTGCACAGTAATATGACGACACGATTATTGTTGAATAGTTATAGAAACATCGCTCCTTGCGCAGCGGAATGTTGGCTGCTTCCGTGTCTTGTCCGTGCTTTCGTGTCCTCTTCGCGCTTCCGTGTCTTGTCCGTGCTTTCGTGTCCTATCTGTGCTTTCGTGTCCTGTCCGTGCTTCCTTGTCTTGTCCGTGCTTTCGTGTCCTATCCGTGCTTTTGTGTCCTATCCGTGCTTCCGTGTCTTGTCCGTGCTTTCGTGTCCTATCTGTGCTTTCGTGTCCTGTCCGTGCTTCCGTGTCTTGTCCGTGCTTTCGTGTCCTGTCCGTGCTTCCTTGTCCTGTCCGTGCTTTCGTGTCCTGTCCGTGCTTCCGTGTCTTGTCCGTGCTTTCGTGTCCTATCTGTGCTTTCGTGTCTTGTCCGTGCTTCCTTGTCCTGTCCGTGCTTTTGTGTCCTGTCCGTGCTTCTTTGTCTTGTCCGTGCTTTCGTGTCCTATCTGTGCTTTCGTGTCTTGTCCGTGCTTCCTTGTCCTGTCCGTGCTTCCGTGTCTTGTCCGTGCTTTCGTGTCCTGTCCGTGCTTCCTTGTCCTGTCCGTGCTTTCGTGTCCTGTCCGTGCTTCCGTGTCTTGTCCGTGCTTTCGTGTCCTATCTGTGCTTTCGTGTCTTGTCCGTGCTTCCTTGTCCTGTCCGTGCTTTCGTGTCCTGTCCGTGCTTCCTTGTCCTGTCCGTGCTTCCTTGTCCTGTCCGTGCTTTCGTGTCCTGTCCGTGCTTCCTTGTCTTGTCCGTGCTTTCGTGTCCTATCTGTGCTTTCGTGTCCTGTCCGTGCTTCCGTGTCTTGTCCGTGCTTCCATGCCTTGTCGGTGTTTCCGTGTCTTGTCCGTGCTTCCGTGTCTTGTCCGTGCTTTCGTGTCTTGTCCGTGCTTCCATGCCTTGTCGGTGTTTCCGTGTCTTGTCCGTACTTCCGTGTCTTGTCCGTGCTTTCGTGTCTTGTCTGTGCTTCCTTGTCCTGTCCGTGCTTCCGTGTCTTGTCCGTGCTTCCATGCCTTGTCGGTGTTTCCGTGTCTTGTCCGTACTTCCGTGTCCTGTCCGTGCTTTCGTGTCTTGTCCGTGCTTCCTTGTCCTGTCCGTGCTTCCGTGTCTTGTCCGTGCTTCCATGCCTTGTCGGTGTTTCCGTGTCCTGTCCGTGCTTCCGTGTCTTGTCGGTGTTTCCGTGTCCTGTCCGTGCTTCCATGCCTTGTCGGTGTTTCCGTGTCCTGTCCGTGCTTCCGTGTCTTGTCCGTGCTTCCATGCCTTGTCGGTGTTTCCGTGTCTTGTCCGTGCTTCCGTGTCTTGTCCGTGCTTTCGTGTCCTAGCCATGCTTTCGTGTCTTGTCCTAGCCGTTGATATGAATCCTGGCAGTGAAGCCAGCAAACGACCACTTAAGAATAGCTAAGAATGTAAAAAAATAAGTAAAAAATTAAAAATTAAAAATTAAAAATTAAAATTAATAAAAACATTTAAAAAAAAATTAAACCCAATCATATGTCACTCTGATGAACAACAACGTATTGCGTTATTTGTACTATTCTAACTACGCTAGCAGTACTTGCAGCATGGTATCTTCGTGGCGTGAAGCTGTTTACGTAAATCTATAGTACTCCATCGTTGAAGCAATGATTATAATCAATAACTATCATTAAGGCTCAAGATTTAAGTGCTTGAGGGTCACTACGAATAGCACCCCTATTTATCATACCACTGTCCCCGGTCTGTTCACACCTCACCCATATCAAGCCCTAACCCCGTGCATAAATCTCCCCCGGCATGCCTTGACCCTGTCACACTCTCACCTGACCTTGACCCTCATGGCCAGCCGTGACCTTTAAACGCGATGCTACTGATACGAGGATGACCTTGAGCTTGGCAACCCCGGGCGTGGACGCAAGGGTAAGGTGAGTGGATCCAAGGGTAGGGTAGGTCAGGGTCAGGGTCAAGGGATATTCGAGGTCAGCCAAAACCCGATCCACGTGATCGTCGTCGGTGGCTAAAAGAGGGTGGGGGGGGGGGTGTCATGGTTCTGGCCGGGTGTTCGAGGATAGCCGCTAGCCACCCAGACCCCTCCCCCCCCCCCGCCCGCCCTTCCTCCCACACACATACGCACACATTCCCCGCCCCCGCCTCTGCCCCCAATCACCGATGCAGACGCCACGGTACCCTTACCACACCCCATATATAACGCAGATAATACCGCAGTCGGCATGTAGACATACATACCACATACCGCCAGGGAAAGAAATAAAGTGACCATCCTCTCCCACGCACCCCCTCCCCTCCCCTCGCCGTCCCCCTCCCCCCCCCCCCCCCCCCCTTCACCTCCCCTCCCCCTTTGCCTCCCCCTCAATTGGCCTACTCATACAGCAAGTATGGCTAGGATTTTAATAAGCGCCACAAGCCTGGCGCCCATGCGGAGTAATCACTTTAAGTGGCGCCCACAGACGGCACCATATTGTTCGAGTTATATGTCGCCGTCGCGTCACACTCGCCCTAGCTGTCGCCGACACGTATGGCGTCTTTTCAAGCCACTTCTCCTGCTCACTGAAACCACCGCTGGAGATGAGCGAACGCTAAGGGCGGTCGTAAACTCACTGCCGGGGAGGTGTCCCCTAAAGTATATCCACGTGAAACTGTTACGTCAACTGACACAATGCGATGCAAGCGCCGTCGCCTCTTGGGTGTTCCTCTGAGCGAAGTAGCTTCCACTGCCGAGTGTATCGTAAGGAAGCTCATTTGTAATTTATAAGAAGCATTTAAGAATAATCGGGAAGTTGAATCGGATAACAATTTAATCAATGTTATCATAAAAACATCAACATGATGAAAATGAGTGTCAACTACTTTGTGAGAGACTATAGAGCGAATATATATCTATGTTAGGTACAAGCGGTCTAACAAATAATACTGCTGTTAAGCTATTTTATGCTTAAAGACTCTTCAGTGGTCACATATTCCTCAATATATGTATTTCCATGAATCCACAGCAAAGGTATTATTTACGGACTATACAAATTAGTTTAATAAAAATTGGTGGTCCATAACGACCAAAAATGGTTATCACTAAATAACATAAAATTATCAAAATGGTAATCACTAAATAACATAACATAACTTATCGATCTACAGTTGTTAGGATCATATCATCATATTTGTGTCTGAACCGAGCTGTTGCTGTATGTACCACGAGAACTCGGCTCTTCAACAAGGCGGCGCGATCCTTTATTAGCGGATACAAACGCGGTGAATGTAGACATTCAACGTCGGAGTCCATGGCAAGCTGCACCGCGGCAAGTCAAGAAAGTCAAGCAGCCAATAGCGTCGAAGGCTTTTTCGGGCTCTACTTTGCCTGCGCTTGAGGCGTCAGGCGTCGCGAGAGTTTTTTTTTTCATCTCTACACAGCCGTTTTCGGGAGAAGTCAGTTTGGTTCGGTTGACTGCGCGCCCATTCGCTTGCTTCGCGGCCGGTGGTGGTTCGCTCACCAGCTCGCCATTCACCACAGGCACGCGAGGCCCACTCAGCCACTGACTGGTCCAGGTTGATACATAGCCATAGGCGGTCCAACCCACCAGTGGCTATATAAGAGTATCCTAAAGGGGGGACTTCAACGATCAATTGGAAGCGCGCAGCCCACGCACATGAAGCTTGATCTGACAGTTGCTTGACTTGCGGGACTCGGCCAGGATACTTGAACTTCTCTGTATGTCCAGCTCCGTAGTGATATTATATGTTCGGAGCGTCACGGAAGAAATGACAAGAACATTATCATTGTTTGCGCCCCATTTCTATTCAAGCGGCAAATCTTAATTGCAGAGCCCGAGGTTAGCCGCGGATTGACACGAGGCTAGGGGGGGTTTGCGGTCATCAGGACATCTTTTACTAGACCACTGTTCATGACACTTCCTGCAGGACGCAATTGCCATAGCCTTCGCTGTTTTATTTTATTATGGTATTCTCTGGACATGAGCTCCGCAGTTAACCCATTGGACCTCTGGATCCATACATCGGATTCGGATCATCCTAGTTTTCCCATGATGCCACGCGTCTGAATTGACAAGTCTGAAGATGAAGGTGCACATGGAGAACAGAAAACCGAAGATGATGGATGACGTCACCAGATTGGATACCATGATGTGTAATCGAGACTTTTCCACAGATCTCGAGAAGGAGCTCTTCAGCCTCATCACGTCCGGACAGGATCCCGACGAGTCAATGGATATGCTGGGCTCCCTGGATCTGGCCGTGCAGGATGCTAATAACGTGACCACAGTCGCCTCGGATATGACGGTCGGCAACACTCAAAAGTCGGAAACGGAGAACACAGACAGCGACTCCAGAGAAAGTCGTTCGGGATCATCTTCGTCCGCCTCCTCCGGGACGCAGAATGACGGGGATGACCACAGGGGTGACTTTAACGGCAACGGCGACGGCGAAGAGGGAGACGGCGGGAGGAGAAGCAAATCCCGAAGAATCTCGCTTCGGAATCAGACGCGGGAGTACGACCTACGCAAGACTTCGGTCCTCAACCGCATCGAGGTGGAGATCAAGCGGAAGAAGCCGCGTCAGCCGAAGCCGAAGAACAAGCCGCCGCCGCTGAGCAAGTACCGGCGGAAGACGGCCAACGCCCGGGAGAGGGGCCGCATGCAGGAGATGAACGACGCCTTCGAGGTGCTGCGCCAAGCGGTGCCAGACTTCCCAGCGGACACCGCTGGCAAGCTGACCAAGATCACCACGCTTCGCCTGGCTCTCAACTACATAGGGGCGCTGCGGGGTCTCCTGGGATACCCCGACGACGACGACGGCGGCGACAATTCCACGTCGTCCTCACCGTCGCCACAAGATGTCACCCCACGCGGAACTGGTGACGACGGGGAAGCCATCGGGTCGAGGACGGGAGCGGCGTCGTATCAAACTGACTTGGGTGTTGATGAGTCTGAAATGGAGACTGGTGACCTAGGGTCGTTATCCCCGTCGTTATCTTTTGCATCTGTCCCGAGTACATCCGCTGTGTCTTACTCCCTCCCCACCCCCTGTCTGCAGACCCTCCCGGCTTCGTCTTCGTCTTCGGGTTTGGGTTCGGGTTCCGGTTCGGCATCCCCCGGCATAGCGCTCTCAGCGTCACCAACGATGACGTCATCCTTACCCTCATCCTCAATGCCATCATCCTTGCCCTCACCAACGGTCTCGGGTGGAGGCGGCAGGGGCAGCAACAACAGCGGCAGCGGCAGCGACTCATGCGCCAGTCCAGAGGGCAGCACGGGGCATGGAGCGGACTTCACGCTGGCCTTCCCCGGGTTTTATCCGGTGGGAGCCGCGACCTTGTCCGAGTCCGACAGGGCCATGTCCTGCGGGTCCTCCCACTTTAGCGGTCTGGATTCAGAGGGTGAATCGCTCGGGTGATCTTCCACCCCCTGCTCTTCCCTCCTGGTCCACCTCCCTGCTTCACCCTCCTGGTCCACCCCCCTGCTCCACCCCTGCTTCACCCCCTGCTGTACGCCCTGCTCCACCCTCCTGCTCCACCACCCTGCTCCACCTCGTTGTGTGTCACGGCTTTAATCCAGTATATGAGAGGCGGACCATTACACCTGCATCCATATATATCTCCATATGTGGTCAGTATTGAATTTGGGGGGGGGGGGGATTTGTTAGCGCAAACCGCTCCTTGATTTACGGCTTGAAAGGCTGAAAGGCCTGGCTTGGCTTTACCGATGACGACCATCGCAGGAATGGAATTTCTACCTCTGAGAGTGCGGAAGACACCGTGGCCATTAGCGAATTATTGATGGTAAAAATAAATTATAGATTGGACTTTAACTTGGACTTGAACTTGGAATCGCTTCTATTCCGCACGCTGCGGACGCGTGATGAAATAAATGGAAGCCAATCAGATCACCGCCTGCTTGTTTGGACCGTAACTTGATAGACATAGAGGACGTCCACTCCCACATCTTTGACAGGGACGCAGCTCTCTAAGCATTAGTGTATATATATATATATATATATGTATATAGATATATAGACAGCGTGTGCCTCCGAGAGACTATTGTCAAAGCCCTGGCACCAGGCCAACACATAACGCATGGTGTGTGGTACTTACTGGGTGTCCCCTTCACTTTACCGCCACTCACCGCAGGCTGCGTCCACAACACACATTTGTCGTAAGTTACGGGTTCCTGTACATTATTGTGACTATAGATTATAGCTATCTTGTTACGTTTCACGCTGTCCACATTTATACATCTGGACAATACGGTTCAAGTACGTGTATATACAGTTAGTTTGTCCATTCCATTGCTCGAATGGCAACAAATGTTAGTTTCAGTTGATTTTCAATTTTTTTAGTTCAGTCGTGATCCACGAAGACACTGATATTATGGTGCTCATGTATGTTCAAATTTACTTCGATAGGAAACCTCGGTGAAAGTCGAATGGCAAAAAGTGCATTTTGACAAATTACAGTTATGTCGCGTTAGCTATCATATACAGAACGTCCACTATACTGTTAATTGCTAATGATTGTTAGGAACTATTGTTTTATTATTAGATGTTGTATGTCTCGATCACCTGATAACTCATTCCATCAACATATACAATGAAAGTAAATAGATATTAGTATGAATAGTTTGAAGAATGTACGTAAATTATTGAAGGGAATGTTGTCGTAGTTGGCAAAATGTGTTTGCCTTGGGTATCAGCAGGAATAAAATGGTGGATTTCCATATTGGAGAGTTTAATGCAAAGTGAATTGCTTTTATTGATAAGATCGCACAACAAAAACAGGAGAGAGGAGAGGTTACTTTGCTTATCTTATGACGTCTGTTGAAATGTGCACTTTTTAAACAAATTGTGTAACGATATGTTTATTCTGTTGTCGGTTGAGGATCTATTTATATATTTTTCGTGCGAAGGTAGCGTTCGTTCAGCATTCGTCTTAGTTTCATTGCATCTACTAACCATTGTTTTCATCTATGATGGGGCATCTTGAGTTACATATTTGCCTATGATGTAGCTTAATGCCGACGTTTCCATTAGCTTTCTTTGCTTATGAGGATCACTAAGGAAAGCTGGAGAATCATATAGTTGTTTTGGAGACTTTAACGTCATAACATTGTGTTGGAGACTTTGACGTCATAATACTGTTTTGGCGACTTTAACGTCATAATACTGTTCTGTAGACTTTAACAATATTCAATTGATAACGATTATGTACGTGTGACAGGTGACGAAGCATCCTGGTGTGTTTTTATAGTAAGGCTCTGAAGTTTAATTAATACAAAAATGTATTATAACAAGATGTGGTGGGCAGAATGGTCACGAAAGTCGCCTGTTGCTACGAAACAGCTATAACGACCTAGGGGCAGCCCACAATCCTAGGAGCGTAGTGGGGCCCGCTGGACCTCAGTGTTGACAGCGGACTTAGAGCTCGTCTGTCGCATTCATTTGAGTGGCTTCTTAAGGCAACCCAGGAATGAAAGGTTGGGCTTCGAACCAAGGCATTACTTTCAGCGAACATACTTCTTTAAAGATAATGTTTATGCGACGCGTTTGGGATGAAAGCCAAACACGTTCCCCGTTTCTGGGTCAAGGAGATGCGATTGAGGAAAATACGCGAGGAAACAAGCGATAGGGACGGTGATTGAGGGGTGGGAGGGACGGGTAGGGTAGGGTAGGGTGTTGCCAGGGGTCGAGGTGGAGCTTGCTGCCATCACGCACGATGCATACTGTTGTTGAAGGTCATAACACCTGGAAAATATATATCTCACCTGTCTTTGATAGCCACACGCCGCGTGAAATACACACCTGAAATGCACAGTTGAGAGGCTCTTTCATTGCCACCTATTGCTCCGCACATTTGCTTTTTAATAGCTGCCGCGCCTTCCAGTTATGAACTACAGGCACTTGAGGGGCGATGTGGATGGGCTTATGTTTATCACCCTCGGGGACGACGTGAATTAAAGTCCCCCATCAAAGGGCATGATATGGCCTGTCTAGGAGGATGTAGCAGTTATAATATTGTTATTGGAAAGGCACCCCTTCAAGGTGGCAGGGGAGGATTTACTATATCCAAATGCAAATTTAAGACACCGACATGTGTGGCGGCGTAATAACCTGACAACATAAATCGTGGCGGTCCCACAAAGAAGTCATTTTGTGATGCATGTCGGAGTTGTTACACACCCTCATCCCGGGTATAGCTATTCAGGGTATGATTTTTCTGAATTCTGAGTGACGGTGAATTGTATGTATACGAAGAAACTTTGTTAATGTAGATTAAGACGCTGCACTGCTTAATAAATTGACGAATTGTCAACGCTCTATCTGTCTCTCTATGTCTCTCTCTCTCTTTCTCTCTCTCTCACTCCCTCTCTCTCTCTCACACACACACGTTCTCTCGCGTTTTATCTTCGCTTGCCTCCTATCTTGTTAAGTGTGACGATACCTGTGTATATAATTTGTGTATGGAATAATTGATTCATTCTTTGTATACACATATTGTAATGCGTTCAACATCCTTGAGTCTGTGAAATAAAGAATACATAGAAGAAGAGTTCCTAGTTGTGATTCATTGCTGCCTCACATATATACGTCACGTTCGGTTTATTCTCTTTCCCGGACAAACCCGCTTGGTTCATTCTTTATTTCTCTGCCCGGTCGCAAGTTTAAAAATATCAGTTCTATCTTCTTTTCATCACAAATGTCCGCTCCACAGGGGTATCTTTTTCATCACAAATGTCCGCTCCACAGGCATCAAGGGGCACCAGCGGAACCCCTCCCCCCACCACCAGATTTGCATAATAGTGCCCCCCCCCCTACACCCCGGGGGCTGGTAATGTTTTCTCTGAAATCCATTTATGTCTTTAGGTCCTTATTGCAGACATATATATAGCGTACAATATAGATAAAACGGAATTTATGTCTTCCCTTGTCACGGAGACGTGTTGCATGCATGCGCAAATCGCATGGACAAGCGTGGCGTCTTGGCGTACTACCTCATCAAAAGTGGGCCATCGCGGCTGTGTTGTGGATGTAGCTACATATGCTAACGTATATTCACTGAATCGGGAGGTCAGACCGTCAATACTTATCCTGTAAAAACGTACACATATGAATTAAATGTCATTTATGTACTACAAATATTTGCATGAGCAGCTAAGACATCATTCCTGTGATCACTTTGTAACACTATTTATACAACGTCCAGACATCCTAAACCTATTTTACAATCTATCATGTGAATAGCATATGTTGACAAACTTAATTATATGAAGTTATACTACAGCATGCGAGAGAGACAGTACGCCATTAAATGCATGATGATCACTGATGCAGTTTCTACCATTACAAATTTAGATATATATAATAAGTCTGCCTCTTTAAAAATGTGTCTCTTTAAAAAATTAACACCAAGAAAATCAACGACATCCAACATATTTCAGAAATATGTCTTCAAAAGTCATCATAGAGGTTGATAAATGTTGTAGGAGCCGCTCGACATACCGCTCGTGCCCATTGCCGAGTATAACCTAGGATTGCCCGGCATATGGCGTTACTATACCAACAAGAGCGTGACTTCTATAGTCTTATGCTTGACCTTTCGGTCACGGATGAATACGGTTGAGGAACATGATATTCTGGACATCCTCCGAGCTGCCTCGTAAACCTCTCCAGTAACGGGACCCAGTAATAGGGTAGTGTGTGGATAGCGGGTCGTGGGTGAAGGGAGACTGACCTATGGCTACACCGGCAATGACCAGGTACATTGAGCAGCCTTGAAGGGGTAATAGTCCCTTGATTAAGTACAGTCAGGTAAACATATAGGTCCTTCGGTAAACTCGACTGAATTAAAGTCACCCGCCACAAGTACACAATGGTAATTCGCCCATATTTACTGTTGGCATGACACGTTATCATCAATGCCATGAAATATGACTTCCTTTCCCTGACACGGAATCGGAACAGATATCAGTGCGCGCAAATTCATATTTAGTTGCACGTCGATGGTGTTGAAATTTCAGCACTACCCAGATGCTGATGTATAATATCATATATGATATCGCCCACTTATCGGATATTAGATTTGTATTCAGACATATCTGACAGCTGAATGGAACTCCAATACGGACCACACGTAGCGTTTGAGACACTCGGCAGCATCGTCGATTATTCGGGTCTTTTTATCACAGGGTTGGGACCTTAAAGGTTTGACCTCGCTAGCGTCTACGTGCTACTCTGGTGACCTTCAGCTATTGCTCTTCTGTAATGTACAGTCATTTAGAGATTGTCCGAAACTGCCCTTTACCCGCCAATGTGTGTTTGAGAGAGAGAAAAAACGCTGAAGTATAATTTTCGCGACCGCGGCCTTAACCCGTGACCTTCCCATTCAGGAGAAGATCCTCGAGATAGGTTGGACCATTCTGTGTGAAATATGTTCGTGCCGCCCGGGCAATTGTGGAGTCGACGTAGTCTACACACGGTTGGCAGAAGTCCACACTTCCCATTTATAACCCGGAAATTCTATACCACTAGAGACCCCTTTACGTAGATATCGTTTTTTTTTCCGCTATAGCTAGCCAGCTATATTGACCATCCGTGTCGGTTTGTATGTATGTGTGTCTGTGTTGGTACCAGGTGATGTAGCGGTAGGTGGCCCTGGTCTGCATGAATGGATCCTTACAGACGGGTACTTTCCTTGCCCGGTGGTCAACTGGTCGGTGCGTTGTCCACGACGGGATATTATGCCGTGTAGCGCGGTGTGTAGATGGATGGCCGAAATGATGTGGTATAGTTATAATAACGGAGGTGTGGGGAGGGGGAGGGGGGGGGTCCTCGACCCAGGAGGGTTGACTGGGAGATTTATTGATGGTACGTGAGGCTGCGCAGTCACCCGTGTTCAAGGAATGGGGGTGATCGGTCCCTGCACAGGCCCACCGCCCCCCCCCCCTCCTCCAACCTACCGCAAGACCACCCAACCTCTCCCACCACCCCGACCGTGACTCCACGTACCTGCCCTCCATGTGGTGACCACCGGTTAGTCGATTGAAAATCAGTGCCACAGGTCCATTGAGCTGCGGTTGTGGGGCAGGCTGGGCGCTGGCTTTGTGTAACGGGAACTGGGGCTGTGAGAAAGGTGTTAAAGGTGAAATAAGCATGCAACTAATGCTTCATGAGAGCGGAAGTTAACATATATTGCAATTAATAATTGCAATTGTGATAACTGCAATAATTGAAGTTTAATTTTTTCAGGTTGTGTTATAGATACCTTTGCATCGCATCCAGGGGTCCCAGGCAGAATATAAAATGTGGTTGTACCTTTTATTGAATCAGATGCATGGTAAATGTGGTTGTGACTTTGATTGGGCTATGATAAGTGTGGTTGAGACTTTTATTAGTCTATGATAAATGTGGTTGTGACTTTGATTGGGCTATGATAAGTGTGGTTGAGACTTATATTAGTCTATGATAAATGTGGTTGTGACTTTGATTGCTGCATGATAAGTATGTTCATGTATGACATGATGTATTCTTACTACCGACGATGTCACGACGACGCTCCATCCTTCCATATAAACCATTCTTACTACCGACGATGTCACGACGACGCTCCATCCTTCCATATAGACCATTCTTACTGCCGACGATGTCACGACGACGCTCCATCCTTCCATATAGGCCATTCTTACTACCGACGATGTCACGACGACGCTCCATCCTTCCATATAGACCATTCTTACTACAGACGATGTCACGACGACGTTCCATCCTTCCATATAGGCCATTCTTACTACAGACGATGTCACGACGACGTTCCATCCTTCCATATAGACCATTCTTACTACAGACGATGTCACGACGACGCTCCATCCTTCCATATAGACCATTCTTACTACAGAGGATGTCACGACGACGCTCCATCCTTCCATATAGACCATTCTTACTACAGACGATGTCACGACGACGCTCCATCCTTCCATATAGACCATTCTTACTACAGAGGATGTCACGACGACGCTCCATCCTTCCATATAGACTATTCTTACTACAGACGATGTCACGACGACGCTCCATCCTTCCATATAGACCATTCTTACTACAGAGGATGTCACGACGACGCTCCATCCTTCCATATAGACCATTCTTACTACAGACGATGTCACGACGACTCTCCATCCTTCCATATAGACCATTCTTACTACAGAGGATGTCACGACGACGCTCCATCCTTCCATATAGACCATTCTTACTACCGACGATGTCACGACGACGTTCCATCCTTCCATATAGGCCATTCTTACTACAGACGATGTCACGACGACGCTCCATCCTTCCATATAGACCATTCTTACTACAGACGATGTCACGACGACGCTCCATCCTTCCATATAGACCATTCTTACTACAGACGATGTCACGACGACGCTGCATCCTTCCATATAGAACATTCTTACTACAGAGGATGTCACGACGACGCTCCATCCTTCCATATAGACCATTCTTACTACAGACGATGTCACGACGACGCTCCATCCTTCCATATAGACCATTCTTACTACAGAGGATGTCACGACGACGCTCCATCCTTCCATATAGACCATTCTTACTACAGACGATGTCACGACGACTCTCCATCCTTCCATATAGACCATTCTTACTACAGAGGATGTCACGACGACGCTCCATCCTTCCATATAGACCATTCTTACTACCGACGATGTCACGACGACGTTCCATCCTTCCATATAGGCCATTCTTACTACAGACGATGTCACGACGACGCTCCATCCTTCCATATAAACCATTCTTACTACAGACGATGTCACGACGACGCTCCATCCTTCCATATAGACCATTCTTACTACAGAGGATGTCACGACGACGCTCCATCCTTCCATATAGACCATTCTTACTACCGACGATGTCACGACGACGTTCCATCCTTCCATATAGACCATTCTTAGTACAGACGATGTCACGACGACGCTCCATCCTTCCATATAGACCATTCTTACTACAGACGATGTCACGACGACGCTCCATCCTTCCATATAGACCATTCTTACTACCGACGATGTCACGACGACGCTCCATCTTTCCATATAGACCATTCTTACTACCGACGATGTCACGACGACGCTCCATCCTTCCATATAGACCATTCTTACTACAGAGGATGTCACGACGACTCTCCATCCTTCCATATAGACCATTCTTACTACCGACGATGTCACGACGACGTTCCATCCTTCCATATAGGCCATTCTTACTACAGACGATGTCACGACGACGCTCCATCCTTCCATATAGACCATTCTTACTACAGACGATGTCACGACGACGCTCCATCCTTCCATATAGACCATTCTTACTACAGACGATGTCACGACGACGCTGCATCCTTCCATATAGAACATTCTTACTACAGAGGATGTCACGACGACGCTCCATCCTTCCATATAGACCATTCTTACTACAGACGATGTCACGACGACGCTCCATCCTTCCATATAGACCATTCTTACTACAGAGGATGTCACGACGACGCTCCATCCTTCCATATAGACCATTCTTACTACAGACGATGTCACGACGACTCTCCATCCTTCCATATAGACCATTCTTACTACAGAGGATGTCACGACGACGCTCCATCCTTCCATATAGACCATTCTTACTACCGACGATGTCACGACGACGTTCCATCCTTCCATATAGGCCATTCTTACTACAGACGATGTCACGACGACGCTCCATCCTTCCATATAAACCATTCTTACTACAGACGATGTCACGACGACGCTCCATCCTTCCATATAGACCATTCTTACTACAGAGGATGTCACGACGACGCTCCATCCTTCCATATAGACCATTCTTACTACCGACGATGTCACGACGACGTTCCATCCTTCCATATAGACCATTCTTAGTACAGACGATGTCACGACGACGCTCCATCCTTCCATATAGACCATTCTTACTACAGACGATGTCACGACGACGCTCCATCCTTCCATATAGACCATTCTTACTACCGACGATGTCACGACGACGCTCCATCTTTCCATATAGACCATTCTTACTACCGACGATGTCACGACGACGCTCCATCCTTCCATATAGACCATTCTTACTACAGAGGATGTCACGACGACTCTCCATCCTTCCATATAGACCATTCTTACTACAGACGATGTCACGACGACGCTCCATCCTTCCATATAGGCCATTCTTACTACAGACGATGTCACGACGACGCTCCATCTTTCCATATAGACCATTCTTACTACAGACGATGTCACGACGACGCTCCATCCTTCCATATAGGCCATTCTTACTACAGACGATGTCACGACGACGCTCCATCTTTCCATATAGACCATTCTTACTACAGACGATGTCACGACGACGTTCCATCCTTCCATATAGGCCATTCTTACTACAGACGATGTCACGACGACGCTCCATCCTTCCATATAGGCCATTCTTACTACCGACGATGTCACGACGACGTTCCATCCTTCCATATAGACCATTCTTACTATAGAGGATGTCACGACGACGCTCCATCCTTCCATATAGACCATTCTTACTACCGACGATGTCACGACGACGCTCCATCCTTCCATATAGACCATTCTTATTACCGACGATGTCACGACGACGCTCCATCCTTCCATATAGACCATTCTTACTACCGACGATGTCACGACGACGCTCCATCCTTCCATATAGACCATTCTTACTACAGAGGATGTCACGACGACGCTCCATCCTTCCATATAGACTATTCTTACTACAGACGATGTCACGACGACGCTCCATCCTTCCATATAGACCATTCTTACTACAGAGGATGTCACGACGACGCTCCATCCTTCCATATAGACCATTCTTACTACAGACGATGTCACGACGACTCTCCATCCTTCCATATAGACCATTCTTACTACAGAGGATGTCACGACGACGCTCCATCCTTCCATATAGACCATTCTTACTACCGACGATGTCACGACGACGTTCCATCCTTCCATATAGGCCATTCTTACTACAGACGATGTCACGACGACGCTCCATCCTTCCATATAGACCATTCTTACTACAGACGATGTCACGACGACGCTCCATCCTTCCATATAGACCATTCTTACTACAGACGATGTCACGACGACGCTGCATCCTTCCATATAGAACATTCTTACTACAGAGGATGTCACGACGACGCTCCATCCTTCCATATAGACCATTCTTACTACAGACGATGTCACGACGACGCTCCATCCTTCCATATAGACCATTCTTACTACAGAGGATGTCACGACGACGCTCCATCCTTCCATATAGACCATTCTTACTACAGACGATGTCACGACGACTCTCCATCCTTCCATATAGACCATTCTTACTACAGAGGATGTCACGACGACGCTCCATCCTTCCATATAGACCATTCTTACTACCGACGATGTCACGACGACGTTCCATCCTTCCATATAGGCCATTCTTACTACAGACGATGTCACGACGACGCTCCATCCTTCCATATAAACCATTCTTACTACAGACGATGTCACGACGACGCTCCATCCTTCCATATAGACCATTCTTACTACAGAGGATGTCACGACGCTCCATCCTTCCATATAGACCATTCTTACTACCGACGATGTCACGACGACGTTCCATCCTTCCATATAGACCATTCTTAGTACAGACGATGTCACGACGACGCTCCATCCTTCCATATAGACCATTCTTACTACAGACGATGTCACGACGACGCTCCATCCTTCCATATAGACCATTCTTACTACCGACGATGTCACGACGACGCTCCATCTTTCCATATAGACCATTCTTACTACCGACGATGTCACGACGACGCTCCATCCTTCCATATAGACCATTCTTACTACAGAGGATGTCACGACGACTCTCCATCCTTCCATATAGACCATTCTTACTACCGACGATGTCACGACGACGTTCCATCCTTCCATATAGGCCATTCTTACTACAGACGATGTCACGACGACGCTCCATCCTTCCATATAGACCATTCTTACTACAGACGATGTCACGACGACGCTCCATCCTTCCATATAGACCATTCTTACTACAGACGATGTCACGACGACGCTGCATCCTTCCATATAGAACATTCTTACTACAGAGGATGTCACGACGACGCTCCATCCTTCCATATAGACCATTCTTACTACAGACGATGTCACGACGACGCTCCATCCTTCCATATAGACCATTCTTACTACAGAGGATGTCACGACGACGCTCCATCCTTCCATATAGACCATTCTTACTACAGACGATGTCACGACGACTCTCCATCCTTCCATATAGACCATTCTTACTACAGAGGATGTCACGACGACGCTCCATCCTTCCATATAGACCATTCTTACTACCGACGATGTCACGACGACGTTCCATCCTTCCATATAGGCCATTCTTACTACAGACGATGTCACGACGACGCTCCATCCTTCCATATAAACCATTCTTACTACAGACGATGTCACGACGACGCTCCATCCTTCCATATAGACCATTCTTACTACAGAGGATGTCACGACGACGCTCCATCCTTCCATATAGACCATTCTTACTACCGACGATGTCACGACGACGTTCCATCCTTCCATATAGACCATTCTTAGTACAGACGATGTCACGACGACGCTCCATCCTTCCATATAGACCATTCTTACTACAGACGATGTCACGACGACGCTCCATCCTTCCATATAGACCATTCTTACTACCGACGATGTCACGACGACGCTCCATCTTTCCATATAGACCATTCTTACTACCGACGATGTCACGACGACGCTCCATCCTTCCATATAGACCATTCTTACTACAGAGGATGTCACGACGACTCTCCATCCTTCCATATAGACCATTCTTACTACAGACGATGTCACGACGACGCTCCATCCTTCCATATAGGCCATTCTTACTACAGACGATGTCACGACGACGCTCCATCTTTCCATATAGACCATTCTTACTACAGACGATGTCACGACGACGCTCCATCCTTCCATATAGGCCATTCTTACTACAGACGATGTCACGACGACGCTCCATCTTTCCATATAGACCATTCTTACTACAGACGATGTCACGACGACGTTCCATCCTTCCATATAGGCCATTCTTACTACAGACGATGTCACGACGACGCTCCATCCTTCCATATAGGCCATTCTTACTACCGACGATGTCACGACGACGTTCCATCCTTCCATATAGACCATTCTTACTATAGAGGATGTCACGACGACGCTCCATCCTTCCATATAGACCATTCTTACTACCGACGATGTCACGACGACGCTCCATCCTTCCATATAGACCATTCTTATTACCGACGATGTCACGACGACGCTCCATCCTTCCATATAGACCATTCTTACTACCGACGATGTCACGACGACGCTCCATCCTTCCATATAGACCATTCTTACTACAGACGATGTCACGACGACGCTCCATCTTTCCATATAGACCATTCTTACTACAGAGGATGTCACGACGACGCTCCATCCTTCCATATAGACCATTCTTACTACAGACGATGTCACGACGACGCTCCATCCTTCCATATAGACCATTCTTACTACAGACGATGTCACGACGACGCTCCATCCTTCCATATAGACCATTCTTACTACAGAGGATGTCACGACGACGCTCCATCCTTCCATATAGACCATTCTTACTACAGACGATGTCACGACGACGCTCCATCCTTCCATATAGACCATTCTTACTACAGAGGATGTCACGACGACTCTCCATCCTTCCATATAGACCATTCTTACTATAGAGGATGTCACGACGACGCTCCATCCTTCCATATAGACCATTCTTACTATAGAGGATGTCACGACGACGCTCCATTCTTCCATATAGACCATTCTTACTCCCGACGATGTCACGACGATGCTCCATCCTTCCATATAGACCATTCTTACTACAGAGGATGTCACGACGACGCTCCATCCTTCCATATAGACCATTCTTACTACCGACGATGTCACGACGACGCTCCATCCTTCCATATAGGCCATTCTTACTACAGACGATGTCACGACGACGCTCCATCCTTCCATATAGACCATTCTTACTGCCGACGATGTCACGACGACGCTCCATCCTTCCATATAGACCATTCTTACTACAGACGATGTCACGACGACGCTCCATCCTTCCATATAGGCCATTCTTACTGCCGACGATGTCACGACGACGCTCCATCTTTCCATATAGACCATTCTTACTATAGAGGATGTCACGACGACGCTCCATCTTTCCATATAGACCATTCTTACTACAGACGATGTCACGACGACGCTCTATCCTTCCATATAGACCATTCTTACTGCCGACGATGTCACGACGACGCTCCATCCTTCCATATAGACCATTCTTACTACAGACGATGTCACGACGACGCTCCATCCTTCCATATAGACCATTCTTACTACCGACGATGTCACGACGACGCTCCATCCTTCCATATAGACCATTCTTACTATAGAGGATGTCACGACGACGCTCCATCTTTCCATATAGACCATTCTTACTACAGACGATGTCACGACGACGCTCCATCCTTCCATATAGACCATTCTTACTGCCGACGATGTCACGACGACGCTCCGTCCTTCCATATAGACCATTCTTACTACAGACGATGTCACGACGACGCTCCATCCTTCCATATAGGCCATTCTTACTGCCGACGATGTCACGACGACGCTCCATCTTTCCATATAGACCATTCTTACTACCGACGATGTCACGACGACGCTCCATCCTTCCATATAGACCATTCTTACTGCCGACGATGTCACGACGACGCTCCATCCTTCCATATAGACCATTCTTACTGCCGACGATGTCACGACGACGCTCCATCTTTCCATATAGACCATTCTTACTACCGACGATGTCACGACGACGCTCCATCTTTCCATATAGACCATTCTTACTACCGACGATGTCACGACGACGCTCCATCCTTCCATATAGACCATTCTTACTACCGACGATGTCACGACGACGCTCCATCCTTCCATATAGACCATTCTTACTACCGACGATGTCACGACGACGCTCCATCCTTCCATATAGACCATTCTTAGTACAGACGATGTCACGACGACGCTCCATGTTTCCATATAGACCATTCTTACTACAGAGGATGTCACGACGACGCTCCATCCTTCCAGATGGACCATTCTAACTACCGACGATGTCACGACGAGACGAGACGAGACAGTAGCGCCGCACCTGGTGCATCACTGAGGCCCCATGGGATTATACCCACATCGCTTGCAGTCTGAACTTGTCGGCCGCTCGCGAACATGTCCGTGCATGACCCCCTATATTAAAGTCAAATAGCCGCGGGTGTCAATGACTTAAGGTTGATACGTTTTTCTGTTTATTGATATCACTACAACGCCAGAATCACCACGTGTGCACACAGTTCGTCGGAAGAGTAATAGCATTGCACACGTGTCTTTTAGGAGTGTACGTTGGTCTATATTATAATTATTATATTATATTGGTGTATCCGTAAGAAATATATATTCATTTATATACCAAAAAAATTGAAATGGTTAACTGTAGGAATAAGGAAGCCAAAGTCATCCCGACAAGCCGAAACGGTGATTGAACAATACTGTTGAAGGACAGCGGGGAGAACGGTTCACTGCAAATTGACAACAACTTTATTGCATTAAATTTGTAACAGAGATAGTAAAGATGACGGGCGAATGGGGGTGGGCTCAAATACTTGGTGGAGGCAATATTACTGGATGCACGAATGATACCCATAAGCATGACTTATGGTGATACAAAGAATAAAACAAATACAAAAATAAAAAGTATGTACAACATGCCTAAATACATAGACAGTCGTAGTCAGTCCTATATGTGTCGCACGGAGTCCCACGAGTGTGTCAGTCATACGGAGTTCCACAAGTGTATCAGTCATACGGAGTCCCACAAGTGGGTCAGTCATACGGAGTCCCACAAGTGTGTCAGTCATACGGAGTCCCACAAGTGTGTCAGTCATACGGAGTCCCACAAATGTGTCAGTCATACGGAGTTCCACAAGTGTATCAGTCATACGGAGTCCCACAAGTGGGTCAGTCATACGGAGTCCCACAAGTGTGTCAGTCATACGGAGTCCCACAAGTGTGTCAGTCATACGGAGTCCCACAAATGTGTCAGTCATACGGAGTTCCACAAGTGTGTCAGTCATACGGAGTCCCACAAGTGTGTCAGTCATACGGAGTCCCACAAGTGTGTCAGTCATACGGAGTCCCACAAATGTGTCAGTCATACGGAGTTCCACAAGTGTATCAGTCATACGGAGTCCCACAAGTGGGTCAGTCATACGGAGTTCCACAAGTGTGTCATTCATACGGAGTCCCACAAGTGTGTCAGTCATACGGAGTCCCACAAGTGTGTCAGTCATACGGAGTCCCACAAATGTGTCAGTCATACGGAGTTCCACAAGTGTATCAGTCATACGGAGTCCCACAAGTGTGTCAGTCATACGGAGTCCCACAAGTGTGTCAGTCATACGGAGTCTCACAAATGTGTCAGTCATACGGAGTTCCACAAGTGTATCAGTCATACGGAGTCCCACAAGTGGGTCAGTCATACGGAGTCCCACAAGTGTGTCAGTCGTACGGAGTCCCACAAGTGTGTCAGTCGTACGGAGTCTCACAAGTGGGTCAGTCATACGGAATCCCGCAATTGGGTCAGTCATACGGAGTCCCACAAGTGGGTCAGTCATACGGAGTCCCACAAGTGGGTCAGTCATACGGAGTCCCACAAGTGGGTCAGTCATACGGAATCCCACAAGTGTGTCAGCCGTACGGAGTCCCACAAGTGTGTCAGTCGTACGGAGTCCCACAAGTGGGTCAGTCATACGGAATCCCGCAATTGGGTCAGTCATACGGAGTCCCACAAGTGGGTCAGTCATACGGAGTCCCACAAGTGGGTCAGTCATACGGAATCCCACAAGTGTGTCAGTCATACGGAGTTCCACAAGTGTGTCAGTCATACGGAGTCCCACAAATGGGTCAGTCCTACGGAGTCCCACAAATACGGAATCCCACAAGTGTGTCAGTCATACGGAGTCCCACAAGTGGGTCAGCCATACGGAATCCCACATGAGCGGCCGGTTTGTCACTCGCAAGAAAAAGCAAGGCACCCACAGCGTGCCGAGGCGAGACGGCTGCCATTTCCTTGCCGTGCTGACTCGTGGTATTCGTCTCATGTCTGGCTTATTGCTCAAGGACGTTTGACGCTTGACATGCAGCGCGTCATGAGGTAGCTATAGATCCATACGTTCAGTCAGGTGGGAGTGGTTTGCCACCGAATGTGCATGCGACAAAAATAGAATAAAATCTCTATTTATCAACTGTATGTGCATTCACTTATTGTCCCTAAAGTGGGTGATTTATATACGAGCAATTGAATTTTTTCGTGTCACGTATGAGACGCTGTTAACAAAAGGGCCTCGACCCGATTCCTTACCTACGGGGCTTAACCTATCTGTCAATGTTTCTGGGAGATTCTCAGTCATTTCCCACTCCTGTCAGTACCCTTGAGAACCCGGATTCTGTAGAAGCGTTTGACAGACACTCTTTTGATGAAACCATGCAGAGCACAGCGCATATATGTCATGGTCGATCTGCAATATAAAAGAGATACATATAAATCACCAGGTAGTTTTATCAAAAGCCACCACCCCATTCCCAGCGCCGCATGTGGACTCTTACTTACTCACCCTCATCCCCTTCATACTCCCACGACGTACGCTGGCTGGTAAACTTGTTCATGCCTTCACATGCGGACGCCCTTGCGTGCTGACCTTGACTGCTTTCTGCGTTAACCTTGACAGCGTCACGCGCCGCCCACCTCGGCGTCCCCTGTGACGCCTTCAGCAGTTGATGTCCCCGCCCAGTGTTTCTTACATAGCGACAATGCTCGTCGTTGACGACTATATGTCAATTTAATACACACGCCCCCCCGCCCTCCACCCCCCCCCCCCCCCCCCAACCCCACTAACACTAACAAACCTTCCGTATTTATATGTATAGGGCCTATAGCTTGGGTCTCAGTTATGTATATCTTGACGCGGGAGAGGTTGTGACAGAGCCTGAGAATGAATAAAATGCTGCACAGATAAAAAGAAACAGACAGAAAACGAAAGGTTGACAGAATAGGAAGGAACAGAAGGAGAATGGGAAAGGGGAGAGAGAGAAACAGAAAGAAATGTACAGACAGGGAAACAGACAGAAACGACCAAGATGAAGATTCGAGCGTCAAAAGAAAGTCCATTTCAGTTTAGCTGTTGTGGTAAGCACGCCCTCTTCAAATCTCCTTACTTGTTCTCATGTCCTGCCGGCGGTTAATGGTCGTATAACGGCCGAGTCTGATTGGCCAACAAGACATTGTCCCCGGCAAGTGACCATCAGTGTCACGTGACACAAGGAGCGTTGCCACGCAAGGTGACCACACCTTGTCAACACCATTTACCGTGACACCCCCTTCCCGTCACCGACATCACGTCTCACCCTATAGCGTCAAGGGCGGGACCTGTACATATTGTGATATCGACACCATGCAGTGGCCCTCACCATCACGGTGCTATGGCCTAGGCACACATTGCCTCGTCAAGGTTATATGAATGGATTCCCTGGAGGCGCGCGGGGGTGGTCTGCTTATCACCGTAGTTTATCGGTTAATTCGTCCAGATGTCGGTGTTTAGGTATGTCATGTCATAAACTAGCGCTTGAACTATCGGGACGGCCCGGGTTTGCCTTGAGGGCGATAAACTAGTCAAGTGGGGTACAACGTTTATTGTCAAAATGGTAGATTGCAATTATCTAGTTGGCTGCATAGTTGAATCATGTTTTTTTTTCTCGCAAAATGGATAGGCTAGATTTGTATATAAGTTGAGAAATTATTATGCGGGTTCAGTTGCATCACAGAAACCTGTCGTACCGTAAGCCAATATACAGGACTGCACAGTTTTTTTTGGCGAATTAGGCCTATATTTTCGGTTTAGGGGCTTGGGGGGGCCTACAAAACAAAAGAACATCATGCTTGAATTACCATCACTGCGCGACGCGCAATTTATAATACATAACTTACATGGGCATAAAGAAACGTGACATAAGCACGTTAGCTATTTATTTTCTTACAGGTCGTTTTCAAAGCAAAAGCTTGGTAGGCACGTTTGACGCAATGCCAGATGTGTCGTAATAAGCTGATTTTGGTGTCTAACAGTTAGAGGAAAATGAACAGGTTCATTCCAGCATGTGATTTCCTCATATTAATTGCTTCTCTACTATTCTCTACCATACTCACTTTAATTGCCTATGCAATTATTGTAGGTCTATACCCAGCAAACAGGTTAACGTCATGACAACGTCGACACAACATTATTTTCTGTGGCGATAAAGTTGTGACCACGTGAAAATGTATGTGTTTTTTTAACTTTGCCCGAACGTTTTCAGACAACGTTGTCAGACATTAAGTCCAGTATTAAAATTGTGCCTTCTGTAAGAAACAAATGCGTAAATGATTTCTGAAGCTTTTGTGACTTTCGTCGGACAGTCATTTCTTTGGTCGGTAATGTGTTTTCTCGTAATCCGGGAGACTGTTTTCACCTCTCGCTTCGTTTTCAATGCTCCGCCGTGCGCCGGAAGTCAACAAACGCCGGCTGGCAGCGATTGATCAAGCTAATTTTCTTGACTTCTGGTGAATCGCGAAACAGTCCGACGAAAGTCATAAAAGCTTCAGGAACCTAGTGGAGTACATTGCCTGGTAGGCACAGCATATTTATTCTGTTAAGAACTTCAATTTGAGCCAACGGTCCGCGATTTCTAATGTTAGGTCTGGTGAACGGCATGGCTCGCTCCCTTGGCTCCGTTTACGGGCTTGGTCAGAGAGGCATGGGGCTAGCCTTGAACGACACGAAATTTGACAAATGTAGGCCCTATCTGCAATTTGTTTGACCAAGTGACTGAATTCTGCCAGCAAAATGCTAATCGAAGCGAAAGCTATGAGTTACAGGCCTAAGTATAATTAAGCTTATTATATCATGTCTAACCTCGGCATAGATCTACAACAACAAAAAATAGGTAGGCTTAGTGCGGTATGTTGAAGGATAGGACTGTCAAAGTCCATGTTTTGAAACACACAGCCCTACCCTGACCCACCACCCTACCTCACCAAGGCAGACACATATATATGAATTCAAATGAAAAACAAAAAAAATATGGCCGACCCCCGGATGGTGCCGGGGAGTTTTCACTGCCCAGACCCGGGATTGAACCAGGGACCTTTAGATCTTCAGTCTAACGCTCTCCCAACTGAGCTATCTAGGCCGGCGAAAATATGATAGTTTCATGTTCGACCAAACGTAACGCGAGTATATCAACTTTCATTTTTGACTATATTTGAACATCATAAGTAAATCAAATTTTAAAAGTTCTTGCCTATGAAGACTTATCTTACAGATGCCATCATATTCATGAAATCGCCACGGGCATGGTCTTTCGCTCGCCGGCGTGGTAGCCAACGAAAAGCGTGGTGACTGCGTGTGCGGTCGATAAATATGGCAAGCCGTAACGGACAAAACTCTGTTTCTTTCTCGCGGAGCAACGTCTGCTCCATTTTAGTGGTATCCTCTTCACTTGGCGGGGTCTCTTCGTTTCCCGTTTCAAACTTTAGTAAAAAGTGAAGCAGGTTATGAAATCCGGCTATATAACGGCGAAGACAATGCCAAAACAATGCTGTTGTAACCTCACAAGTTTATTGCGGTGAATTTACGTTGGTCAAATTTGCAATATAGATTAGGCGGCCTAACTTCTTTGTAGCGACGAACTTGTTGTCCCGACTGGATGACTTGCAAAAAATCGTTGGAACCCTCCGCTGGAGCCAAACAACGAGTACGGGTATATCGTCGACTATAAAATTCATTCGACAATATTCTTGGAAGATGAAAATATAAGAACATTGTAAATATTCTGTTACTCCGTTAAGGGGTCGCTCGAGTCAGTCTGAGCATCTTGCCATACGCCTAACCTATCTCCCAACAGAGGGCGTTCCGCTTAAGCTATAGTCCCTCTGCCCCACGTCAAATTTACCCATTAGAATTATCCTTCATACGCGAGAATTGAAATGAATCTAATCGCAGATATATTCGCAGCTTGGCATGAAATACACCACTATGTAGCATTTACTGTGCTTGATTAGATTTTGATGAATTGGAAGCTATGGTACTTTCGAACTATGTTTTCGAGTTCGATCGCGGTCAAAGGCATTATTAAGCCCTTTAGATTTTGACTAAAGATGTCTATATTATTCAAATTCTGCATCGGAAATAAAAAACCTCGAAAACCTTTTGTGACCCCGGCACCATTGAGGTCAACCGTTTGGTTGGCGGTTGCGTGGGGCAGAGGTGATGTGAGGAACAAGCTCCCTCTGCCGGCAGAGTGCCGCTTATGATGCGATGCCGCCATCTAACGGCTACATTGCAAACAACTCATTATCCGGGGTAGAGACAGGGGGTGGGGCAGGATGTGGTGACACAAGGGAGCGGCAGCGCGACAACAGATTCGATACAGATAAATTATCATCAGAACAAATCCGATGCGATCACTCCAGTTTAAGTTCCCCCCCCCCCCCCACCCGCCGAACACCACTTTAAAACTACCTAAATAATGCCAAAGTACGAATATTAATTCGGAATTTTTAAAGGGGAAGAATGCTTAATTTTTATCAATGCCCATTGCCAGGAGATAGGGAGTTAGAGAAAAATAAACCCCAGAATCTTCGACAAACAGGCGGTTTGTTGATATTTATCAACAATCATCATTGCATCAGACGTAAATGATGGTCCCCTTTAAAACTTCATCGCGTCGCTAAGGCGTATACTATGTAACTATATATACTATCTGCCACTCTTCAAGTTTTGCGAATCTCTTTAAATGAGAGGTTTTACATGAGTAGCATGCAACACTGAAGAGAAAAGACACGTTCTATCCCCATAAAGGCATTCAACCACGAGCTCGCGTAGAAACTAAATCGCACCATGTCCCAGTGGATATTTGAGACAGACCATTGTTTTCTGTTCCGTTTTTCAACGGCTTCTTTCGGGTTTTCTTTCGTGCGGGTTATCACTGCAAGCGCGTGCCCGGCTGCCAACGAAGCGAACAAGCGTTTAACGAACCGATGACTGGTTGAAGAGCTGGAGGGGAAGGGGTGCTATGCACCAATATATATAGGACTGATGAGTAATTCACCCCAAGCTGCACGAGCTGACAATTCAAAAACAGTTGCTACATAAAACTGTATCTCGTAGTGTGCAACGCCAACGCTTTAAGTATTCATAGGCCTAGGGTACACACTGCTGCACGTCGCAACAGTTTGAAAGGGGTCTGGACCCCTTTCAAAATTGACCCCCAATTAAAAGCCAAAAAGAGATACGGAATGTCGTGAAAAATCGACATACGACTCTGAGAATTTGAAAAATCGACACTGGACACTAGACCTCCTTTCTAGACCCCTTTTGAATGAGTTTGATGTCGGGTTAATAGTGTTACAGTTTCAGCGTGGCCTATTCTATATGTCCCGATCCCTTGGCAACAAATGTTTGGTCATCCACTTGACCCTATGCCACAACCCTGTGCCACAACCCTGTGTAAACCTGTGGCAACCTAGCCCGGAATACAACACGTGATGTTATCTCTGAGATGTACACACGTGTTTAGGTTGCTATATATATATATGTCTATAGGTCAAAGCCAACGTCATTGACGATAGGCTATGGAGCGCGGTTGAAAAACAAACCTTCCGACCGAAAAAAAACATACTTACACGCACCTCAAAATGCGCAATAACAATACGTTAAACTGTTACGTCATCCAGTGGCGGATCCAGGAATTTACGAAAGGGAGGGGGGGGGGGGGCACCATTTATTTTGGTATTATCCAGGCACGGATCCATTGGGAAAATATGCAACAGGGGGCCGGGGCGGGTTGGTAGGGAGTGGGGGTGGGGCTGGTGAGGCTGTGCCGAGAGAATAGTGACTGTGCCCCCTTCTTCAGAAAAAAAGAGGGGCACGCGCCCCCTGAGCCCCCCCCCCCCCCGGATCTGGCACGGTAATAGGCTTATTTGTAATTATCATTAATTTTAGATAATTGTTCTTAAACACAACACAATCTGAAATGTTGTCTTCAGTCTTACAGGGGCGGATCTAGGAATTTGCCAAGGGGGGGGGGGGTGCTCTCTGAAAAACTTGCCACCGGGGGGGGGGGGGTGCTCGGAGAAGGCGACTTTAACTGTGTCTGTTCAGGTTCCCAAGGGGGGGGGGGGTACAACCCCCGTTACCCCCCCCCCTCTGATCCGCCCCTGGTCTTCAGTAATTTCAACATAGAATAAGTACCGGACTACGTAAAATCTCAGGTCTACAGCCCGCCGATGTTTCCCGATGTTTACCGAGGTCTGCTCAAAATCGCCGAGGCTTATTATGGGTAGCTTACCTTAAAAAGACAAATGATTTGATTGTATACTTTGAGCCTCTTATTGTCACAAAGCGAATGCGAACTATTCTAAAGTAAAATTGCCCCCGTAAATGTTTCATTTGGGGTGGGAACTGTACAGTTTTATTATTACTTCATATCATTATTTACATGCTGGCATAGACCTTGTTTTCTGTCCCAGTATTTTCAGGTCCATTTTTCATCTTTTTGTTTCAAACAATACCACTATAGTGACGCACAACGCACTGCCATTTCCTTTAAACCCCATGTATAATAAGCTATAAAAGGGACATTGTTAGCCTACATTTAATTTTTGGGCAACTACCATCTTTTGTTTAATCAACTTACTGCTAGGAATGTGTGCATTTCTTAAAATATAATATGTTTTTTGTATTGTCTCGACGCCAACACCTGAGCCATATTCGGGCTACCTACAGGCGATTTTTCTTAAAGGAGCAGAGCTCAGTGAGTTTTGGTCATGCTAACGCCAAAGGGGCGGCACGCTACCGCACATGAAACATACGAAAATAAGGGCATAGCTTTACTTTTTTGGCCTGCAAAACAGTCCACAACTCTCGAAGAATTTCGAACACGCGGCGAACTGACAACGCCGAGACACCTTTCAAACGAGAACAATACGATGAAACACTTTATGAGGACGCCAGCTTTATAGACCACGATAGTGAGGACGCTCCAAGCGTTAGAGGCCGGTATGTATAATGTTGCTTATGTTTTATGAGTATAACTTGCGTGCATGTATGAGATGCATGAGTTGTATTTTGGAGCTGGGGCTTTCATGGCTTGACCCTTACAAAAGTTATATTAGTCCATAGACGTATGAATTACATTTCTTGTGTAAGTGTGTTTTCAGCAAGAATTAAGCTTTGGCCTAAACAATAATCAAGGGGTTTTGTGTGGTAGACAGATAATAAAACCAGATAGTAAGACTTACATGTAATGCCAACAAGACACATGCAAGCAACATCGCGCAAGTCAAACAGCACACGAGCCAAACGCCTTGCAAATCAAACAGCACTCAAGCCGAACGTCATGCAAATCAAACAGCACTCAAGCCGAACGTCATGCAAATCAAACAGCACTCAAGCCGAACGTCATGCAAATCAAACAGCACACAAGCCAAACGCCATGCAAATTAAACAGCACACGAGCCAATCGCCTTGCAAATCAAACAGAACACAAGCCAAACGTCATGCAAATCAAACAAAACACAAGCCAAGCGCCATGCAAATTAAACAGCACACAATCCAAACGCCATGCAAATCAAACAGCACACAAGTCAAACGCCATGTAAATCGAACACCACAGAAACTAAACTTCATGCAAAACAAACACCACACAAGTCAAACAGATACACATCAAACACCCTAAGAATCGAACGCCATACACCCTACAGTGGTGGATCCAGGGGGGCACAGAGGGCACGAGCGCCCCCCCCCCCCGCCCCCCCCCCCCTTTCGCTGACGAAAAGTCACGTGCCCCGTCCCCTCTCTAAAGGACCACAGGGGCACAGGCTCTATTCTTTTTTTTCTGCACCTCACCCGGTCGCAAGTTTCTCAATGGATCCGCGCCTGGATAGTACTTAAATGAATGCCGACTTTCGCAATATCCTGGATCGGTCACTGCCCTAAACAATGTTCTCAGAGCTGCAATTATTGTGCATGTTTACTACCAACCTAGTCTCATTTTTTCGCAGTAATAGCGAACCGACACAATACTACAATACACGCGCTATCGGCGGTGACCAACCCCAACCACAATAATCATCTAAATTAGGAACTTCCATTTCTTTCTTCCCCTTGTTTTGATGCGCCGATGTAGCGTCTAAGCTTGTGACCCACGGCGTAGAGAGAGAATTTACGAGACAACGCGAGAATGGGGCGGTATAGCGCCACCAGGCCACGCCGTCCCCGCTCCGCCATCTTGGATAAGCTCACGTGTCGCTAGACAAAGCCCCACGTGACACCAAGGTGTGAAATACGGCAGGGACGACCACTGGCACCAGCCTACAACCAGTCTAGTCAAACCCGTTGTTATTGAATTATATTACTGTTATTAAAGGTGCCTACCTGAAACTGAACACCCTTTAATTATCGGCATCGGTTAGGGCACGTGGGAGGCACTTATACGTGATGGGTGATTGAGTGAATGACCCGTATCTTAAAAACTGTACCTTACCGCTACTTTGATCCGACCGCCTGCTTGTGTGGGTATCGTAGAAGGGGACCGTCACTTAGTGCTGAGTGCACCGGAGACCTGTCGTTACTATGCCCTCCTACCTGGATACCGTATGTTCACCTCCAAGGCATACCATGGTATGATTGAGTGCGGGAAACATATAGGGGAGACAGGGGTGGAGTTAGTTCGCTGGTGATGATACCATTCGATGTCAAGGGATTGTTCGACTAAACCGTGGAGTCAGGTTAATGCCGGCAATGGCGACTTTAACACAGATTGTTGGCCGATTTGGTTTCAGTTTCCTACAACTGTCCAGAGGTCTGTAATCAAATTTCGCTTGTTATAGGGAGTTACGTGTAATTTGTCAACAAAACCCCAACCGTGCTCTGCACGACTTGCTGTGCCGCTCTCGAACAGTAAACAACTGATAAAACGCCACTCCTCGACAGGGAACACATCTAATCAATCGTCTGATCTCATCTTATCGCTTATCATTCTTTATATACATATATATAGTATACACCAGCCAACAGATCTAACCAGCATAGTAGGCTAACATCGTATACAGAATAATACAGAAATATAAATATGCAATATGGTCTAACAGGGGCGGATCGGGGGGGTTAGGGGGGTTGCAACCCCCCCACCCCCACCCCTTGGGAACCAGAACATACAACATACATGTTAACATACATGTTAAAGTCCAAAGTCCCCCCCACCTGCTTGGGAAACTGAACATACACTGTTAAAGTCGGGTTCTCCAAGCCCCCCCCCCCCTCCCCCGCCCAAGTTTTCAGAGCACAGACCCCCCCCCCCGGTTACAAGTCTCCGGCGATGAACCCCCCCCACCCCCCCCTTGGCAAATTCCTAGATCCGCCCCTGGGTCTATCAGTCTTCCTTGACATCAGCAGCAGTGATCGGCGAGTTTATCATTAACGTATAAATCCAGGGAGCTCCCTTTAGATTCATCGTAATCTTACATCGATCTGTACATCGGCGCAAAAGTAAGTTGGAAACTAAGGTTCGGTGATTTTTAACCAAAATATATTCGGTCGTGAGTCCGGTACCATTTTACCGAATGACATGCTTGGACACTTGAAACGCAATACGAGTCTCAGTTTGGAATAGGACAGTCTTGGACGGGGGTGGGGGGAGGAAATGGGCGATGATCTGTCTACATTGTAGAGTGCTGACAGGAGCTTTGTCCGCCATCTTGATCCTTACCGATGCGAACATAATGGCGCTATGGGGTCCTCAGTGTGTGCTATACGTGGACTGACCGGCAGTTTTGACCGTCATATCAAAGGAGAGATCTATATATGATAACAATTTTTCTTCATACATACACGTAGCAGACGGCAGTGGTCAGTTATAGCATACGAGAAATTTATGTATGAATGGATGATATAAAACCTCGCGCACTTAACCTGTCACGATCTCTATTTGAAAAGAGAAGAAGTCAAACGCCAGATGTAGGTTGACACATGATGCTTGCTCACTTTGACGGTTCAGCTACTCGCTCGCTCCCACTTCGCGGCCGTCTCGCAAAGGCGTTCGGGTGGACCTGTAGTCTCACTCCCGGGTCATAATATCTCATAGTGAGATGATGGGCCTATATAGCGCTGACTCTTGACGGTAACTCTCTCTCGAGCCGCACTTTTGTATTTCGGTTTTCGTAAATAATTATTTAAAAAAATAACTCATATGTAACGCAAAAAATTTACAAATCAAATATTTTGATGGCAACTATAAATGTGCGCGTAGAAGGAGAAATGGAGTGATGTGCGCCACCCACATAGATAATTTGTCTTGAAGGTATGTCCCTGAGAAACCCGGGGCGGGGGTGGGTGACATGACCCACGAAACCGACCCAACGTGTACAGTGGGCTGTGGGATGGCATGGAAACACACTGCACGTAGGTGTCCAAGGTGTGTGTGTGTGAGGGGGGGGGGGTAGTGGGGGGAGGGGACGCGAGGATGGATGGAAGGGCGGCGGTGGGAGGGAGGGAAGGGGCGTGGAGGAGTGGTGAGGGGTGGACCCCCAGCTATTCCAAGGCGGAGTCTACGCATCCATCTCTCCATCGTCAATCCACTACTGCCCGTCCCGTTATACAGAGATCGGACCAAGTCCCTTCGGATTGTGTCAGTTTGTTTGTAAAGAGCGCTAAAAGGCAACATTTTTCTTTGATGTATCAATGCGGCGGGCAAGTGGCGCCTCCTTGCGGATGGCCGCCCTATTACACACCTCACCCCATCGCTTCATTCAGTCGCCTGCACGCCCACCCCTCCTCCCCACCCCCGCTTTCACCTACCACAACCATCCCTCAGCCCCATCGCTCCATTCATTCTACCCCCCCCACCCCCACCCTCCCCTCAATTCCCCTCATTAACCGCCTCCCACCTCAGAGCCACTATTCCATTCCCCCAACCCGCCCCGCTCCTCAGTCACCGCCACTCCATTCACTCCCCTCACCCTTTACCGCTTAACCCCCTCCCCTCTCTTCACCTCATCGCACTCCCCCTCCCCTCCACCCCCACCTTACTCATTCCTAATATGCAGTATTCCCAAGCTACGATAGGAGCCTGGTGACGTGGGGCGACAGACAAATGATTGGACATAACATAAGGCGTGCTTGTAGGTATCCTCCACACCTACGACTTAATCCGTTCATGAACCGCTATCGCCAGCTGCATAAATATCCATTGGGGTCTCGAAGGGTGTGTGGGTGGGGGTGGTGGGGGGGGGGGGGGGTCAGTGTCCATTTCTCCAAATCATCACCGTCCAGTGCCAATTTTTCTGATGCTTAATAACACACGGTACCAGGCAAACAAATGAAATAGTTCCCTCTCAGTTATCGCTGTCAGAGTAATATACTGAATAATTTGCTGTATAACCCTAGTACAATAGGTTGGTCATCTTTTAATTGTTTTCCTGCCAATGTTAAATTCACTGATATTCGCCAAGTATATATTAAGTATGTACACTGGAATCCGCCAAGTTTTGAAAACTTCAACATTTTAATGCCAAAGAAAGACATTTCTGTTATACGGATATTAACAATCTTTGTATATATCGTTGAAAATCGGAACCGATTTAAAACTGCTGATTAATGTCAATGTTCCTGCACAAAAATGTCATATGCACAATTTGCTAAGGATCACCTCTATGCAGAGATATCTGAGCGTATAACCGGTGACTGTGTAATTCTACTATAATACAAACACGTTTGCCTTTACTATGCATGGTGGCACACGAGTAACGGATTGGACACAGATTGGGGAAGGTTCATCTGTATTATAGTAGAACAGTCACCTGTTATACACTCAGATAGCTCTGCATAGAGGTGATCCTTAGCAAATTGTGAGTAGTATATGTGATGTCATTTGGGCCTGAAGGCCATCAAGACGAAATAAACAACAACTACGAATGGTTTCTATCGAAATTGTAACTGATTTGGTCGCTTTTCAAGAATCTGTAACTTTGCCCCAAGCTAAAGCAGCGGGGCGACATGTGGAGATGTGGCACCTAGCTCCACCCAACGGCAATTTTTTTTGTTATTATTATTTTCTTTGAAAGGCGCTACATCAAGCACGGGATCTCGTTAATGAATGGCAGGGGGGGGTAACCAGTTATTCAGCGTAAAGGGGCTGGGGGAAGTATACTATTGCCCCTCGCCAACATGTTTTACTGGGGTTGGTTGTTTTGCTATACACCACTACCTCTATAGATACCCTGTCGCACCATATCTGCCAACATGTAACTCATACGCCCTGCCCTAGCTGCCCGTGTAGACAAGGGGGCACAAGGATTGCTGCATTCCTCACCCAGGCCGAAAGCTTTGTTTGCCTGAGGTAAGGAGGTATTGGAGGAGTGGAAGAGAAGAAAGGAGGAGGGGTGCGGGGAGAGGGGGCGTCAGTTGACTTTGCTTGTTTACCGGATAAGTGTCCAGTGTAAGTTCCAAATGTTGAAACTGCATGACAAGAAAAAACACGACAACAGTCTCCGTTTATTGCGCAAACACACCATGCATCCTCTTGGTAAAGGGATGCAATGTTTGGTGCAAGAAGGTGGGCCACGGTTTTTCTCTCTGCCTTGTTGGGGGTAGTGGGGTGAGGCGGGGGGTAGGGGAGGAGGCGGGGGGTAAGGCGGCCACTATAAAAGCGCATTGGTATATGGTAGGAGTTGAGAGTATTATGGTGCAGGGTTAGAGGAGAGGGAGGAGGGGGGGGGGGCGTGGCTCAAAGTGAGCAAACACCAATGCTGACGATATGGCCCAAAGTAAGGTAACAATGGAGTACAACTAGAAGGAACTGTTTAGACAAGGCCCCGCTTGTGTCTGAGACGTCGGGTGCACAGGACACAGTGGCAGAACGCGCTCCCGAAAATGTATTTACAATTTAAAAAATCAAAATAAAACGAACCCTTAAGTACGAGAGTTCAAAACTGGCAATCCTGAGTGGACTACCTATGCTTTGAAAGAGGGAACGACTACCAGAAAGAGAGTGGCTAACAAATTACGCGTATAAAGTGCCAGCAATGAATGACTTCTATTGTAGATAGTCAACGAGAAGCAATGCAAATATAGAAGAGCTTAAGGAAAACAGACGGGTGCGAAAGGGGAAATAATAAACAAATGGATAGGCCTAATAGTGAAGAATAATGAGAATATAAGGGTGAGAAGTATTCTCATTACGTTAATAAAACAAATTGATATTTAAAAAAACGACACAATAACTTGACGTCCTGACTACATCCGCACAGAGATTGCAGATATAGAATTAATGTTGAATAATAGAAAAATATCCGGTGATGGATATACTTATAGCACGACCACGACATTGGAGGAAAGATAAATATTGCGAAATACGAAATAAGCAGAGGGGGGGGGGTAGATAAATATTGCGAAATGTGCGGCAGCGACACCTAGGTGAAGAGACGGGCGACAGGAGATTGAGCAGCGTAGCGTCACTCTCCCGGTGGCCCCCTAGCGGCGTATTGACCGGGATAACATTAGTTTGTTTGGGACAAGGCAGCAAATTCAGGTCTGCGGCCATCACAGTTGACCTCCAGGCCTCCGCCTATAGAAGTTCCTCGGTGGTCAGGGGATACATTTTACCACTTACACAGCTGCTAAGACCAACGTTCGAAAGTGCTGAAAGAGATGCCCGGTAAATAACTGGTGGCAATCTGCAAACAGCGTATTATATATATATATATATACCGGCAATACCTTCCTTGTACTCTCTGCTCGACCCCCCCCCCCTTCCCACCACCACCCCTCTCCTCTTTCTCCTTAGCCATGCCCTTCACATTCTCTATGGTATAGCAGTAAGACTATATGTAACTGATATGTCGCTGTTACAACCCTTCAGTTTATATATTGTTTTCCTCCATTGCATGATGTTCATGTGGCTTTTAGCCTGCTTAACCCACACAGAAATCGGAAAAATGCCATAAAGAACAAGAACTCCATGGCGAACAGTAACAGGTACTTGGGATAAACAAGGGAGTCATGATACGGATGTCGTTAATTGCTGTGGCGCAATGGCTTAACTTACATGGATTCAGACGACAGGCAGAACTGCCATTTTACTCAAATATCGTAATATTTGCATACAAGCAGTAAACCTTATATTGAGTAACAAAGATGTTGAATTTACCATTTCCATATTGCTAGCTTGATTTTGAATAGTATTGACTGGAAAATCAGTCGCTCTAAGCTGGTTGTACACAAATATATACTAAATGACGCTTATTTCCCTCGGTTGTAAACTTACAAGTCATTTACAATATAGGGTTACAAGCTCGTAACTCTTAGTGAAGCGATTCCCATGGAGTGGCAGCCATGGCAGAAAGGCAAAGCGGGAGCGGCAGTTACGACAGTAAGGAAGAACTGGCGACAAGAGAAACTGGAGCTTTAGCCATGACAGAACTAGAGTTAAAACCATGACGGAAAGGCAGAACAGGAGCTGTAGCCATGACAGAAAGTCAGCAAGGGAGCTATAACCATGGAGGAAAGGCAGAACTGGCACTAGCCACGAGAGAAAGGCAGCACGGGAGCTATAACCATGACAGAACTAGAGCTAAAACCATGACAGCAAGGCAGAACTGACGCTCTACACATGAAAGAGAGGCCGAACTGGAGCTCTTACCAGGGCGGAAAGGCAGATCTGGGGCTCTAGACATGACCAAAATGCAGATCTGGAGCTTTAACCACGGCAGAAAGGCAAAACTCGAGCTCTAGCCATGACAAAAGAGCAGCAATAGAGCGCTAGCCATGACAGAATGAGAGCTATAATCATGGCAGAATGGGAGCTACGAACCATGACAGAAAGGCAGAATGGGAGCTAAAATCATGGCAGAAAGGCAGAATGGGAGCTATAACCACGACAGAAAGGCAGAATGGGAGCTATAACCATGACAGAAAGGCAGAATGGGAGCAGCTATAACCATGGCAAAAGGGGGGGCTGTGGGATGTGGTATAATAACACCCACCCACCCCCCTCCCCAGGTACTAAGTAGCTTGGAGTAGTATGGGCGAGGTTAGGGTCGAAATGTGGCACCTGGTCCTACAATATGTGTATAAACACAATCCCCCCTCCCCCCTTCTCGCCGCCGGTTCTTTCCTCTCTCGTACTTTAACAGCACCGCCTCAGCCATAGAACTACTGCAACAATGGCATTCCCGGACACCTTAACCACCAGCCCACCCCCGCCATAGAACCACTCCAACAATGGCATTCCCGGACACCTTAACCACTACCCCACCCCCGTCATAGAACCACTACAACAATGGCATTCCCGGACACCTTAACCACCACCCCACCCCCGTCATAGAACCACTGCAACAATGGCATTCCCGGACACCTTAACCACCACCCCACCCCCGTCAAAGAACCACTGCAACAATGGCATTCCCGGACACCTTAACCACCACCCCACCCCCGTCATAGAACTACTGCAACAATGGCATTCCCGGACACCTTAACCACCACCCTACTCCCGTCATAGAACCACTGCAACAATGGCATTCCCGGACACCTTAACCACCACCCCACCCCCGTCATAGAACTACTGCAACAATGGCATTCCCGGACACCTTAACCACCACCCTACTCCCGTCATAGAACCACTGCAACAATGGCATTCCCGGACACCTTAACCACCACCCTACCCCCGTCATAGAACCACTGCAACATGGCATTCCCGGACACCTTAACCACCACCCCACCCCCGTCATAGAACTACTGCAACAATGGCATTCCCGGACACCTTAACCACCACCCCACCCCCGTCATAGAACCACTGCAACAATGGCATTCCCGGACACCTTAACCACCACCCCACCCCCGTCATAGAACCACTGCAACAATGACATTCCCGGACACCTTAACCACCACCCCAACCCCGTCATAGAACCACTGCAACAATGGCATTCCCGGACACCTTAACCACCACCACACCCCCGTCATAGAACCACTGCAACATGGCATTCCCGGACACCTTAACCACCACCCCACCCCCGTCATAGAAAATACTGCAACAATGGCATTCCCGGACACCTTAACCACCACCCCACCCCCGTCATAGAACCACTGCAACAATGGCATTCCCGGACACCTTAACCACCACCCCACCCCCATCATAGAACCACTGCAACAATGGCATTCCCGGACACCTTAACCACCACCCCACCCCCGTCATAGAACCACTGCAACAATGGCATTCCCGGACACCTTAACCACCACCCCACCCCCGTCATAGAACCACTGCAACAATGGCATTCCCGGACACTTTAACCACCACCCCACCCCCGTCATAGAACCACTGCAACAATGGCATTCCCGGGCACCGTAACCACCACCCCACCCCCGTCATAGAGCTACTGCAACAATGGCATTCTCCGGCACCTTAACCACCACCCCACCCCCGTCATAGAACTACTGCAACAATGGCATTCTCCGGCACCTTAACCACCACCCCACCCCCGTCATAGAACCAATGCAACAATGGCATTCTCCGGCACCTTAACCACCACCCCACCTCCGTCATAGAACCACTGCACCAGTGGCATTCTCCGGCACCTTAACCACCACCCCACCCCCGTCATAGAACTACTGCAACAATGGCATTCCCGGACACCTTAGCCACCACCCCACCCCCGTCATAGAACTACTGCAACAATGGCGTTCTCCGGCACCTTAACCACCACCCCACCCCCGTCATAGAACTACTGCAACAATGGCATTCTCCGGCACCTTAACCACCACCCCACCTCCGTCATAAAACTACTGCAACAATGGCATTCCCGGACACCTTAACCACCACCCCACCCCCATCATAGAACCACTGCAACAATGGCATTCTCCGGCACCTTAACCACCACCCCACCCCCGTCATAGAACTACTGCAACAATGGCATTCTCGGGCACCTTAACCAGCACCCCACCCCCGTCATAGAACTACTGCAGCAATGGCATTCTCCGGCACCTTAACCACCATCCCACCCCCGTCATAGAACCACTGCAACAAGGGCATTCCCGGGCACCTTAACCACCACCCCATCCCTGTCATAGAACTACTGCAACAATGGCATTCCCGGACACCTTAACCACCACCCCACCCCCATCATAGAACTACTGCACCAGTGGCATTCCCGGACACCTTAACCACTACCCCACCCCCGTCATAGAACTACTGCAACAATGGCATTCTCCGGCACCTTAACCACCACCCCACCCCCGTCATAGAACTACTGCACCAGTGGCATTCCCGGACACCTTAACCACCACCCCACCCCCGTCATAGAACTACTGCAACAATGGCATTCTCCGGCACCTTAACCACCACCCCACCCCCGTCATAGAACTACTGCACCAGTGGCATTCTCCGGCACCTTAACCACCACTCCACCTCCGTCATAGAACTACTGCACCAGTGGCATTCTCCGGCACCTTAACCACCACTCCACCCCCGTCATAGAACTACTGCAACAATGGCATTCTCCGGCACCTTAACCACCACCCCACCCCCGTCATAGAACTACTGCAACAATGGCATTCTCCGGCACCTTAACCATCACCCCACCCCCGTCATAGAACTACTGCACCAGTGGCATTCTCCGGCACCTTAACCACCACTCCACCCCCGTCATAGAACTACTGCAACAATGGCATTCTCCGGCACCTTAACCACCACCCCACCCCCGTCATAGAACTACTGCAACAATGGCATTCTCCGGCACCTTAACCACCACCCCACCCCCATCATAGAACCACTGCAACAATGGCATTCCCGGACACCTTAACCACCACCCCACACCCGTCATAGAACCACTGCAACAATGGCATTCCCGGACACCTTAACCACCACCCCACCCCCGTCATAGAACCACTGCAACAATGGCATTCCCGGACACCTTAACCACCACCCCACCCCCGTCATAGAACCACTGCAACATGGCATTCCCGGACACCTTAACCTCCACCCCACCCCCGTCATAGAACTACTGCAACAATGGCAGTCTCCGGCACCTTAACCACCACCCCACCCCCGTCATCAAACCACTGCAACAATGGCATTCCCGGACACCTTAACCACCACCCCACCCCCGTCATAGAACCACTGCAACAATGGCATTCCCGGACACCTTAACCACCACCCCACCCCCGTCATAGAACCACTGCAACATGGCATTCCCGGACACCTTAACCACCACCCCACCCCCATCATAGAACTACTGCAACAATGGCATTCTCCGGCACCTTAACCACCACCCCACCCCCGTCATAGAACCACTGCAACAATGGCATTTCCGGACACCTTAACCACCACCCCACACCCGTCATAGAACCACTGCAACAATGGCATTCACGGGCACCTTAACCACCACCCCATCCCTGTCATAGAACTACTGCAACAATGGCATTCCCGGACACCTTAACCACCACCCCACCCCCGTCATAGAACCACTGCAACAATGGCATTCCCGGACACCTTAACCACCACCCCACCCCCGTCATAGAACCACTCCAACAATGGCATTCCCGGACACCTTAACCAGCACCCCACCCCCGTCATAGAACTACTGCAACAATGGCATTCCCGGACACCTTAACCACCACCCCACCCCCGTCATAGAACTACTGCAACAATGGCATTCCCGGACACCTTAACCACCACCCCACCCCCGTCATAGAACCACTGCAACAATGGCATTCCCGGGCACCTTAACCACCACCCCACCCCCGTCATAGAACCACTGCAACAATGGCATTCCCGGGCACCTTAACCACCACCCCATCCCTGTCATAGAACTACTGCAACAATGGCATTCCCGGACACCTTAACCACCACCCCACCCCCGTCATAGAACTACTGCAACAATGGCATTCCCGGACACCTTAACCACCACCCCACCCCCGTCATAGAACCACTGCAACAATGGCATTCCCGGACACCTTAACCACCACCCCACCCCCGTCATAGAACTACTGCAACAATGGTATTCCCGGACACCTTAACCACCACCCCATCCCTGTCATAGAACCACTGCAACAATGGCATTCCCGGGCACCTTAACCACTACCCCACCCCCGTCATAGAACTACTGCAACAATGGCACTCTCCGGCACCTTAGCCACCACCCCACCCCCGTCAGAGAACTACTGCACCAGTGGCATTCCCGGGCACCTTAGCCACCACCCCACCCCCGTCATAGAACTACTGCAACAACGGCACTCTCCGGCACCTTAACCACCACCCCACCCCCGTCATAGAACTACTGCAACAATGGCATTCCCGGGCACCTTAACCACTACCCCACCCCCGTCATAGAACTACTGCAACAATAGCATTCTCCGGCACCTTAACCACCACCCCACCCCCGTCATAGAACTACTGCAACAATGGCATTCCCGGCACCTTAACCACCACCCCACCCCCGTCATAGAACTACTGCAACAATGGCATTCCCGGGCACCTTAGCCACCACCCCACCCCCGTCATAGAACTGCTGCAACAATGGCACTCTCCGGCACCTTAGCCACCACCCCACCCCCGTCATAGAACTACTGCAACAATGGCATTCCCGGGCACCTTAACCACCACCCCACCCCCGTCATAGAACTACTGCAACAATGGCACTCTCCGGCACCTTAACCACCACCCCACCCCCGTCATAGAACTACTGCACCAGTGGCATTCCCGGGCACCTTAGCCACCACCCCACCCCCGTCATAGAACTACTGCACCAGTGGCATTCCCGGGCACCTTAGCCACCACCCCACCCCCGTCATAGAACTACTGCAACAATGGCATTCCCGGGCACCTTAGCCACCACCCCACCCCCGTCATAGAACTACTGCAACAATGGCATTCCCGGACACTTAACCACCACCCCACCTCCGTCATAGAACCACTGCAACAATGGCATTCCTGGGCACCGTAACCACCATCCCACCCCCGTCATAGAACCACTGCAACAATGGCATTCCCGGACACCTTAACCACCACCCCACCCCCGTCATAGAACTACTGCAACAATGGCATTCCCGGGCACCTTAACCACTACCCCACCCCCGTCATAGAACTACTGCAACAATGGCATTCTCCGGCACCTTAACCACCACCCCACCCCCGTCATAGAACTACTGCAACAATGGCATTCCCGGCACCTTAACCACCACCCCACCCCCGTCATAGAACTACTGCAACAATGGCATTCCCGGGCACCTTAGCCACCACCCCACCCCCGTCATAGAACTACTGCAACAATGGCATTCCCGGACACCTTAACCACCACCCCACCCCCGTCATAGAACCACTGCAACAATGGCATTCCCGGGCACCTTAGCCACCACCCCACCCCCGTCATAGAACTACTGCAACAATGGCACTCTCCGTCACCTTAACCACCACCCCACCCCCGTCATAGAACCACTGCAACAATGGCATTCCCGGACACCTTAACCACCACCCCACCCCCGTCATAGAACTACTGCAACAATGGCATTCCCGGGCACCTTAACCACCACCCCACCCCCGTCATTGAACTACTGCAACAATGGCACTCTCCGGCACCTTAACCACCACCCCACCCCCGTCATAGAACTACTGCACCAGTGGCATTCCCGGGCACCTTAGCCACCACCCCACCCCCGTCATAGAACTACTGCAACAATGGCATTCCCGGACACCTTAACCACCACCCCACCTCCGTCATAGAACCACTGCAACAATGGCATTCCTGGGCACCGTAACCACCACCCCACCCCCGTCATAGAACCACTGCAACAATGGCATTCCCGGGCACCTTAACCACCACCCCACCCCTGTCATAGAACTACTGCAGCAATGGCATTTCCGGGCACCTTAACCACCACCCCACCCCTGTCATAGAACTACTGCAACAATGGCATTCTCCGGCACCTTAACCACCACCCCATCCCCGTTATAGGACTACTGCAACAATGGCATTCCCGGGCACCTTAGCCACCACCCCACCCCTGTCATAGAACTACTGCAACAATGGCATTCTCCGGCACCTTAACCACCACCCCACCCCCGTCATAGAACTACTGCAACAATGGCATTCCCGGGCACCTTAACCACCACCCCACCCCTGTCATAGAACTACTGCAGCAATGGCATTCCCGGACACCTTAACCACCACCCCACCCCTGTCATAGAACTACTGCAGCAATGGCATTTCCGGGCACCTTAACCACCACCCCACCCCCGTCATAGAACCACTGCAACAATGGCATTCCTGGACACCTTAACCAGCACCCCACCCCCGTCATAGAACCACTGCAACAATGGCATTCCCGGGCACCTTAGCCACTACCCCACCCCCGTCATAGAACTACTGCAACAATGGCATTCCCGGACACCTTAACCACCACCTCACCCCCGTCATACAACCACTGCAACAATGGCATTCCCGGACACCTTAACCACCACCCCACCCCCGTCATAGAACTACTGCAACAATGGTATTCCCGGACACCTTAACCACCACCCCACCTCCGTCATAGAATCACTGCAACAATGGCATTCTCCGGCACCTTAACCACCACCCCACCCCCGTCATAGAACTACTGCAACAATGGTATTCCCGGACACCTTAACCACCACCCCACCTCCGTCATAGAACCACTGCAACAATGGCATTCTCCGGCACCTTAACCACCACCCCACCCCCATCATAGAACCACTGCAACAATGGCATTCTCCGGCACCTTAACCACCACCCCACCCCCATCATAGAACCACTGCAACAATGGCATTCTCCGGCACCTTAACCACCACCCCACCCCCATCATAGAACCACTGCAACAATGGCATTCTCCGGCACCTTAACCACCACCCCACCCCCGCCATAAAACTACTGCAACAATGGCATTCCCGGGCACCTCAACCACCACCCCACCCCCGTCATAGAACTACTGCAACAATGGCATTCTCCGGCACCTTAACCACCACCCCACCCCCATCATAGAACTACTGCACCAGTGGCATTCTCCGGCACCTTAACCACCACCCCACCCCCGTCATAGAACTACTGCAACAATGGCATTCCCGGGCACCTTAACCACCACCCCACTCCCGTCATAGAACTACTGCAACAATGGCATTCTCCGGCACCTTAACCACCACCCCACCCCCGTCATAGAACTACTGCAACAATGGCATTCTCCGGCACCTTAACCACCACCCCACCCCCATCATAGAACTACTGCACCAGTGGCATTCTCCGGCACCTTAGCCACCACCCCACCCCCGTCATAGAACTACTGCAACAATGGCATTCTCCGGCACCTTAACCACCACCCCACCCCCGTCATAGAACTACTGCAACAATGGCATTCTCCGGCGCCTTAACCATCACCCCACCCCAGTCATAATCCACAAGAACCAGCACCCACCCCGGCCATAACCCCACAACTACCACCCCACCCCAGCCATAACTCACCCTACCACCACCCCGCTTCCGCCACAAATCCCTTGCAACCCACACCGACCTCCGCCACAATCCACACCAACCAGCACCCACCACCGTCATAACCCACACCAACCACAAGCCCATCCCAGCCATAACTCACCCCTACCATCACCCCACTTCCGCCACAAACCCCTCGCAACCGCCATCCCGTCCCCGCCAACCCACACCAACCAGCATACCCAACCATCAGACACGCCCACTCACCCCCTCCTCACCGGCATTCCCACAACCGTCCTTCCTGTTTTGACCGTCAATTGTGAGTATCACAAGGACGGTGAGGTTCATTTTGTGGGTTGGCGACCTGTGAGAGTCAGGTTGCGGGTATATACCCCCTTTTTGTCACGTGATGTAATAATCCCTTACAAGGGCGGATACAGGAAGAACATTGGGTTTGGAGGGGAGGACGTGGTGGTGGAAAAAAATTGTCATCGAAATCAGAGACTTTTCCCCCGACGTCATCATCAAAGGCTCACAACGCTAACCAAGGTCACAATGAAAGGCCTACAACGCTAACCAAGGTCACACTGAAAGGCCTACAACCCTAACCAAGGTCACAATGAAAGATCTACAACGCTAACCAACATGACAATGAAAGGTCTCCAACGCTGACCAACATCACAATGAAAGGTCTACAAAGCTAACCAACATCACAATGAAAGGCCTACAACGCTAACCAACATCACAATGAAAGGCCTACAACTCTAACCAACATCACAATGAAAGGTCTACAACGCTGACCAACATCACAATGAAAGGTCTACAACGCTGACCAACATCACAATGAAAGGCTTACAACGCTAACCAACATCACAATGAAAGATCTACAAAGCTAACCAACATCACAATAAAAGGTCTACAACGCTGACCAACATCACAATGAAAGGTCTACAACGCTGACCAACATCACAATGAAAGGTCTACAACGCTCACCAACATCACAATGAAAGGTCTCCAACGCTAACCAACATCGCAATGAAAGGCCTACAACGCTAACCAACATCACAATGAAAGCTCTAAAACGCTAACCAACATCACAATGAAAGGTCTACAACGCTAACCAACATCACAATGAAAGGTCTACAACGCTAACCAACATCACAAAGCAATGAATCTGACGCGTCCGTCTCCCTACCCCCCCCCCCCCCCACCCCAACCCGAATCAACACCCGTACAATGTTCAATTGATATTCCAAAGCTAAAGATCAGTAGACCATGATCTTAGTGTTTCATGGAAAAGTACCGTCCAAGCAAATTGATATTTATCTTGTGACGATTGACTCCGCAACAATGCCATGATTGGAGTTAGAATCGCAGCTATTTATATTAGCGATGATCACGCGCTCTTGTTTTGCTCACACAATAGGCGCAGTTTCCGGTTTGAATAAATTAGAGTATCGCCTTCTGATTGGTCAATCGCAGACACACCTCCAAAAAGGGCTGCCGCCCGGGTAGGCGGAGAAATGCCGTGCCCGGCGTCACTTCTAAATTTTATTGTGAGCTATACATAGGACGAAAAATTCTGTAATTTGGAGGATAGACAATTGGGTATTATATCAATCGGTAAAGCAGCGTTAGAGGCCAGGCTAGCGGTTCCCTTTAATGGAATCGTGTTTGCCTAAATGAGAAGTAAGTTACTTACGTACGTAACGTACGCAAAGAAATTTAAAGAAGCAAATTAAGCTTGGAGGCCGCATCATACATACGAGATATACTGGCGATACTTATTAAAAGTATCAAATACGCTTCAATATATGCCCAACAATTTTTACCTTTTGGAAATAACTTTTACGCACTTAAAACCGCGACTAAGGCCTCGAAGTGAGTGACATTATTTATATTGCACCAGCAAAATAACGGTTTGTAGAGGTCAGCCAAAGGGAGGTGAAATGGTCCTCCTGTTAATAGCGTACATATGAACACATTTATAAAGGTCCACATCAAGTAAATAAATGTCCGAGGGTATAAATCCACGGACGCGAGCAGATCACGAAGCCAAAGTTGAAGTCTTGAGTTGAGGGATAGGGTGACCATAATACTGGGTATCTTGGTGTGGGTGTGGGGGCCGGGGGGGGGGGGGAGAGGCGGGGGTGGATGCAGCTATTGTGGTGGGGGCGTTGGGGCGGGGTGGGGATGTCGATGACGACTAGGTAATTGGTAGATGCCCCCCTGCCGCGCCCCCCTGCCGCGCAGGGGTCCCCAGACCGGGCCAGTATAAATCACCAACTCCCCAAAGGCCTAAACAAATAGAGCAAGTTAATTTATGGCATGACAAGCCAAGCAGACGGAGCGTCACCCAGCGGCTACCGGAGCCACAGCATTTGTTGGCGGGCAAAAATCGCGTGAAATTAGATGAAGTCCAAAATACGCGGCTAACGGACTGGTGTCTAATTGAAAGAGACACTGCCGGCTGCCGCTCTTTGAAGTCGCATCGCAAGTAAGCGGCTAGAACGGTGCATTGGAAAGCGGCTAGAAAGGTGCATTGGAAAGCGGCTAGAATAGTGCAATGCTCACGTTGAACAGGGGTATCAGGCGCAAGAAAGAGAGCAAGAGAGGAAGAAGAGAGAGGGAGAGAGAGGGAGAGAGTGGGGGAGAATGAGTGACAATGACTAGAGAATTACCCGCAGCAGCGACTGTCCGTCTCCTGTCTTCTCGCCCTCACCTGCTCACGCTCGGCGTGGAAACACACGCCTTTTCACTCGACTATTTGCCGAAATCCTGACGGATGTTGACTCTTGGTGACACGGTGGGATTACGCCAGAAATTCTGGGGTATCTAGGGTCTAGATATATATATATCTAGACCCTAGATACCCCAGAATATATATATAGGTATATATCTATGGACTTCATCATATATAGCTATGTATATAGCACAGTGGGGCAGGTGGGCTTGAAAGGACAGTCTTTGCTGTAGTGATAAAGGGCAGGACGCAATGGAAGGCTACGGCACGACAAAGTAAAGCAAAGAAAAGGAAACACAAGCGAAGTACGTCAGAGAGCTACTGCCAAGGATCATGCGGCGTCAATTGTCACCCCACGTCACTGAGATCAAGTGGACTTTTTGTACTGGGATCAACACCTCCTCACTTGTATCAGTGCTGTTTATTTTTCATGCAAAAGCGACCGTCAAAACAGAGTAAAGAGAACAAACATGATGAAAAAAAAATCCACTCAAGAATTTTACAATAGAATTTAACTTTCCATGCAACTCTTATATCGACCGGTTTCCCCCGTCTTTTTTGTGCTCGCGTTTTTCCTGGTTATGATCAGTAGGGACTGTAAGATATTGCAAGACGGAATGGTTGCCTCAGTTACTTTTTATTGTTATTATTTACTTTTTTTATTTGAGATCTACTTGACGACTTTTACGAAATGTTATTGAAAGTATAACCTACAGAATGTTTCTTAGCGCATGGCCTGCAGGAAACAGTTTTTCAATCAACCTTAACTGGAGGCATTGGCTTTTATTAGTCCATTGCCTGACTCTTTTATCATGCACACAAAACATTTCATATAGAATCCCGGCGGAGTAAGACTCACTTATATCTACATTGTTTGTAGAATCACGGCGGAGTAAGACTCGCCTATCTCTAAATTGTTTGTAGAAACACGGCGGAGCAAGACTCTCTAATATCTACATTGTTTATAGAATCACGGCGGAGTAAGACTCGCCTATCTCTACATTGTTTATAGAATCACGGCGGAGTAAGACTCGCCCATATCTACATTGTTCGTAGAATCACGGCGGAGTGAGACTCGCCTATCTCTACATTGTTTGTAGAATCACGGCGGACTAAGACTCTCCAATATCTACATTGTTTATAGAATCACGGCGGAGTAAGACTCGCCTATATCTACATTGTTCGTAGAATCACGGCGGAGTAAGACTCGCCTATCTCTACATTTCTTGTAGAATCACGGCGGAGTAAGACTCCCCTATCTCTACATTGTTTATAGAATCACGGCGGAGTAAGACTCGCCCATATCTACATTGTTCGTAGAATCACGGCGGAGTAAGAATCGCCTATCTCTACATTTCTTGTAGAATCACGGCGGAGTAAGACTCGCCTATCTCTACATTGTTTATAGAATCACGGCGGAGTAAGACTCACCCATATCTACATTGTTCGTAGAATCACGGCGGAGTAAGACTCGCCTATCTCTACATTGTTTGTAGAATCACGGCGGACTAAGACTCTCCAATATCTACATTGTTTATAGAATCACGCGGAGTAAGACTCACCCATATCTACATTGTTCGTAGAATCACGGCGGAGTAAGACTCGCCTATCTCTACATTTCTTGTAGAATCACGGCGGAGTAAGACTCGCCTATCTCTACATTGTTCGTAGAATCACGGCGGAGTACGACTCGCCTATCTCTACATTGTTTGTAGAATCACGGCGGAGTAAGACTCGCCTATCTCTACATTGTTCGTAGAATCACGGCGGAGTAAGACTCGCCTATCTCTACATTGTTTGTAGAATCACGGCGGAGTAAGACTCGCCTATCTCTACATTTCTTGTAGAATCACGGCGGAGTAAGACTCGCCTATCTCTACATTGTTTATAGAATCACGGCGGAGTAAGACTCGCCCATATCTACATTGTTCGTAGAATCACGGCGGAGTAAGACTCGCCTATCTCTACATTGTTTATAGAATCACGGCGGAGCAAGACTCTCTAATATCTGCATTGTTTATAGAATCACGGCGGAGTAAGACTCGCCTATCTCTACATTGTTTATAGAATCACGGCGGAGTAAGACTCGCCCATATCTACATTGTTCGTAGAATCACGTCGGAGTGAGACTCGCCTATCTCTACATTGTTTGTAGAATCACGGCGGACTAAGACTCTCCAATATCTACATTGTTTATAGAATCACGGCGGAGTAAGACTCGCCTATATCTACATTGTTCGTAGAATCACGGCGGAGTAAGACTCGCCTATCTCTACATTTCTTGTAGAATCACGGCGGAGTAAGACTCGCCTATCTCTACATTGTTTATAGAATCACGGCGGAGTAAGACTCGCCTATCTCTACATTGTTTGTAGAATCACGGCGGAGTAAGACTCTTCAATATCTACATTGTTTATAGAATCACGGCGGCGTAAGACTCGCCCATATCTACATTTTTCGTAGAATCACGGCGGAGTAAGACTCGCCTATCTCTACATTTCTTGTAGAATCACGGCGGAGTAAGACTCGCCTATCTCTACATTGTTTATAGAATCACGGCGGAGTAAGACTCGCCCATATCTACATTGTTCGTAGAATCACGGCGGAGTAAGACTCGCCTATCTCTACATTTCTTGTAGAATCACGGCGGAGTAAGACTCGCCTATCTCTACATTTCTTGTAGAATCACGGCGGAGTAAGACTCGCCTATCTCTACATTGTTTATAGAATCACGGCGGAGTAAGACTCGCCCATATCTACATTGTTCGTAGAATCACGGCGGAGTAAGACTCGCCTATCTCTACATTGTTTATAGAATCACGGCGGAGTAAGACTCGCCCATATCTACCTTGTTCGTAGAATCACGGCGGAGTAAGAATCGCCTATCTCTACATTGTTCGTAGAATCACGGCGGAGTAAGACTCGCCTATCTCTACATTGTTTATAGAATCACGGCGGAGTAAGACTCGCCCATATCTACATTGTTCGTAGAATCACGGCGGAGTAAGAATCGCCTATCTCTACATTGTTCGTAGAATCACGGCGGAGTAAGACTCGCCTATCTCTACATTGTTAATCACGGCGGAGTAAGACTCGCCTATCTCTACATTTCTTGTAGAATCACGATCGAGTACGATTTAGGATTTAGCACTCTCTACATTGCTTGTACAAGTTTGTGCAACTCCATATATTCTGTGTTCTAATACAAATGTAAAATGCATACCCCAAATATATCAATGTCTATAAATTGCTATTTATAACATAGGTAAAGTAGATGACAACATGTCACTGAATCTACTCTCTCAATTCACAATCAGTTCACAGTCAGTCGTCTTGGTGTTTGTATCTCTAATTCAGCTGAAGAAATTTATTCCGCATTAGTATTAAGGTAAAGGCGATGATTTCATCAAAGAAATGGAGCCGACGAAAATGTATGACTATATAAAGCATATGATCGAAACTGCGAAAACGCAAAGAAGCCTAGTGTGTGTTTGTGGAAGCCCAGGGTATACGGTCGGCTTTCCAGTTGGCAAACATCACTTATCACGTCAAAGCCACGCGAAATCCCGGAACAAATTGGGGTTGCGAGAGAGAGAGAGAGAGAGAGAGAGAGAGAGAGAGAGAGAGAGAGAGAGAGAGAGAGAGAGAGAGAGGGGGAGAGAGAGAGAGAGAAAGGCGCACGGGCCCAAGCAGTGGTCGTAAGGCGGCCTGGTGGTATCTCTAGATCTATGTAGACGCAATGCTTTCCATCTAAGCCAGGACAACAGAGGTGATACAGTTGAAAAAGTGTCGAGGGGAGGAAAGTAGGAAGAACCACTTGGATGGTCATAGCGAGAACGCGTATATATATGTATATATGTATAAAGCTCGGAGTCGTATTGTGTTTATATTTTAGCAGCGGTTATACATGAACAAGTAGCGATACTTCAACACAAAACAGGAGCACACAAAAATAGTACCAGAATCAAGTTAATTATAGCAATAATTCTGGCAGGCCCCTCAGCTCGGAGACAGCATATGAACACATATCAGGACACCCACATAGAGGCAATAATTAAAGAAAGAAATATAACAAAAAATCCACGTTCATTTCCATAAATCGCTCATTCTGCAACACAAGTGCATAGCATAATCTAACTACCGAAAAAAAACAAGAATATGTAATATAGCCTTATCACCTATAAAAATATCCCAGGCAGGGGACTTCTTTTGTCGAGGGTTGCGGACTGCGGCATTGTATTTTCTATTTATCCCTTATAATGACAAAAAGGTTTTTTTTCGTCTTTTACTGGTGTGCAATGACCGTTTTTGGTCTGTCTATTTCCGCTGGTGGGCTTTGAAATAAGTAGCGCAGTTATAGAGCCCAGAAGCCGTCCAGACAAGGAGTCGACAAGCTCAAGGGAGGGTCGACACTTAATTACGGTCCGACAGCACGGTAAACACCTACTTATACCCACTCGTAAACTCCCTCTGAGCGAGTCGTCTTTGGGTGCAATAACTAACACTGTAATACAAAAATATAGCGGGTTTTTTTATGAGCCTAACGGGATAGAAGAGTAGGAAATCAGTCCTCACCACACTGTCGTAGGTTGTCACTCGAGGTTTTATTATCCTCGGCACCCTGCCTACTGAGAGGTGGCCACAGACAGAGCATTGTGCGGAGATATTTCGCACTCTCCTGTGTGCGTTTTTGTCTATGTCGTGTTAGATTTTTCAATTTCAGATCTTCCTCATCAAGCACAGCTGACTGCTCTTCAAGTGCGTTATCAACTTTTTTAGTGCAATTTCAATAAGAAGGAATATCATTGGGGAATATACCTGACATAAAATAAGAATACGGTAATATTAATAGTTCCTTGATGTCCCAACGTCCTCGATGTTTTCTGGTATAGTCTGAGCAATGCGCCCCAAGGGACACCCGCGGACGCCACCCCCACACCCCACCAGATTCGTATAGCAGTGCCCCCCCCCCCCCCTCTCCCCGGGGGGACTGCACGGCCCTTTATCTGCCTACGTAATTCTGTAACCTAGTTTAATCGTATTCGAAGAGTAAAGGCTGCATGGGTGCATTGGCGTGTCCAGGGCGGGGGGGGGGGGCATAGGGGGCACGTGCCCCCCTTTCAGACCCTAAGGTATGTATACACCTTTATACACATTTTGTTCCTGTGTTGGTGAACCAATTTATTGTGCCCTCCCCACCCCCCCCCCCCCCACCCCCTTTCAACATTCCTGCACAAGCCTAGATGGATACATAAGATAATCAGGACAACATAAATACTTGGGCAATAAGCGAAACCATGCAGAAGACACGGGTGGGATATGAACCTCCAACCGGTCTGGGCGGTCTGCAGTCGAGTACATCTCCGTAATGGTTCCGGTTCCGGTGTGACCACAGACGTGTTCAACAGTTCAAGGAGAGCCAACCTGGGTGGGTGTTCGAATCCCCCAGGCTCGTCCTGGGGTGTTGCGAGTGTGGATATTAATATCAGTCTGTCTGGCTATGGACCTGGAGTCCCTCCACTGGCTGCCATGGGAGCCAGGCAAGCATTATTAATGGGATGGAGACAAGTCTGGTCCATCGATCAGCCCGATAATAGATATAGAATGTAGTTCATGGACCTCGGGGCCCCTCCCGCCCCCAGCTTAGTTGGTAGCTGATTAACAGGTCATGGGTTCGAACCCGAGCATCTGGGACATGTTTCCTAGAACCATACATGTCTTTCATTATTCTGAGGGTTCTTTCGGTTTGGTCTGTGTCCTCGCATAACACACAGCACGCAACATTCTTTATAAACAGAGAACTATCGATGTCAAAATATCCCACGGCTCTGTAATTCTTTGCGGTTGCGAAATGTTGCATTCACGATGGTCAGGAATGGTTTGCCTCCGTTAACCTGACATCCAACAGGTGGGGGGAGGGGGGGGGGTAGCCATGTCGATTTTTCAATTTTAAGAAGTGGTGCATGTCGCATGTCGATTTTAAGAAGTGATCCATGTCGTATGTCGCGAGGTCTTATGTCGCATGTCGATTTTAAGGCAGACCCAATGATGCGTTGTCGATTTTAAATACCGCCGTGTCGCCCTGTCGCCAAAGGCCCTCTGGGGCCCTAACAGACGTTAGGGATGTTCAAACCACAGCGGATCGCGGAGAGACGCTCACTTCTTTCCTCTTTTAGGGGTCGAGAAATTAAAACCGTCATGTATCAGAATCGATATTTGAATCATTTACAACATTCCCACCGCATGTATAGCTAGCCTACATGCAAACACGACACCGACTCGACTATTCACCTCTTCATCAAGAGAGAACCTGTCTGCTACCTTAGACTCTAGAGTGCGTGGCGCTATGATACTTAGCGGTCTCTTTGGTGCGTATAAATGCGGTTTCCTGAAGATTATTGTAGTCGACTTGACATTTGACCTTGGGTGCCATTGGACGAGGAACTTAAAAGGCTACAGGTCCGACACAGACATTGCCGCCCTATTCCCAGCGTTTTGTCCCACTTAGAAAGATCTGCCGCAACGCCACAGCTCTTGACAGCCGGTTGGGCGTATGTAAGACTACGAGTCAAAGGGGGTGATGGAGAAAGATAGCTCCACTGGAGGTGCATCTTGCAGCGAAGCGCCGACGGGGCGCTAAGTGAAGTGGACATCGAGGTTGACATGTCGTTAAATGCTCGCACCCATTACACTGTCGCCATGCGGACTGTAACCAATAGTAACGGATAACCATATCTACAGCCTCAAATTTGACATATGACATGCGTGTATTATGGGGTGGGATGGGGCCTGGTGAAATACGAAGCGATGGTCCTTTCATACCCCAACGTTATCAGGGTTCACTGACCACCGGTCACTATATATATATATATATATATAACCCAGTAGATATATACAAATATATACGCATGAATATATGCATAAGTAGGAGTAGGCATTTCATGTCTTTGAACAGTTGTCAGTCGTTGTCACTACAGGATGAAGCCGCCGTCCGCACTTTAAGTGTTATTAATTGCAATCATAGTATATTTACAATGAAAATACCAGCTTCGCGATAACATCAAAATCTCATTTGTCACGTCCTCGTGAGTTAAGGCACCAGTCAGTTGTTGTGTTCGCATCGTAGGCAGAACGCCGGACATCGGGGGCAACTGTACTGGATGTATTGTTTATTTATCGCCATTTTACAGTCTTCTAGATTGTCACCTTTATCTTGACTTAATTTTTTTTAACAGCAATCTCAGTTTTTTTAAGATCTAGTAAACATTCTGCTGCAAAAAGATGGCAATCATCTATCGAAATATTATCGGTAGGTATTAATAATTTTAAATAATCTCTGATTGAGACTCCGTCTTACAGTGGTATTACGAATCCGTATTGTAGTGGGAGTATGTGAATTCATGTCCTTAGTCATTTAAGATACCGCTGCACGTTTGTAAGAACCCAAAATATCATAGTGACGAAAACGAACACATGGCCTGTGGCATATATGAGCAAAAGTACAGTTTGACACTATACCTCGATCGTCGTGCCTGTTGACGGGGGCAATGAATACTCGTCACTCTCGGAGATATATAAGTACTTTCATAATTAACAATCGAATATTTGGTATATCGCCCCCCCCCCCCCTACGGGGTCTATCACTTGGAACCTTCTACTCTCATAGAAACCTTATATTGGCTCGCCCCGTCTCTTTCAAAAACGTCACGTAGGGTTGTATGAGCGATAACCGAGATGGTTCAAGTCAGCTGTATATATGCTACCAAGGACTGACGTTTTTGCCACTATGACGCTTTGGGCTCTAACACACGTTGCCCCGACACGGGGTCATTTGCTCAAAACTAATTGGTATATAGTGAGTCATCTGGTCATACGACTACCAAGCGATGTCACCATCTAACCGCTGCAGTTGTATCGGGTAGAGAGAAATTAAAAGATGAAAAATGGCCAATTCCGTTGTGTCACCCGCGCTGGTGGTTATGATGAATAATGTCTATACGTGTAACTTTACTTTATGTTTAAGATCGACATTGTGTGCGGAAACATCTGCCAGACCTGTCGAGCAGATTTCTTTTCCATCAATATAAATTCGTGTATGAACTCTAACGCACTTTTTGCAGCACTCAGTCACGCGGATGAGCATGTAGTCTAGATGGCGCTAATAAAAAAACATGTTTCTACAGACGATAGGACCGTAATTTGTGTGTCGCGTAAGGTAATTTCATGTCTCCTAACCCTCTTTCTTAATTTGCTTTCTTCTCACAGCAAGTGGCTTTGATGTGTGTCACACGCGCGTGTGAAGACGCCATAACATATCTTTTCAGAGCAATTCCCCAGGGGCTATCTCCATAATTGGGACGTTTAAACTTTTTTTCGCCTATGAAAAATTATGAAAACCCTGCTATAGTACCATGGTTGTATTATATGCGTAAAAAACGTGTGACAGGAAAAGCGCAAACTACAACAGCGAATATATTAATTACCAGTTTGTTTACGTATAAGCCGGTAACTTGTAATACTACGGTCGATTTACCCTCAATCCCTTGAAGCTGGCACGGTGACTGACCCAGGAATCGTGCAAGAGGACGGTGGAGTGACACCTATAGCAGCAAGGCGGTGACTGACTGGGAACCGCGCAGGAGGGCGGTGGGGCGACACCTATAGCAACAAGGCGGTGATTGACCGGGAGCCGCGCAGGAGGGCGGTGGGGCGACACCTATAGCAACAAGGCGGTGATTGACCGGGAGCCGCGCAGGAGGGCGGTGGGGCGACACCTATAGCAACAAGGCGGTGATTGACCGGGAGCCGCGCAGGAGGGCGGTGGGGCGACACCTATAGCAGCAAGGCGGTGACTGACTGGGAACCGCGCAGGAGGGCGGTGGGCGACACCTATAGCAACAAGGCGGTGATTGACTGGGAACCGCGCAGGAGGGCGGTGGGGCGACACCTATAGCAGCAAGGCGGTGACTGACTGGGAACCGCGCAGGAGGGCGGTGGGGCGACACCTATAGCAGCAAGGCGGTGATTGACCGGGAGCCGCGCAGGAGGGCGGTGGGGCGACACCTATAGCAACAAGGCGGTGATTGACCGGGAACCGCGCAGGAGGGCGGTGGGGCGACACCTATAGCAACAAGGCGGTGATTGACCGGGAGCCGCGCAGGAGGGCGGTGGGGCGACACCTATAGCAGCAAGGCGGTGATTGACCGGGAGCCGCGCAGGAGGGCGGTGGGGCGACACCTATAGCAGCAAGGCGGTGACTGACCGGGAGCCGCGCAGGAGGGCGGTGGGGCGACACCTATAGCAGCAAGGCGGTGACTGACCGGGAGCCGCGCAGGAGGGCGGTGGGGCGACACCTATAGCAGCAAGGCGGTGATTGACCGGGAGCCGCGCAGGAGGGCGGTGGGGCGACACCTATAGCAGCAAGGCGGTGATTGACCGGGAGCCGCGCAGGAGGGCGGTGGGGCGACACCTATAGCAGCAAGGCGGTGACTGACCGGGAGCCGCGCAGGAGGGCGGTGGGGCGACACCTATAGCAGCAAGGCGGTGATTGACCGGGAGCCGCGCAGGAGGGCGGTGGGGCGACACCTATAGCAGCAAGGCGGTGATTGACCGGGAGCCGCGCAGGAGGGCGGTGGGGCGACACCTATAGCAGCAAGGCGGTGATTGACCGGGAGCCGCGCAGGAGGGCGGTGGGGCGACACCTATAGCAGCAAGGCGGTGATTGACCGGGAGCCGCGCAGGAGGGCGGTGGGGCGACACCTATAGCAGCAAGGCGGTGATTGACCGGGAGCCGCGCAGGAGGGCGGTGGGGCGACACCTATAGCAGCAAGGCGGTGATTGACCGGGAGCCGCGCAGGAGGGCGGTGGGGCGACACCTATAGCAGCAAGGCGGTGACTGACCGGGAGCCGCGCAGGAGGGCGGTGGGGCGACACCTATAGCAGCAAGGCGGTGATTGACCGGGAGCCGCGCAGGAGGGCGGTGGGGCGACACCTATAGCAGCAAGGCGGTGATTGACCGGGAGCCGCGCAGGAGGGCGGTGGGGCGACACCTATAGCAGCAAGGCGGTGATTGACCGGGAGCCGCGCAGGAGGGCGGTGGGGCGACACCTATAGCAGCAAGGCGGTGATTGACCGGGAGCCGCGCAGGAGGGCGGTGGGGCGACACCTATAGCAGCAAGGCGGTGATTGACCGGGAGCCGCGCAGGAGGGCGGTGGGGCGACACCTATAGCAGCAAGGCGGTGATTGACCGGGAGCCGCGCAGGAGGGCGGTGGGGCGACACCTATAGCAGCAAGGCGGTGATTGACCGGGAACCGCGCAGGAGGGCGGTGGGGCGACACCTATAGCAGCAAGGCGGTGACTGACCGGGAGCCGCGCAGGAGGGCGGTGGGGCGACACCTATAGCAGCAAGGCGGTGATTGACCGGGAGCCGCGCAGGAGGGCGGTGGGGCGACACCTATAGCAGCAAGGCGGTGATTGACCGGGAGCCGCGCAGGAGGGCGGTGGGGCGACACCTATAGCAGCAAGGCGGTGATTGACCGGGAGCCGCGCAGGAGGGCGGTGGGCGACACCTATAGCAGCAAGGCGGTGATTGACCGGGAGCCGCGCAGGAGGGCGGTGGGGCGACACCTATAGCAGCAAGGCGGTGATTGACCGGGAGCCGCGCAGGAGGGCGGTGGGGCGACACCTATAGCAGCAAGGCGGTGATTGACCGGGAGCCGCGCAGGAGGGCGGTGGGGCGACACCTATAGCAGCAAGGCGGTGATTGACCGGGAGCCGCGCAGGAGGGCGGTGGGGCGACACCTATAGCAGCAAGGCGGTGATTGACCGGGAGCCGCGCAGGAGGGCGGTGGGGCGACACCTATAGCAGCAAGGCGGTGATTGACCGGGAGCCGCGCAGGAGGGCGGTGGGGCGACACCTATAGCAGCAAGGCGGTGATTGACCGGGAGCCGCGCAGGAGGGCGGTGGGCGACACCTATAGCAGCAAGGCGGTGATTGACCGGGAGCCGCGCAGGAGGGCGGTGGGGCGACACCTATAGCAGCAAGGCGGTGATTGACCGGGAGCCGCGCAGGAGGGCGGTGGGGCGACACCTATAGCAGCAAGGCGGTGACGCCCAAAGCCGGTAGTTGCATTTTTTTGGTAACCTGGGTATATCCCCGAGGTCAACCGAATACGCACATTACGCATCGGTGCACCTCCCGACGCTTCTGTCACCCGGGTCGGGTGGCGCATTTATTCGGCATGCCGAGTGTATCATGTTTGAAACAGCTGGGTTTGGGGGAAGAGGGGGGGGGGGCACGGTACAGCCCGCCCTTTTTCACCACCAAAATCCGCTTTGTCGGGGCGTTTTACCGCTAAAATCCGCTTTGTCGGAGCGTTTTACCGCTAAAATCCGCTCGGTCGGGGCGTTTTACCGCTAAAATCCGCTCGGAAGGGGTATTTTTTCCCGGCAACCTGCTTCATGAATGCACATTTTCAGAGCCCCCCCCCCCCCCCACCTACCCTTCGCTATCTTTTTCATCACGAATGTCAGGCATCAAGTCACGTGTTGGGTATGTCATGGCCTCAAGAAATGTTTACGAATTTTGGAACGACTATCACCCCCCCCCCCCCGCCCCCCCTCCACACAAACACGCACACAGACGGGCAACGCTCCTGTATAAACCGGCCGATCCATGCATTAGGACCACCTGGACCCCCCACATTTTGTCTATAATTGCATAGCGGGGTTCAGTTCAATTTAAACTAAAACAGGCGCCCTCCACACAGAAACGTATGTGTATAATTATATGTTGCGACTCGTACAGAGATGAAATGAAGGGACAAACGTCGTACTTCTATATAATCATTATACCACAATATTCTCCATTAGCCCGTGAAGGTCAACCAAATATTAAAAGCTATGATTAACAAGTGGCGGTACCTTGACCAGACTAGCGCAGAGCGGTGGGGAGGCGGTCGCACAGTTGCAATAAACACGGTGTGACGTCAGTTAACGTTGCGTACGCGACCGTGCCTAGCGCCGAGACCCGCATCATAACACTCATTGTCATGGCAACGCAAACGTCACAATAGGGGAACATGAAGTGCACCTGTAAAATGGTAGAGCTGATGATACGGGGGCCTACCGATCACGGCGTTTCCTAATTAGCGGGTGTCTTGCATGCATGCTGCGGGGCAACATTGTGGTCTCTTTAACCTACATATACAGGATGTCGCTGGTTATACGTATAGCCAAAGTCACGGATGAGACTCAAATATGGGGCTCCTAAAAGCTTCTTCCTTAACAAAATAAACGAACACTATTTAATAATTTTCAAGCAACCAAAGTCTCGTACAGTCTATTAACTGGAAAAGAGGATTCCTTCTACCTAGAGAAATAACGCCCACTAGGTGTTATTTCATAATGCGGAGATATATAACGTCTCGATATATTTCGTTGCTTGTTTCTTTATATTGTTTAGTGTTGCCTGCATGTCCCCGTGCCACCCAGAACGTGTGTTCGTGCTGGGACGTGAATGGTGTTGCGATTGCAATCTCACCCAAGGAAATAATTTGTCGTTATCCATTGAATAGTTAACAATCAGTCCGAGAGTCACCATTCACCTCACCTTCATCCATCTTAAGTCAAGACGTCAGAATATCATTATTTGTCAATGGGCAGAGATGACAGCATCGCTCAAAAGAACCAAACATTGTCACACCTGACGCGGAAAAAAACCTGACATGTTTTTTTGCGGTTTGTTTATCTTTACTCTCCATGTGTTTCAACCCCACATAAAGCATCGCAATAGACCCTTTAAGTTAATGTGCAAGGAGCGGCTATATACCTCTCCAGAAAAATTAAATATGTGCATAAAAACGTTGTGGTTGGGCATGAAGCTATGAGCTGCTAAAGTGTTGTACTCAAGAGAGCGTCATTTGCCAGAAACAACTTCACATGCAGACCCTATAACAGTTACTGCTTGCATACGTTCTCCTCACCCTGTTACACTCGTGGGACATCACGTGTTGGGTGTGTGTGTGTGGTGGGTGTTGAGGGGGGGGGGGGGGGCGCAGGTACAGTTACAGGGCATTCATCATCAAATACATACTTCACATCGATGGCGGAGTTAACGGGACGCCGTGTTACTCAGCTGACTTTGTCTCCCTTGACATTGACGATTGTCTTTAATAAGGTAAAATAATTAGTTAACGGAGTGTCTTCTAAATCAGCGGACGTACCCATAATGTTTTGATATTGTGCTTGCGTAATTAGTTAACATAGTGTCGTCTATTTCAACGGCCTTAGCCATAATTTATTGCTATTGTGTTTACGTCATTATAGTTAACGGAGCGTCTTTTAAATTAGCGGAGGTTTCTATAATCTATTGAAATTGTCTTTACGTAATCATGTATCAGAACGTAGTCTAAAGCAGTGGACGTAGGTGTTCTTGACATTGCATAATATTTAACGGAGTGCCAGAATACATTACTAAATCAATATATCCACTAAAGTCCGTTTTGCGTCTCTGATTGCTAATTTGTCCGTAAGTAGTGAATTAACGCAGCGTAATTGAAATCTACAAATGCGGCCATTAAAAAACTTTTCTACCTTTTATTGATATGTACAATACAAAATAATGTATTCCAATTATTCTCAAACAATGACAGCAAAGTTCCTAAACGATGTATCTGTTACTTTACAAAGTGAACGTCGATAAACCAGATCCTGCCTCCCACCTCAGTGAAGGGATCAGATCCTGCCTCCCACCTCAGTGAAGGGACCAGATCCTACCTCCCCTCCCAGTGAAGAGATTAGATCCTACCTCCCCTCTCAGTGAAGGGATCAGATCCCGCCTCCCCTCTCAGTGAAGGGATCAGATCCTACCTCCCCTCTCAGTGAAGGGACCAGATCCTACCTCCCCTCTCAGTGAAGGGATCAGATCCTACCTCCCCTCTCAGTGAAGGGATCAGATCCTACCTCCTCTCTCAGTGAAGGGATCAGATCCTACCTCCCCTTTCAGTGAAGGGATCAGATCCTACCTCCCCTCTCAGTGAAGGGACCAGATCCTGCCTCCCCTTTTCAGTGCAGGGACCAGATCCTACCTCCCCTCTCAGTGAAGGGACCAGATCCTGCCTCCCCTCTCAGTGAAGGGACCAGATCCTACCTCCCCTCTCAGTGAAGGAATCAGATCCTACCTCCCCTCTCAGTGAAGGGATCAGATCCTACCTCCCCTCTCAGTGAAGGGATCAGATCCTACCTCCCCTCTCAGTGAAGGGACCAGATCCTACCTCCCCTCTAAGTGAAGGGATCAGATCCTACCTCCCCTCTCAGTGAAGGGACCAGATCCTACCTCCCCTCTCAGTGAAGGGACCAGATCCTACCTCCCCTCTCAGTGAAGGGACCAGATCCTACCTCCCCTCTCAGTGAAGGGATCAGATCCTACCTCCCCTTTCAGTGAAGAGACCAGATCCTACCTCCCCTCTCAGTGAAGGGATCAGATCATACCTCCCCTCTCAGTGAAGAGATCAGATCCTGCCTCCCCTCTCAGTGAAGGGATCAGATCCTACCTACCCTCTCAGTGAAGGGATCAGATCATACCTCCCCTCTCAGTGAAGAGATCAGATCCTACCTCCCATCTCAGTGAAGGGATCAGATCCTACCTCCCCTCTCAGTGAAGGGATCAGATCCTACCTCCCCTCTCAGTGAAGGGATCAGATCCTACCTCCCCTCTCAGTGAAGAGATCAGATCCTGCCTCCCCTCTCAGTGAAGGGATCAGATCCTACCTCCCCTCTCAGTGAAGGGATCAGATCATACCTCCCCTCTCAGTGAAGGGATCAGATCCTACCTCCCCTCTCAGTGAAGGGATCAGATCCTACCTCCCCTCTCAGTGAAGGGATCAGACCCTCCCCCGAGACCCTGGCTACCACTGTACTTCCACGTCCCATGGCTTACAACGCGCTCTGCTCCATCAGTTACTTTCCATCCAAGGCCCCCCGCGGCCGTTACGTTCTATCGCTCCAGATCAAACCTGCAGCAGCAGTCCCATCGATCGTCCCCACCCCATCACGACACATTCATAGGGGAGGGGTGGCCGGGGGTGGCGGCGGAGCCCGGGGTGGTGCCCCCCGCCCCCGTCCCCGCCGCGCCACTGCTCTCTTCCCGCGTCAGGGCCGCCATTAACAACTCGATCCGATTGATGAAATTCTTGCCCTCTATCTTGTTGATGTGCACCTCCTGGAATTCGCCGCTCAGCAACGCCCACTTGGCCTGCTTGACCACGCCCCCTGGCGGATCGACGCCCTCTAGCGAGCGGGGGTAGCGCTGCACGTGGACACGGACGCCGCTGGCAGCCCCGCAGCGAATGCAAAGCACCCTGGGAGGAGAACGGAGAAATGTCGTCTGCTTCAGATAACGAATCTAACTTCCCGTCTACTTTACATGATTTTTTTCTGTTTCAGATACGAAATAATAATTTAGCCACATGCTTTAGACACAGAATGTAAATCATATTTTCCCTGCTTGAGATACAGTATATTAGATTGATATATACCATTAGATTAATAAAAAAAATAGTTTTACGTGCTTCAGTTATCAGATTTGTTCTTTTTCTTCTGAGCTTCGCAGATGATAGGGTAGATTTCTCGCATCATAACGCCACCATTTATGACCGTTATGCGACCAAATCGTAAGGCCGGGTAAATATCATATCATAGAGCGATGCGTGCAGTGCCCCATCAAAGTGCTCTGTCGGGCCATTTATCACATCATGTGCCCTTATTTCCTAGCGGTGGCACGGTGGTCGGGCTGCCTGTACCCACCTGTCGCCGGCCGGGGAGGCCAGGGTGATGGCCTGGGAGATGCCCACGGGCTCCATGTCCCCGACACCCACGTGACTGTTGTTGGCCAGCGTGCTCCACCCCATCATCTTGGCGATACTGACCACCGTCTGGATGTGATGCTGCGCCACCTAGCGGGAGAGAGTGGCGGTGGCCTAATAAATATAGTGAAGGCGGCCTAATAATTAGCGACGGTGGCCTAATAGTTATACTGACGGTGGTCTAATAGTTATAGTGAAGGTGGCCTAATATGTATAGTGACGATGGCCTAATAGTTATAGTGACGGTGGCCCAATAGTTATAGTGAAGGTGGCCTAATATATATAGTGACGGTGGCCTAATGGTTATAGTGACGGTGGCCTAATAGTTATAGTGACGGGGACCCAATAGTTATTGTGATAATGGCCTAATAGTTATAGTGAGGATGGATTAATAGTTATTGTGATGATGGCCTAATAAGAGGACATTTATCGCCCCTCGCCCCCACCCCCTCTTCCCGCCATACACACATCCTGACCTGGCTCAGCAGGAAGTCTCTGATCTCCTGCTCCTTGCTGGCCACGTCCACACACACCCTCTACCCCCACCACCCACCCCCTCTACCCCCACCACACACCCCCTCTACCCCCGCCACCCAACATACACACACACATCCTGACCTGGCTGAGCAGGAAGTCTCTGATCTCCTGCTCCTCGCTGGCCCTGTCCACCCACCCCCTCTACCCCCACCACCCACCCCCTCTACCCCCACCACCCACCCCTCTATGCCCACCACCCACCCCCTCTACCCCCACCACCACCCCCTCTACCCCCACCACCCACCCCCTCTACACCCACCACCCATCCCCGCTACCCCCACCACCCACCCCCTCTACCCCCACCGCCCAACCCCTCTACACCCACCACTCACCCCCTCTACCCCCACGACCTACCCCCTCTACCCCCACCACACACCCCCTCTACCCCCGCCACCCACCATACACACACACATCCTGACCTGGCTCAGCAGGAAGTCTCTGATCTCCTGTTCCTCGCTGGCCATGTCCACCACTCGGCCGTCCTTACAGACCGCCTTCAGGGAGTCGACGAACACGTGCAGCGTGCTCGACGTCCTGCCAACAGCAAGAATCCCCCTATTATCGCTATCATTAAGTATCATACATGGATACCCTCATCAAATATGGCGTAAACATATAAAAATATGTATATAAAACTAAACAAATATTAGAGTTCATCTTCCATGTTAGTTGGTTGTATATTCAGGACGTTTTAACCAATTCTGGTCATATCTCGTCAATGGGAGAAGGAAGGGAAGAGCGGAGCCATCATTTTTTCCGCACACTTCAGCATTGTATGTTCAGAATACATACAAGGCACTGTTACAACAAATAATACCCAAAGTAGGACATGAAACCCCAAGTTCTAGATTGACAGCCGAGTTCGGTCACAGTTAGAGCCCAACAGCATATGATGGTAATTCCCTTTTTAGCCTTTCTATTTTTGTTTGTAAATATCGCGGTCCCATGAGAATAGTTGTCCTATTTAGCTCAACATGGGCACCGAAAGTGGCCTGAACAACATGGCCATGGGCTCTGTGGCCATGGGCTCTGTGGCCATGGGCTCTGTGGCCATGGGCTCTGTGGCCATGGGCTCTGTGGCCATGGGCTCTGTGGCCATGGGCTCTGTGGCCATGGGCTCTGTGGCCGTGAGGACTGACCTGACTGTCTCATAGCCCGCCGAGGTGATGTTAATTTTGAACATGGCCTCCACTGCCGAGCTGATGGGGCTCCAGTGAGCCGCGATCAGGGGGTCCGGCAGCGCGCGAGACAGCTCGTCGATCGTCGCTATGGCTCTGTAAAGGCGGCCACGTGGTGCGGCGAACAGGGTGTGAAATATACTACATGAAAGGCGGCCACGTGGTGCGGCGAACAGGGTGTGAAATATACTACATGAAAGGCGGCCACGTGGTGCGGCGAACAGGGTGTGAAATATACTACATGAAAGGCGGCCACGTGGTGCGGCGAACAGGGTGTGAAATATACTACATGAAAGGCGGCCACGTGGTGCGGCGAACAGGGTGTGAAATATACTACATGAAAGGCGGTCACGTGGTGCGGCGAACAGGGTGTGAAATACACTACATGAAAGGCGGTCACGTGGTGCGGCGAACAGGGTGTGAAATACACTACATGAAAGGCGGTCACGTGGTGCAGCGAACACGGTGTGAAATACAGTACATGAAAGGCGGCCACGTGGTGCAGCGAACAGGGTGTGAAATATACTACATGAAAGGCGGCCACGTGGTGCGGCGAACAGGGTGTGAAATATACTACATGAAAGGCGGCCACGTGGTGCGGCGAACAGGGTGTGAAATATACTACATGAAAGGCGGTCACGTGGTGCGGCGAACAGGGTGTGAAATACACTACATGAAAGGCGGTCACGTGGTGCGGCGAACAGGGTGTGAAATACACTACATGAAAGGCGGTCACGTGGTGCAGCGAACAGGGTGTGAAATATACTACATGAAAGGCGGTCACGTGGTGCGGCGAACAGGGTGTGAAATACACTACATGAAAGGCGGTCACGTGGTGCGGCGAACAGGGTGTGAAATACACTACATGAAAGGCGGCCACGTGGTGCAGCGAACAGGGTGTGAAATATACTACATGAAAGGCGGTCACGTGGTGCGGCGAACAGGGTGTGAAATACACTACATGAAAGGCGGTCACGTGGTGCGGCGAACAGGGTGTGAAATACACTACATGAAAGGTGGTCACGTGGTGCAGCGAACAGGGTGTGAAATATACTACATGTACTCGCTGCAGCCTACGTGAAACTGATTTCAACACTATCCATAACCGTAACTATATAACATCAACTAACTATTGAGCTTTTACTTTAATGCACATTTTTTTTCCATCATTATAAACTGTTTTATTTGGATATATTATTATCAAACGTTGGTTCAAACTTTCGATGGGAATTAGTCTTGGTACTTATTTGCAGCTGCTGGCGCATGTGATATATGTGACATGCAACAATTGAAAATGTATCAATACGTATACTTCCTGTACTTACTTTTCTCTGACGTGTATATGCTTAGCTTGCTTGATGATCTGCTCCAGCAATGTTTCACTGTAAAAAAGGTAATATAATCATGAAATCCAGCAGAGTAAATTGTGCTTTAATAGTATATAATTCATACATTATGTTATAAACATCAAAAGTCTTAGAGATAAACCTTTGAGGCCACTTTCGTGAGCATGAAGGTTTTGGGCTATGTGCCCTCGCAGTACGATGAACGGAGTTCATAAGCTAGGGAGGCGATCATAATATTAACGAAACATCTACGGGCAACGACGGCAGCTCCAGCTAACTGACCTGTGTGACAGCTCCAGCTAACTGACCTGTGTGACAGCTCCAGCTAACTGACCTGTGTGACAGCTCCAGCCCACTGACCTGTGTGACAGCTCCAGCTAACTGACCTGTGTGACAGCTCCAGCTAACTGACCTGTGTGACAGCTCCAGCCCACTGACCTGTGTGACAGCTCCAGCTAACTGACCTGTGTGACAGCTCCAGCTAACTGACCTGTGTGACAGCTCCAGCCCACTGACCTGTGTGACAGCTCCAGCTAACTGACCTGTGTGACAGCTCTAAGAGCTCCGAGCGACTGAAGGCCTGGGGACCCGCCAGGCGGCGCCTCTTGCTCATGCCCAGCAGCGCCGTCACTGGATGTGGCGTCGGGTGGAAGGAGTTCCGGTGGTGGACCTCCTTCAGGAGTTGGTGCAGCGAGTGCTCCAGGACCTGACTGTGTTCGGGGTTGGGCGGGGCGACTGGACACTAGGTGGGTGGGTACCAGGGGACAAAGGTTCAGTTTGAAGCAAGTAATAGATATCATTACTATTTGGTCGCTCAGGTGAACCATGAATGAATGTAGCTTGAACTTTTTTGTAAGCAAGCATTTCCACCATGCCCCAAGCAAAACCTAACGCTCCTATGTGATACCTAGTGCCTTAAATCCTTTCGAATAAGGTCGGCCTTAAGTGGATGACGATAACAATGCATCGCGCATTTATAGACAGATGCCTTGGTCACTCACGAGAAACGAACCCGGCAACCAATGCATCACACTTGAAAAGACCCAAAATTAGGGATTTGCCTACCCGTGTCTGCACTACTATTTCACATATTATATATTAATTAGTATTTTAAGTAATATAACAGTGAAGAAATTATCGGACTTGAAAATGTGATTATGAGGTCGAGATGATCTTACCTTTTTGTCCTTATGAGTATATTGCACTAATGCTATTGACAACTGGACCCCAGGAAACAGCTGTAAACATAAAAAAGCTATTGACAACTGGACCCCAGGAAACAGCTGTAAACATAAAAACGCTATTGACAACTGGACCCCAGGAAACAGCTGTAAACATAAAAACAGCTTCGTCACTAGGCGAGCACAGTCGGCGGCGACAATGAAACACGATCCTGGCAAATAACATGGAGAGAGATGATATACGAAGGAACGATGAATAAAAGATAATAATCACAAACTATGAAAGATTAGAATAGAAGTATCAGTGAAAGAGTTAAGATTCAATTGCTTTGTTTTACTAGACAAACACTTACGTGAGAAAATATTTGATTTCCGACGACAATATGAGGAATGGGAGATTTGACTGTGACTGCCTCCTTTGCCAGCTGAAATAGACAGTAAGTGCAAGGTGATGATAAAGGTGAGAATTAAAGAAATGTAGTGTCTGTCCACACTATTAGCCTAATTCCACCAATCTGTCACCGTGACCACTGTAATTTAAATCTCAAATAATATGCTGCAAACAGCTGCCATACACCTAATATCGTAATAAAATCATCGATTACAAATATGGCGTCTCAATTGTTAAGCGGACTAGGCTGCAAAATAAACAGGTCACCGGTTCAAATCGCGGCATTTGCGTCTCGGGCCTGTTTGGTCACATTAACCGTTTACGTGCACCATGGTGGCCTTACACATCAGCAACATTTTCATATAATATGATACAGCATTATCTGTATAAACATATCTGCATATGATGCAAAAAGTCAACTTTAAGCATACGTCAAGTACCTGCTCAAAAACTTCCTTGCAAAAGATAACTGTCTGTGCGTCTTCCAGCTTCTTCTGCCAGTTAGACTCTGGTGGCTTCGACCACGCACTGTATGAAAGGTCTAGCTCTGCACTGGCCAGGGTAGTTTGGTCTGGTGCGAAATCAAATCGGTTTTACTAAATAATAAGTGTTGTGGTTGGTATCCAACATGTCACCGTCCATGTCACAAACAAGTATCATAATCATAGTTACGAGTAGGCTTCCATTGCCATTGTACCAGTTAGTTCACATAACCAACGAAGAATGACCGCAACAAAGGAATGAAGGACTTATTGTAAAGACGCCCATATGGAGTATAGTATGATACAGAGATTGATTAACTTTGCACATTTGGGCAATAAATTTCCGGCTTTACCGAAATTGCGTATAACTTCCAGTGGATAATATCGAAGTTTTCCTATAAACCATCAGCAGTGCCATAATATAATTATGTCATAATGTGCCAATATAGTCCGTTATATTCTTCAAGTAAGGTTTAACCTCTTCAGAGGTTACCGTAATAATGGCACCGTAATAATCCGGCCTTCAGGAATTCAGGCCTGAAGAGGTTAATCCCTGTGGTAAGAGCACTCGCGGGCGCTCCAGGGCCTCGCCGTGTACCTGCCATCCTCTTGATGATGACCTGTAGGTAGGCCGACCCCTCCAGCTCGCTGGGCACGGTCACCTGCAACGCACTCTTGTGACCCCCGGGTGATGTCGTCATATCCGTCGGGTCAGCGTCACTCTTCGTCACCTCAAACGTGCCATTCTGTCCGTACCGGGAACCAGCTACATAAAGGAAGGAAGCAAGGAACCAGTCAGATTCTACTAGGAGACTCGCTGTCCTTGCAATAAACGATGTTGGTAACGAAACTGCGCCGAGTAGTTTCGAAAATACAAAGTCAAGACGGCCGTTAGAATAGTTAATTACGCTGGGATTTGAGAAAGAAATACTATTTCACCGAGAATAGTTAATTACGCTGGGATTGATAAAGAAACATTTGACAATGCGTCCACGAACTAAGTATTATTGAAAAACCCAGTATTGTATGGAGTAAGACAAGCTATGAGAAAAGTAGGGCAGGCCAGCCATTCCAAGCAATCTAATTTTCAAACAAAATATTCATTTATTTCACCGAGTGAAATGTGAAGCGCTAACATGACTTTCTCTCAAGCATACACATAAAACATGACCGTTCAGTGTAGTGTTGATGACATACCGGACTTATAGCTCAGGTCTCCTAAAATAGTGTTGCCGACTTTCTTCAGCCGGAAGTTCTGTCGAAGTCTGAGCAGACTTCCGTGGAAGTCCGGAATCGTTCTCCGCGAGGCTTGCTCCTGAGACTTCTTCAGGCGCTCACAGCCCTTCAGCAGAATGTCCCCAGCCAGGTTAAAGCCCTGAAGCAACCACAAAAATTGAATACTAGAAAATAAAATCATCCCACCATCATATATCAATGTGTCGTATCGGCACATGGACTTATCAACCAGGGAGACATCCAGACAAAGGGAGAGACAAAAAAAAGTAATATTTTAGTATTACACTGAAAAATCCCTCATAATGAATAGTTAAACAGTTTCGTTACCAAAGTTATCCTTCGTCAGACTCTGCTGGGCTCATAACATAAATCTTAAAATAGTAACAATCACATGTACATGTTAAATTTAGTTTAAGCTGGGGAGAACATTTCCCAGACCCAAAATAATTATATTCTATCTGTTTCAACAATAGTGAGTATCTTATCCTTCTAAAAACAACAAGGATAGTTGAGATGTTGTGGCGCTCCCTAGCGGCCTTCATTACCCTCTTCTTAGCCACAATGTGGATGGCAGACTTGGTGTCTCCAGACTCCTGGGAGACCGGGTCCAACACCATATACCTCTTCTCCTTGGCGATGTTCAGCACGTCAAGCAGAACACTCATTTCCGTCAGCGCGGCTCTGTGATTTGCCAGAGATAAGCAGACAAAGCAATAGGCATTACAAAGATGGGCATACATTTTTGTATGTGCATGGTCGAACTAAACTTTATTATAATTTGTTGTATAATATGTATCTACATTGGAATTAGCAGCACTTATATATCTAGGCTCACTTTATTATATATTTTTATATGGGGTAAATTTATGTGTAAGTCAGAGTATCAGAAATTAATGTTTACTGATTGGAATGAATTCATATGTCAACTTGTTAATGGCTGTTTGAGTGACCTTATATCACAGTAAATCTCATCGTTATTAAGGTTGACAATGAAAATGTGTTCAATATTCAAAATAAAAGAAAATAAGTTGATTCAAACATAACATGTAAATGTAAATTCAATTACTGGTTTCACACTCTAAGAGTATAATAATAGGGCTCAGACAAAAAATCTATGCAACACAAACAGGCAGAACAGTTCATGAATATTAAATGTGAGCAATTAACTTAATGTACAGTCTACAAGAAAGTGTTCCAGCAGGGAATAGTTATCTCTCTTATAGTTGAAGATGAATGTATTACTTGAGCTTGTTCCTGACATTGTCCCATGGCCATAATGAGGGTTGAAATGGCGTAACAGTCTTCTCCTCTTCCTCTTCCTTGTCCAGCTCAGAGGTTGGCTTTCCTTTACACTCTTGTTCATCTTGAGAAAAGTCTATCTTGTGAGCCAATTTTGTCAGGTTTTCTGACATTGACAAAGGCCTAAAAAATGTTAAAAAAAACACATACATCATTCCATGCAAACAGGTAAATAATATTATTTAAAACAGCAATAAAAATATCACCTAAAAGTAGAGCATGTTTGCTTTTGACTATAGGTAGCATGCATGACATATTTCAATTTTCAATATTTCAAAATCAGTCTCAGTCTGTAGAGAGATAGATAAGATAAGATAAAGTTTTATTTAAAGTCAGTATGTAAAAGTTAACAAAAAACATTAGCACCAGTGCTATTGACCGATAATGATAAAGTGACAGGAGCTGATGACATATATATACATATGACAATGAAAATATAACAACCATTGCAGCGCTTTAAACCTTATTTATTAGTTATGTTGCATAATACATATAAATTACATGGACACAAGAATACATCTAAGGTTGACAGCACTGTTTTAAATTCCTTGGCAGATTGGGCTAATTAATAAAAAAATACTCCAGAATTGTCAGAGAGTGGGAAAGAGTGACTGCCCACCTACTCAAAACCTATGCGACCACCCTTGGGGCCTTGTCTTGTGTCCTGGAACTAGCAAAACTTTTCAAATGGCAGAAGGTTTGTTTTGGTAAATATCATATGTGTTTAGCTATTTATAAATATATGCTAGGGTTTTTTGGTAGTCAATGTTTGAGAGGAGGAGGCATGCCCAGGTGGCCAAATTCTGAGACCGCTGGTTGTTATTTATTAGCGAGCTCTAGCGAGCTATTATGGTAACGTATACGAAGGGAAAAAAATTAATAAATAAATAAATAATTAAATTAAAAATAAATAAATTAATTAATTAAAAATAAATAAAATATGTTTGGCTTGCCATACATTGCCATACTGTACGATTCAAAAAACGTCGGCCGCGCGTCATGGCCGAGAATGAAGGCGATAATAGGAGCCATTTCAGAAAGTTTCAGACTATATCACAGAATATACGCCTAAAATTATTATTTTATTGCTTTATTTGTCTGAATAATGAAGGATTATGATTATGAAAACTATAAAACATTGATTACATTTTTATTCACTATTTCTCCCGGCTACTAGCGGAACGCCCTCTGTTGGGACATTGATGCTAACATCCGGAAAATGCGAACCCTGGCGAACGCGTTCGAAACTCGACTCAAACTTTTGTTTGTTTTTGCTGTTTGGCATAGATCTAAGTCATAAGAAATTTAGACAAGGTGTGTATTATTTTTGAAAGTCATCTGTTTATTTCAACTGATTGCTATGACAGTTTTCATGAATATTTCAGCCCCTGGTTGTCAATTTTTTAAGTCAGACAAGTGACCAAGTCGAGTGTCGTCTTCGCGTCGGTCTGTCAAACTGTCGTGTCAACCTAGCCTGAAAGTTCAGACGCTACAGTCCTGACACTTGTTCTTGGGTACAGTCACCAAGAACAAGTGTCAGGACTGTAGCGTCTGAACTTTCAGGCCAGTGTCAACCCTGCCCCTGGTCAAATTAGATAAATAACTGACTCAGTCGTTGATTTGTTGACGTCTACTTGTCAGTACGTTTTGTTGAGATTGAAGGTTGGTAAGCTTATTTTGATATAAAACCATCTAACTTGACAGCTTTGGCTAATTTTGATCTTGAACTAAAGTTTTAGTCCAAGCTAAAACAAGTCAGATAGTCATAGATTAGCCTGAATGTTCAGACGGTACAGTCTTGACACTTGTTCTTGTGACTGTAACAGTAAGCATCAGACTGTCAAACTGTAACGTCTGAACATTCAGGCTAGCCAGAGATATCATATGGATATGGTCAGGGAGACAGGAATGTCTGATGAAATCAATCTGGACTGGTTGAAAGAACAAGCATAGCTGTGGTCAACACCAGTGTCAGTGACCCTGACAGAAGTAGGCCTATTGCTATTTGGAATGCAGAGTTTACTTTGATGTTTTTGGAATCATGTTTAGACCGAGTTATTTTGGGCCAATTGGGGCCTTTGGCTTTAAACCACTGTCTGTCACTGTAAAACTAAAAAGTAGGTAGGGGTAAACACTAAATTTTCCATATGACATCAAATTTCAGCTGCAGTTTTTGCCTTTTTAAATATAACAATTTAATTCTGGTCTCTATTATGATTCCAAACCTATATTTTAGATGCCTCCACCCATGAAATATATATAGCTCTAATTTGAAGAGTTTATTTGAGACAGATTAAATAGGATTTTAAACAAAAACTGTAAATATTTTATTACCGGTATATATTGTTCATAGATCTATACTATTTCCTAACATTTGACACCTTTTGCCTAATTCTGACACATATATCTAGGACATCAAAATTTCAGCTGCAGTTTTTGCTGTTTTAAATATAACAATTTAATTCTGGTTTCTAGACTCCAAACCTATATTTCAAATGCCTCCACCCCTGAAATATATAATTTGAAGAGTTTAATTGAGAAAAATTAAACAGGAGTTTAAACCAAAACTGTAAATATTTTAAGAATATTTTATTATATATTGTTCACATGACTTACTATTTCCTTTCTTTGACACATTTTGCCTACTTTTGACACCCCAGGATAATTTAAATTTATTCACAACCATATCACTCATCTATGATTTGAAAAAATAGCTGTTTTTCAGTGCTATTTTTGTTAATTTTCAAATGATTTTAATCTATATAACTTATTTAAATTAATGCCATTATTACGATTTTTAATCAAATGCAGAATTATATATTTTAGTCCTCTTAAAGCAACATTTTAAGTTTAAAATTGTCCCAATACAATCATTTTCAATGTCAAATGTCAAAAACTGGTTTCCCTGCCAGACAAATATAGATCTAGATAACCATCACAAAACAATATAGGACATACAAATATTTTCATATCCAGTCTATTTGGGCATGAAATTTAAACAGATCACTGGCAAAAATATAGCTAGGATATCCCTTTTCCCGAAACTAAACAGCCCCTCTTAAAATGTCAAGCTTTGAGTATATTCACACAAAAAATGGTTGTACTTTGTATTGTCAACATCCCCTTGCTGACAAATAATTAAAATATTAATCAAAAAGGCAACAATTATTTAATAAAAAGTTTAATAAAAAAGGAAACAATTATTGGATTTAAAGTTTAATAGAAAAAAACAACAACTATTGAATTAAAAGTTTAATAAAAAAGGCAACAATTACTGAAACAACGGTTTTAGTAGTTCATATTGATAAGCAACACAAATGTGTACCAGGATCAGAAAACTGTCTGGACTACTCCTACTCAAGCAGTATTACTTTCAAATAGAGATACCAAGTATACATAATAAACAGGGTTTAGCATGTAAAAGTGTCTACCGGTAAATAGGCAATAGGCAACATATGGTCAGTTTACTTCATTTTACTTATACACTGGTGCGACTTATCTATGGCTCAAGTCTAATAATTTCTCAAAATCGGTGGGTGTGACTTATACACTGGAAATTTGGTAACATATGCCCAGTTTACTTATCTTTTTATGTTTACTTTCTAAAAACATTTTTTTGTGAGAGATACCAATATTACATTGGTAGCAAATTGTATAGATCTAGGATGATAGAAGAAGACGGATGATGATAAAACATACATTGTACTTGTGACATGTGGTGAGTGTTCAAGAAACTTACTCGTGGTGTATTTAGCAACAGTTCAGTATATGTTCTCATGGACAGGTCACAACCGCATAAAGCCTGCTATAAAACATGTTATAGATTGCTAGAATGGTAGAAGAAGAAGGATGATGATAAAACATACTTCTGACATGGTGTGAGTGTGCAAGAAGCTTACTCATGGTGTATTTAGCAATTGTTCAGTATCTGTTCTCATGGATAGGTCACAACAGGCAATGAAAATATGTTTTTCATGAAAGAGTTACCTCCAAAAATATTTTTTTTTTTTTTTTTTTTTTTAATAAAATGCTTTATTTAAGAAAGCGGACAAGTTACAGACAGTTTATACAATATAACATCGGCAATGTAATTAGACAGCACTAAAGTACCTTATTTGGCAGTAAGGCATCAATTAGATCGCATATTCGATCTTTTTTTATTAACTTGTAAACAGTTCTTGTGGAACATAATTCTGACATATAAAATGTTCTTCTAGTCGATGATGCATTTACATCTCTTAACAACAGAAATTCCTTATAGATCAGGTAAGATATCAGGTTGATAATAAAAGCTTCATCAGTCGGTAATCCTGTTAAGATTACATCTTCTAAAGTTATGACTCGCTTAAGGACTGGTTCAACCTTTGACCAGATATCTTTGGCATGCTTACATTCAAACAATAGATGTTTGACATCACACACATTTTTACAGAAATCACATGTATTATTGTTGAATTTCCGATAATAGTTTTAATAGAAATGATATAGATCTATTAAAGTCCTTCTAATATAAATAGAAATATTTATGGACATGTTGTCATCAATTTTTTTTGGCCATATTGGGGCATATTTAGCTTTTTTATGTACATATACCTGGTACATAGATAGGTATAGATTGCTATAAATCTATGACCAGCTATAAACTTGATTTAAAAATATCTCATCAACCTATATATAATTTTAGCAAAAGGAAAAAATGATAAAAAATGAATAAGATATTAATTATCATAAAATAGATCTAATATGATTAATTATAGACTCAAGCAACTACTTATTTTTGTATTTCTCTGCATATATGACTTTAAGCCCGAATATTACCATTAAACAACTAAGCCATCCATCTTATTTTTAATTAAAAGAAATAGATAAAAACATCAGTTCTATAACTTAAATAAGATATTTCAGTACAGGTAGTTTTAAGAATATAAACTACTTCAGCTAATACAGCAGATATAAGATAGCATCTAGTCAACTCGACCCACGACATGCCCGACCCATCACCTACTCAACCCCAAGCCAACTCGACCCCAAGCTAACTCAACCTCAAACCAACTATACATGTGTTGGTTTTGGGTCTAGTTGTCTAGAAACCTATAAGATTAGGACAGCTGGCTGCTGCAGTTGATACAGCAGCTTTAAGAGCTAAAGTCAAAGTCATAAATGCCGTAGACACACGTTTCGGCCCATATTTTCTGCGAATTTGCCTCGATCACTCTAAAAATTCCTGACATGAGAAAGCTACACTAGACCATTTTAATGATACTAAAATTACCTTTGTAATCCGATGTTATTCTTTTTTATGACACAAAGAATATTTCTCCATGCTGACACTCCGTTGGCAGAAAACGCTCTGTCGCCAAAATACTAAAACACGCATCATAAAATGATGGTTGCCATGGCGCCGAACGTGCTTTGAACAATACATGCTCTATATTTATGCCAGCCACGAGGATGCCATGGCAACTATAGAGCCTTTCATTGTCTTTGATTTAGTCTAGTTGTGAAAGTGTGTCTGCTCCCAATGGAGTGTCAGCTTGGAGAAATATTGTTTGTGTCTAAAAAAAGGATAACCTCGCAGTACAAACGTAAGTTTAGTATCATTAAAATGGTCTAGTGTTGCTTTCTCACGTCAGGGATTTTTAGAGTGATCGAGGCAAATTCGCGCAAAATATGGGCCGAAACATGTGTCTACGGCATTTATGACTTTGACTTTAGGCCTTTATTATTTTTTAATTTGGGTGAGCTCGCAACTTAGGCAATGCCTATTCATATTATTCAGATAAACCCTCCACCGCCCCCAGCCCCCTAGTGGTCAAATTGGCCAGCGGTCAAAGTGGGCATACACCGCGAATCGTAGCTCGATCTTTTGTTATTGTTATGATCATCGACCTTGCGTTTGTGGCAGCGCTAAATGGGCGATAATCAGGAGGCGACATAGAACAATGCCCAGCCTTCATATTTATCATTCCGCATTCTCTATGATGGAGTCCTTATGGTCGAGGATGAAAGAAAAACTTACTGGGTGTAGATTTCTACGCCATCGAGCGTGACTTCTTGAATCTGACTCTCATTTGTAGCTTCAACGCTGACATCCACGGCCGCCATTTTCCGCGTCAGTTTGCGTTACTAAATGCTGAAAACACCCGACATAACCGAAAATCGTTTTGTTCCTGGGTCGCAGCCACTTATTCGCACATTTTAACTCAGTAATTTATAAGGACTTTGGCCTTATTTTAACTGATGGACGTTTTGAAACTATGCCAAATAATTGCCGCACTCATAAATGACATTTCTGGATGACTACATTTGTACATAACTCATTGTTCCAGCGTCCTGGTGCCGTTTTGGTGATGTCTGCTGCCCTGGTGCCGTCCTGGTGCTGCTCCGTTGTCGTCCCCGTGACTGAGTTGGTGCCTGCCTGGCTGCTGCCCTTTGCCGTCTGCTGTGTGCCTGTGTGTTTGCTGGGATCTGGTGGGAGTGGCCGGGTGGGCACCGTCGCGGTGACCCGTGACTGAGTGGGTGCCTGCCTGGCTGCTGCCCTGTGCCTGCTGCTGTGTGCCTGCTGCCTGTATGTTTGCTGGGATCTGGTGGGAGTGGCCGGGTGGGCACCGTCGCGGTGACCCGTGACTGAGTGGGTGCCTGCCTGGCTGCTGTCCTGTGCCTGCTGCCTGCCATTGACATCATTGTTCTGAGCCCCACGTGATCAGTTTTTGCATATATACTGCCATTTTTTGCCCTGTAAATAAAGTCATCGCCTTATCAGCACACTTAATATTGTTGTTTGTCATTTGTGTGTAGTTCAATTAAAACGAATGGAAGGGGGTGGATTAAATGCGTCATTAGCTTAGTATAAAAAGAATATCGGTAATTGAATATACAATGCAAAACATTAGTTTACTAATTAAGTAATTTAATTAACTAATCGACTCAGTTTCCCTCTCAATTTCTTTTTTTTTCACCTTTTTTCTTTGTTTTCTTCCTTTCCTCTTTTTTCCTTCCTTTTTTTTTCTCTTTTCCCCTTCTTTTCTTTTCTGCCTTTTACCCCCCCCCCCCCCCCCCGACCGAGTACTTTATGCCCCCGCTTTGGCGCAATGGTTAGCCTGCGTGCCTTGTAATCTTGCGTCGGACCGGGGTTCAATCCCCGACCTGGCGGGGGTGAACTTTCAGGGGCCTATGTCATGACTTCAACTATCGCACAGTGACAGAGGGTGTACAGAGGCAGGAAGGCCGACTTTTTGCCGATCGCTACCGTTAGATATTTGTTTAAAAAATTGTTTACTATAAACGTTAAAATGCAAACGTTAATTTTTACGTTAAATCAATTAGCAAAATTACGTTGCAATAGGCTATGTAAGTCTCGCGCGGTTATTACGGTCATGCGTCGTGTTTTACCCATGCACGTGTGGTATCCCAGGTCCAATGCTTTTGCGCCATACTGTAGTTTGCGCGCGTGAGTTACTATAGCAACCACAGCGGTGATGTCACCGCTTGGATTGAGTTTGAAGTCAGTTAGTCAGTCAGCGGCGTTGCGGGAGGACGGGTTTTAGCTAGCCAGCTAGGAGGGATTTACGTTGGATTCACCGCCCTGCGGAGCAAGGGGCTGGCAGCAGGTTCACCAACTGCTGCCAGGTAAGTGACACCGATAACGGAGTTCGTAACTTGTCTTGATTTGAGTTTAAGGGTTTAATAAATCATTGAAACTTTAACCACTTCGTTTCGCCTCAGTGCCTTCGCCACCACGTGTTAACGCAAGACCGAATTCGGAACGAACACCCAGTTGGGGTTGTCGAAATTAAGTTTAGATCCAATTAGAATAACACAACGAGAAGTACATTAAAGTAAAGTAAAGACAAGCCCCCCCCCCATTCCTAAAATATCACACACGCAGCACTTCCGGGCTGCTCGCTTGTTTATTGTGTGGCAAGCGACAGTGTTTTAAACGCTAAAATGGTGCATTGCTTTGTTTGGGTGCAACCACGGGACTGCTGTTCATTAAAAAAAAATCAGTTTATTTCCCTTCCTACTGGACAAGAAGAAAGGGAAGAAATGGATACATTTATGGGGGTAGGTTGATATTCACAAGCCGATCGAAGCGATGAAGGCAACGGCCAACGCCCCCCTCGCGGCCTCGGGCCTCGGCTCGGGTTCATCCACAGGCGCCGCAGATCGACTGACACAGGCCGTGGGGGGGAGGGGGGGGGTCGCGCACCGCCGGTATGTAGGCGGTGCGTGACCCCAGTATGACAGTGTATTTGAGATAAAATGTAGACAAGTGTAAGGAATGCCGATTTTTAAGGCAGGACAAAACTTACTTGTTTCAGTAATATTTTGATTTTAAATATTTTCCTTCATTCCTAGGCAAACTCTATAACATTTTATTTAGCTCAGCATTTTAGATGATGCCACTCTGCTCATGCAGGATGTTTTATAGCCAGCTTCATATCTATTTATAACATTGTAAAATATCTGCATATTATTGCGCAATCACCAGATCACTGATATAGATACCGGTATGTAGAGTAGATCTATTTCAATTGAATGTAAATCTAATTTTATGATTGATGTAGGAATTATTTTGAATTTCCAGATGCTGTTCTAGACATTCTTCCTGGTTGATGTATTTTAAGTTCTTATCAAAACCATGTAGACCTTGGGAAAGGTTTGCGGCCAGTCGAGTGACAATTTCAAAAGTTTTGCATACATTTATTTTAGCCTTGTATTAAATTCTTTATGATGGTATTATGTCCACTGGCATGCCCAGTCAGTTGAAATGTGAGGGGTCCATGCTGATGTCTTTTGAGGAATTTGTGTCTGCACAGGTTGCTATAGATTGTACAGAAATCACTTAACAATATGCCATCAGACTTGAATAGCACCAGTCACTCATACGAAAGTAGGCATGTATCAGTTAAGCTTTAACATTTGTCACACCTAATGGGGCACTGGTCTTTTGTTTGCCATTATATCCAGGATCTACTTCTGACACAGCCATTGTTGAACATTGATCAATGCTATAAGAGTTTGTGCCCAGGGATTCAATTTGGACAATAAAGGTTTAATATTCACAGCAAAATCGATGTGTTAGTGTCTTTAAATACCATCTTTTTCTCTCCAGAAAGTCACACTTCACAAAGCGAGAGGCAGAAGCTTGTTACAAGGCAACTAGAAGTAGGGAGGGGGGGGGGGGGGGGCTCCACATTAGCATTATTAGCTTGCCCCTAATTTGTAGTATGTAGCAAATAAATATCATATACCATATGATCTTTCGATATGACATGTTTATGTTTATCTAATTCATGTACGGTATGTATTGGCACTACATGAATACACATATAGTTAACACAGTTAACACACATGCATACAAATATGACAAAGAGTGCAGAAATGACAGCACTATTGAAGAAAAACTTGAATTTCATTTGTCTCATGTATAGGTCATGATCCATAGCAACCTGTGCGGAGGTGTAGTCAGCTGTTATGGTCCGGTATATAACACAAGATAAACTAGATAATTCCCATGAAGTGTATATTGTTTATTTAGAGCTTTGGACAACATTGCACCGTGTTCAAGTTACACAGCTTCGTTTAACAGATGTCAATTTTCACAGCTCACACCAAATAGTGAAGGATTTTTGATGTTCGCATATTAAAAGGGTGTGCATACCTACCGGTACATGTACATAAATAAATTTTACCTAAACTTATATTTCCTGCAACGGTTACCACTATCCGCCATAGCAAATGAATACAGTTCAATAACTGTGTATATCATAACACTAGCTATAATTAAGTTTCATACATGTAATGGTGTCTCCCTGCTCTCTGGTAATTACATAAAATACATTGGAAAACATGTATATTATAAACTTTCTTTCATATATAAGGGGTACATTGAACTACTTACCCCTCAATTATCTTTATACGCTTTGCTGTTATAGAGTGTATATTGCAGTGCTTCTTTTTTTTAATCTTCCTGTTTACATGCATGTCTATGCCTACTAGACTCCTATTCAGTGACTGTTTAGGAGTAAAATAAATCAGCTGATGAAATTATATCATATTATGAATTGTTGTTTTACTTTACTGATGACACAGGGAATGATATGACTGATAAGTAAAATGCAATCATTGTAGCCATATTTTCCTGTTGATTCGGATGACCTAAAAATCCTGAAAAAAAAGTTGAGCTGTCATTACTGCAGCTGCCCAAAGAGGCAGTAGAACAGGTGAGATGAACACCCTGTTGTGAACCTCGTAAAAGAAATAAAGTTTATATAAAAAAAAGGCAGTACAAGAAATCAAAACAGTAACATATGAATCAATATCACATTTTTGGATATATCAAACCATCTACCGGTAATAAAAATATGTCTACATATGTGTACACACATAACGCTATACCAGTACACATTACCGGTATCTTTTTGAAATTTGTTTTACTTATGGCCCAAATAAATTGAAAAATAAATGTATTTATTGTTATCCTGAGTATTTAAAAAATTATGCAACACTTAAATGCTCACTTCAAATAATATGAAAACAAAAATTTATGAAGCAATTACCTCACATATTAAATAATAAATGAATCAACAGGAACAAGAACAAACAAATATTGAAATATAAAGGGACTAAGCAAATTGCCAATACATTTTGATAGTTATATATACATTGTACATATATTTTATAAAAGTGAATCTCAGATAATAATATATGTATACCTATATCTAGGTGCTTCACTGGGCCAACTGCATTATTTTTCGTCTGTCTTGCTTGCACTTTTGTAACTGAAAGAATTACCAGTAGTCAAAAATAGTGTACTATAACTGTGATATATTATATATAATCACTGACTGGCTAGAATTGATAATATGGTACATACATATGAGGCAATATCATTATTCAATACATATAGTAGATATATATGCTTAAAATCAACCAGTTATTAAATATATTACTATAGTATTTTTAAATTAGTTAATGGTAAATGTTAATTAAATATGCCAAAATAAAGAAATATACAAAACTGGGCTTTACCAATACAAAAGTACTGCTGCCACAGGGTAAAACTTCAACTCCTTCATAGGGCATATAGAATATGGAAATGCTTGGGAGATTTAGTAATTGAAATATCAGGAGATTTAGCTTTTGAAATGTTCTACTAATTCCAGGCTATCTTGCTTTGGATGGGGTATAGTGGGATATATTTTTCATATGGTCTTATAATAGATTGACAAAGTGTGAATTAAAAAAAAATCACAGAAATGCAAAGAAAAAGATTTTTTTTTCTTTCTATCATGATATTCAAATGTTTCTTAGACTCTAATATATCAGGACTCCACACTAACTCTTCAGCTAAATTTAATATATCAAGGCTGTACACTTAACTGTTTAACAGCTACTGGTACTTGCTCTGTGAGTCAAATTAATTGTAAAATTTGTATCTTTCATATGCATAAATCAGATATTATTTTTGCCATGGCACAAATACTTTAATACTTGACAATATTTTTTGGGGGGGATAAGTAAATATTCAGTGGGACAAGTAAATATTGAAAATTGCTGTACTACCTACTCAATGGGAACCATGCACCTTCCCATTTATTTGGAAAAAAACACTGTCCCACAAGAAAAATCACTTTCCCTGGTCAAGCAGACATACATTAATTATGCCCTGTATCTAGGGAGAAAACTAACTTGTGCGATGAAAATATTTGTTCCAGATAAAATTGCCCACATCACATAAAAACACCTCACTTAGCCTAATATTAAAGTAATTAATTGTATCACTGACAGTGTCACAGACAAAAACCTGTCAGATGTGCCATGATGGTGGGATTACTGAGTCACAGTCACTGAGTCAGTGAGTGAGTGTCACTGTCAGAGACAGTCAGTCATTTGTTATGCCGATTTTGGGTGCCCTGCATGTACTTTACATTTCGTCAGATGCCTTATTAACTGAAAAGAATAAATTGGCAGACTATGAGGACTTTCAGTCAAGTACAGTTACACTTACCTTCACTTTGTAGTTTTTATCTCTCGTTGACGCCTGGCCTTTGTCATAATGAATGCCTCAGAATGGTAAACAAGCCGCAGACGCAGTGCGCGATCGCTGGCCACAGCACTTTCGCTCTTAAGAGTGATGTTGGCGAAGTCTTTTGTATAATTTGACAAGTATTGGATTGATAATGCCATTTAAGACCATATGTGTTCAAATAATTACACTTGTAGTCCGATAGAGGGTGTTGGAAATTTAGGCACACGACGCAGACAGCTCTGATCCCGTATCAACAACAAGCAGAGAAATGCGCTGCAGCCCGGAAGTGATAATTCTCGCCAAATCGCGCGGAGGAGCGAGATGTACTTACAGACCCTGACTTACATTTAATGATCATCTAACGTTAATATAATGTTGGCATATGCTAGCTGGTTACGACATTTTACGCCGGCCGGGAGCTCTCAAAAGGGACTTTGTTGGAGGCGTTGATAAAAGAGTTACACTTTGAGTAGTTCGAGTGCAGTTTTCGCAAATCTTACCGTCCGCTGCGGGTGGGTGGTGTGGGGGGTGGGGGGTGGGGGAGGTAAGGTTTTGGGATTCCGCGAACATGATGGACCCCGCGCCCCCCCCCCCCCCCCCAACTACAGTGGCGCCGCCATCTGGAAGTGTAAGAAAGCCAATATTTAGTTTCGATTGATATTTGGAAAGCATTTCTAGAAAGTATCAGGCAACATATGGGGGAGGTAAGGTTTTGGGATTCCGCGAACATGATGGACCCCGCGCCCCCCCCCCCCCCCCCAACTACAGTGGCGCCGCCATCTGGAAGTGTAAGAAAGCCAATATTTAGTTTCGATTGATATTTGGAAAGCATTTCTAGAAAGTATCAGGCAACATATGTTGCTTGGTATCCGTGCTGGAGATGTTTAATAAAACATTTATCGTTTATTTTGCATTAAAATGAATATTTAGTTAAGACATAGCTGATATTTTAGTTTCGTATAATTAGCAGCTTTGTCTAATGAGTGATCATGTGACCAACATTGTTTGGTCGGAGCGAAGGCAACCAGCTCGATGTCAGGGATATTTACATTGAAAATAAACACAGATGTTCGAGGTGTGTATGTTTAGATGAAATGTGTTGCCTTGGTTTTAACATGATGTAGTTGTTAGCAGGTTAGTGCTTTGAATGTGACTGCTGAGCTAATATTGTCAGTGATATTGACCAATTTAGTTGACGTAACGTAACGTCGTAAGTTGTTACGCCCACGGGCACTCGGTTCGTGAGATGGAAGTCCTACAGCCTGTTTATACCCTATATATAACAAGAGAGTAAGCTATTTCCGTCTCCGAAACCTAGTGTCTCCGCACACTCCACCAACAAGGTTTCGTACGGGAAGCTCATTTTCTCGGTACAAGATTCCGCAGAGAAATCGGGGCGGAAACTTGGGAGTCCACAAAGTCACCTTTTTGACCTTCCTAAGTACCTAACTTAGATTTATCTCACTCTATGCCGAGGTGATCTAATCACCTGTCAATTTCTATAATTCACAAGCCGGTATACGCTGGAACAACTGACTTTCAGGCAGTTTATTGCACAGACCATCTTCAGTAAGCGGCAACCGCACGCTAGAAAACTTGTTTATACTGAGTTATATCACGTGATCGTTCAGTTTTGCAACGTACGGATTCGCTTTACCTTGAAAATATGGAAATGCATGGTTCACGACCTTTGATTCATGGGATACAGGTATTATTTTAATATCGTTATTATCCGTAATCTTTACCATGTTTACGCGACTGTTAATATATAGCTGTGAGGACGTATGCTTGGACGACGTTAGTCCCACGAGACAGCTGTTGCTCCACACAGCAATCTCATATGCCTCAAATCCGCAGGCAAGAAAGAGAGTGGAAGATTTGTTTGCGTGAGCGACTAAGTATTTTTTACGATACGATCCATCAAACCATTGTCATTTTGTACTAAATGATATTTGTGCTTCATATTTACCGTAAAACCGGCATGCATATGAAGCAAGAAAGTGATCGATTTCTTATCAAGTCAGTTGAGATTTGAATTTCGTGTCATTCATCGCGCCATTTTGTATTTGGTCATTCTTCACCAGCGGCTTGCGCCAGGTGGCGTTTGGCTTATTGCGCGTGAATGGCTGGGTTTACGGAGCGCCACCAAGCAAATGGTGTAGTTTTGACGATTGTGCGCATGCGCAAATTCTCCACTGGGTGGTAAAGATGGCGGTGGGGACAGGGCTGTCTGCAGGCCAGACAATACAACAAATGATACCGTTGTAATAGCAGAGACTTTAACCAAAATTACAACGTAAATTATAAGATATATACTTCCAGAAACTATTGCTATACTCCAAATGTAAATAATCAGCGAGATATATGAATTTCTAAATGCCAGGTCGATTGCGCAGTAAGATGAATGAGCCTCAATCACGTTTCAGTTTGTAGAGATATTCCGTATTTTCGACGCCACCACAGAGCAGAGCCCGCAAGCGCTAATTTTGAAACGTTTCGCTAGAAAAGGGGTGATAGCAGGGTTATTTAACAATGTATGGAACTAATCAGTATTCTAACTGAAAGGCCATACTTTCTCCAATGCCCAAATGTCAATAAAAATTCTCAGATCTTTTTTCGTGCGATTTTCGTACCGAGAAAATGAGCTTCCCGTACGAAACCTTGTTGGCGAAGCGTGCGGAGACACTAGGTTTCGGAGACGGAACTAGAGGGTAAGCAAGCTCTGAGGCTCAATATATATATAGGGTATACACAGGTTGTAGGACTTCCATCTCACAAACCGAGTGCCCATGGTTACGCTGGTCTAGGGTCCCTACGACCACAGCTCGCTTCGACCACAGTTCATCTGGACTGCCGGTTGGGGTGGAGTATGAGGCGGTGGGGGTGGGGCAGAAGGGGGATGGGTCGTGGTGGGGGTACCTGGCAGTGTTAAGCGGCTTAGATGCTTACGTATATGTTGTCTCGCTTGGCAATTGACTGGCTTCTTTGTCTTGTGTGTTTGCAAGGTCTAGATTCCGTATTGGTGAGAGTGATGCGTGTTGAGATTTTGTTAACAGGGAAAATTTTGGCTGGCAAAAACTGATTCTGGCTAATACCCTGGCCTGATGGATATGTGGAACTTCAGTTATATAAAGTTCTATACATTACTAACCTTTGCTTTGGTTCAGCATTTTAAATAAAACTCTCAGTCTCCGTACATTCTTGAGTGTAATGGGCAGGTGAATTTTTTGTCTCAGGCAGCTAGATTATTGGCACTACATTCCCAGTGGCCCTGTAGGTTAAAAGTTAATGTTGAGCCCTGTATAGCATTTTCCTTATGGAATTAAAACGATTGTCATAGAAGCTGTATTGTATGAGCAGCTTTAAATTTGATAGGAAATTTTAAGAACTGTATTCTATACTATACATTTATACTTCAAGTTTTGTTGAGTAATAAGTAACTTTGCTAGATGTGTAAATGGGTGTATAGAGCCTATTATCAACATATGCTAAAATAACTAGCTTGTCTGTAAATGCATTGAGCATTTGCAAGAATCCGGACTGTCTGTGTTTCATACAAAAGATGGATATCATTCAAAAGACTGAAGTTCTGACATCAAACTCTAGTATGATCCCCTCAATGGCTACCGGTAGTTTGCTTTTACTATGATAGCCTGATTAAGTAGCGATAATAGTCAGTTGCATATCCATGAGGGTTATATACACTCTATATTCTCATGGACTGCATGGTGGTGTTAGCGCCACACCTGACCAGTTTACATGTAATGCATTGCAATTTCACTAATCCCTTTTATTTTTCAAAATTTCAAGTCAATGTCAAGACCTGCTAATATTTTGGAGTATTTCCTTATTTGAATCTGTGATAAGTCAATATACAATTTAATAGTTTCAGACTAAGTATATCTTTCATAAGATGAACTATTATTAAATATGAAACTATTTTGTGGGATAATAAATTAATTATGTAATTGAAATTATTATATACTGTTTCAGATATTATATATAGTGTCTAGGTAAAACAGCTAAAGATGTCAAGACCTGTGCCAAGGTGACAGAAACTCCTCATATGATGATGCCACAAGGCTGCTGACAACACAACATGGGGTCAGGCATACCTTTGCTGAATGAATACAAGCTCAGATTTTGCCGCAATCGTTTTCCACAAACGATCCTTGGAGGTGTGAGATTGAAGCTTGGCTATGATGCTCCCTGCTATGTCTTTGCCAACCAGCTGGTGTTGTTCTTCTTCCCGTGGCTGCTGGGTGGGCTGTTCACCCTCCTGGTGGAGGTGGTGGGTCTGCAGTATGACATTGGTGGCTATATCTATGGAGCCGTTATGGTTCTCTTCGTGGTCCTTGTCCAGTGCATCAGTATCGGCATGCAGAAAAAGGCATTATCTGCATCTGTGTCACCGCTGGAGAAGAACGCCGACGTCCATAGACTGGCGGACGATGATGAGATCATGTTCGATTCCTGCTGCCACGTGGACACGGTCCGGTTCACAGTTCCCGGCAAGATACACTGGATTAATATAGCATTCCACGCCCTGGTAGCGGGCCTGACTTCCTCGCTTGGCATGTGGTACCTGCTGCCCACAACTATCAACGAATTGTACAGCGACAACATGGCCGCCACCATCCTTCTGTTTCTGTTTGGGTGGATTACGCTGTGCATAGCCCTGTTCTCGCTGACTGTCGGCCCAGGACCCGAGACGGCTGTCTACAGGGCTACTGATGTATATGAAGTGCTCTGTTTATCCCGTTCATTTCACGTGCTGCTGTTTCTACTCGTCGATTTAGCTTCGAGGTAAGTGCTCGTTGGTTTCATTTCAGTAATGGAAAAGGGAAAGTGTCTATTTGTTTAGGCATCGTAACATGCTTAACAAGGTGGCGATATATTGTTAAAAACTGGAAATTAATTACAGTTTATGCCAGAAAGGAATGACATGGACACTAGTGCGTGACGTGTTGACTTATAATTTACTGCATTTCGCAAGACGAACATTATAGTATATACACATATCAGTTACCCATGCAACTATGGCATATGTCAAATTAAAGATATCTCCGTTGGCTTTGCTCTTCATTGGGCATGTAAAGGTGCGTCGTTCGACATAACCATACCATTGTACTTTCAGATTCACGTCTGGCCTGATGCTGGTCAATCAAGTCCTTCATGTGGTGTTTGTATTTCTGCCCCTCTTGTGGACTCTCGGGATCCTTCCCCCCATCGATGCCTTGATCCTGTGGGTCTTGGAGCAAGGTCACTTTGTGTGCTTTGCTGGCTCGCCAATGGCCTCTGATCTCAGGTATGTAGTTATATCTCTTGTTTCTACTGTCGTGTGAATAAATTATCTACTGATTGGCCTGGTTCTGCACGCTGTCGAGCATGCGCAAAAATAAGTTGTGCGTGAGATTTAGACACTGTTAATTGATTAAAAGATTCACCTTATTATAAGGACAATAATTAATTAACTGACTATTCTTTAATGGGGGCCGGCCCGGTAGCTCAGTGAGAGCCTAACGGCACGTGGGTCGGTGCTTCGCGCCCCGCTGTGGCCATGTCTGTGTGGTCGCAGCATAAAGATCCCATATGTTCTTCTTCGCAAAGAATAAGGGGTTAAACCCCGGGGACATGGCTCCACTCTCCCTTCCTTCTCCCATTGACGCGATATGACCAGAACTGGTTAAAGCTTCCTGACTATACAACCAACTATTCTTCAATCAATGCTATAAATCATTAGATATATGCGTAGCTTTAAGCGTTTGCTGAAACAATTTACTCCTTGGATCAATTAACCTCCTAATCTTGATATAAGTTTTGTGCTATATGTATATGAATTGGTTCTTTCCTTGTAGAATATTCCTCATGGCCCTGGCATCGGCTTCAGTGTATGTCCTCATCCTGTTCATCCCCTATGGGATATGGACCGTGGCACTCATGGCCTTCAGTGGCTACCTACTCAGCATTGACTTGGCCGCCCTGGGCCGCCAACTGCTCCGCAAATGCCGAAGACAACGGCAAATCCGTCCCACGGAACAACTTTCATCGCATGGAAACACGGGATTCTTGTGGCGATGGTCCGCGAAAGAAGCTGTATTCCACATAGCCATGTTACTGCTAGCCACGGGAGTGGCCACCGCGTCCAGTTTTGCGTTTATTCAATACAAGGACTCCATCTCATTCGCCAGCAGCCTGCCCGAATACCTGAGTTTTGCCTTGATGGGTGTCTTAGTGGTGGAGGTGGTCCTGTGCGAGGCGCAGAGTGTGTACGTGCTAGGCGGTCTCTGGAGGAACCGTCTCTACCCCGCCAGTGTTCAGCGAAGCGCTATATTCCTCAAGGGCAAAGCGCATCTTCGCAGAGTTGGGAACGTCAGGAGAGTGCTTCTGAACTTCGGTTGGTCGATCTTGTTGCCTTGGTCTTCTGTTTTATGCGTATTGTCTGGTAACAAGAGTTGACTACACAGCTGTGCTTTATGAAACGTGGCTTCTGCCTTCGTGTAACGCAGGATTGAGGCGGGACTTTGACAAAAAGATAAAATGAAGGCAAATGATCGAGGTCTCCACACTGCTTCAAACCTCCCAATCTAGCTAGTGTCTGCGAATGAACCATGTTCTTCTGAATGTACTGAATATATATATCCGCATGCATACGAACTTTTTCGTAGCACCGGTTGTAAAATAACGCCCACCTGGAGAATATTTTCACTCAGTCCGCCTTCTGCGAACACAATTTTGTACTTGACTTTTTATTCATTTTCAGTTGCTCCATTTGTGATGATGGTGTACCTGGGAATCACAGTTGATTTCAGCGGTCAGTCCTCCATGTTCAGTGCCAGTAACAGCACCGTTAACCCGGCGCTGTCCATCCTGGGCTTTACACGGGCCTTCAGATCGGTAAGATATCATGTGGCACATCCCCAACGGCCTTGGTCTGAAGCTATTCAGGTTACCACCGTCCTGGCATTTACTGTAAATAAGGATCACAAGATATTTGGCAATTGTTCGAAACGAATAACAAATATAATGTTAAAAATAATATTATACAGTGTAATGTTAAAAAATAATATAATGTGTAATGTTAAAAAATAATATAATGTGTAATGTTAAAAATAATGTTTAATGTTAAAAATAATGTTTAATGTTAAAAATAATATGATAATGTGTGATGTTAAAAATAATACTGTACCTATAAAATAAGGAACGTCGACTCCTTGGAACATAAATTATCTGGTATACAGTCGTGTTAAACGCCAGCGGTCAAATCGATGAGCGTAACTTTTTACCGCGTTTACTATTTTACATTATGTTACATGCTCATTGTTTTATGACCTACTTTCAGGCCTGGCAAAGTTGCCAGAACTGTCTGCTGGAAGTAGCCATTAACCAGATCATCACGTTAGTCCAATCGTCTGGCCCTGCCACTAACACGTGGTGGTCCAGTCTCGGTGTGGGACTCCAGCTCCTCGTTATCAGCGTCTGCCGAAACCGCTTCGGCCTCGTTCTGGATAAACTCTACTTCTGGTTCACGCTCACCGTGACGTCATGGCGCGACCGGAAGCAGCGGCGGAAGTCGAGCGCCGCCCTGGTGGCCTTGAACTTCGTGCTCTTCCCGCTGGTGTTTCTCGCCATCGCCGTGTCTGCGGTCCTGGCCGCGCCGTTGCTCCCGCTCTTCACGCTGCCTATCCTGCTGGTCGGCTTCCCCAGGCCACTCCGGTTCTGGCCCGGGGAGGTCGGCGGCTCGCAGAACGTGTGCCCCGACACAGTGTACTACCGCCAGGCGGCGCCACAACTCGAACTGGCGCTGCGAGAGGCTTTCTGCCGGGGAAGCATCGGTAAGAGGGTCGTGCGTCTCCTTGGCTATATGCTTACTGTGGAAGCTTCACTGGACCTGTTCTTATAATGCAGGGTGCAGATAAGCAAAAATATCATTTGGTCGCTTCCTGGCATGGATCGGGTGCATGTTTCTATCTAATCTGATGTCATCCCCTGGAGGTTTATTGGCCCATATCAGCATTTGTGTGCACAAAACGGGCCTAAAACAAAAACCTCTTTTTTTCTCCCTGTCCCGAGAGGTTGCTCAGCCCTCTTGGCTCCGTGTGCGTTAATTTAATTGATTTACGAAAAGCTGCGCCAGCGTGCGACATATGACTCAAAGGGGTATCAATTAATGGTACCACCGTGGGAGTTTGTTCACTGTTGTGGTTCTTCTTCTTCAGGGGAACCTGATCCGGGACGTCACCTGCTGATCCGGTTCCAGGATCGCCTGGCCTGGGTCCAGGTTCTGGAGCGGGGTTACTGCTACTGCACGCTGAGCATCAAGGGCCTGGAGCTGCAGGAGACCTCGTGTCACTCGGTCAGTGGCCCCAGAGACACCGCTGGTGGTCTCAACATGGCGTATATTATATGGACCTCTCCATCTTTATATTAGAGGTGTTGTTTGTGACTAGGGAGACTTCTCTGATGTATTGGTTATAGAGGAGCCTGATAGGTCGTGGGTTCGAATCCGAGCCCCGGACATCGATATATATAATTGGGGTAATTAAGAAAGTAAACTAATTACGGAGCGTAATACCGGGTCCGTGTTGGCCTCCACGGCGTCGATTATTGGAGTAAACGGTAGGTGAGTAAAACGTGAGCCATACTGAGACAGTGGTTTGCGACTATGCTAAGGTACAATGTATGAAGGTTTCACTGTACATATATGTAAACTCGAAAAATAGTAATTTCAGAAATAATATTTCTTATCGTAGGTGGGGGGGGGGGGGTGGGGGCAAGGGGCTAGCTCTCTAGTCGGCAAGCAGGTTGAGCTGCAAATCAACAGGTCATGGGTTCAAACCCTGGCGCCTGCCTCTGAGACCTATTTCATCCAACCCCATTGTTTTCATTGTCCCTGGAGACTTCTTGGCTCAATTTAGCCTTCATGTGCGCAACAATGCACTAAAACACCAGCATTTCATTTTAGGTGTGAGTAATACTTGAGCCATACTGGAACAATGGTTTGCGACCATACCATTAAGGTTTAACGCTAGATATTCACTTTGATAGATCATATGTGTATATGTATTTTGTGTTTGTAGGTGGAAGCCACCCAGGTGGATGACCTTCTGGAGGTGACCTTCGAGAGGGAGGCAGGGGTCACGTGTTGCCTGTGGACCCAGTCGCCGCTCAACACGCTGCGTCCGTACGACGCGGCTCACGTCAAGACCTACTCGGACGCCAAGAACCAGCTGACGGGCGTCATCGACTCGCCGGACACCCTCAAGATGGTGGCGTCTGGATTCACCACCAGCCTCGTCTGGATCCTGCTGCAGGACGTCAAGGCTCGCGGCGCCGATGAGAGGCAATCAAACGGAGCGTTGCACGATGGGAAGACTGGCGACGCGGGGCGTCATGGGAACGGCGCGGGCGGTAGCGTCTCCGGCAGCGCCGCGTCCTTGTATGACCTTCAGACGAACAATAACGCCAAGCCGCCCGAGTCCCGCCAGGGGGCGCTTAGTCCCAGTCAGAGGAGCTTCGTGGGCAGCGCGTGGTCGGACGATAACGACTCCCTCTTCATGGACACGTTGGAGGACAGCCCCATGCAAGCCGGGGTCAGTCTGGTTCAGGGATTCTCGAATAGACCTCAGGTGACGTCGGGGACGGTTCGGATGACCCCGATGAACTCTGACCTCCCGAGGTCAGGGAAGGCGAGGGTGCAATCGTTCGACGAAGGTGTCGATGACGTCTTCGAAAGCTTGGACTTCGGGATGCCTGTGATGGATATAAGTAGCGCCTCGAGGAACCAGCCTGGCAACAAACACCTTCTGTCCACGACGAAAAGCGGTCTGAAGTCTGGTAACAAGACAGTGCAATCATCGAGTCACAGCGACTACAAGTTCTTCAGTCGCCACTCGTCCCGGTTTGCCTTGCCGCCGCCGTGGCTGCAGGTCCCGGCCATAGACAGAAACAAAATGGCGGCCTTGCTGACGCAGTTTCCGGAAGACTGGTTTAAACATGTGATCTCGCGTCGTGACTTTCCCGCCACTTCGGATAAGAGTTCTGCCGACATCGCTAGCGAGGTGGCCGCGGACAGTGAGCTGCGGAAGATGTACGCTCACATGGTCATGACGTGCTACGCCATCATCTATGACCTTGGTGAGTGTCCTTGATATAGTCCATTGATCTGTGTGCATGTTCATAATCTGGGTCATTGACCTTGATCTGTGTTCATGTCCTTAATCTGGGTCATTGACCTTGATCAGTGTCCATGTCCTTAATCTCGGTCATTTATCATGATTTGGGTCCTTGACCTTTATCTGGGTCCTTGACCTTTATCTGGGTCCTTGACCTTTATCTGGGTTCTTGAGCTTTATCTGGGGCAATAACCTTGATCTGTGTTCATGTCCTTATTCTGGGTCCTTGACCTTAATCTGTGTACATGACCTAATCCCGCGCGTTTTTTTTTGATGCTCTAGATAAATAAAGCTATGCGCATGCATACTAATGATCCAGTTCAATATATTAGATCTAAATCATTGTTCTTGGTCCAGGGAAATCTGAATTAATCTAGGGTAGTACCCTTTAGGTGTAAATATCTTAAAATTCTAGAATCAGTATATGTTACTATGGTGGTAGTGCCCCTTCCCTGCCTTCAGTATATGTTACTATGATGGTAGTGCCCCCTTCCCTGCCTTCAGTATATGTTACTATGATGGTAGTACCCCTTCCCTGCCTTCAGTATATGTTACTATGGTGGTAGTGCCCCCTTCCCTGCTTTCAGTATATGTTACTATGATGGTAGTACCCCCTTCCCTGCCTTCAGTATATGTTACTATGATGGTAGTACCCCCTTTCCTGCCTTTAGTATATGTTACTATGATGGTAGTGCCCCCTTCCCTGCCTTCAGTATATGTTACTATGATGGTAGTACCCCCTTCCCTGCCTTTAGTATATGTTACTATGATGGTAGTACCCCCTTCCCTGCCTTCAGTATATGTTACTATGATGGTAGTACCCCCTTCCCTGCCTTTAGTATATGTTACTATGATGGTAGTACCCCTTCCCTGCCTTTAGTATATGTTACTATGATGGTAGTACCCCCTTCCCTGCCTTTAGTATATGTTACTATGATGGTAGTACCCCCTTCCCTGCCTTCAGTATATGGTACTATGATGGTAGTACCCCCTTCCCTGCCTTCAGTATATGTTACTATGGTGGTAGTGCCCCCTTCCCTGCCTTCAGTATATGTTACTATGATGGTAGTACCCCCTTCCCTGCCTTCAGTATATGTTACTATGGTGGTAGTGCCCCCTTCCCTGCCTTCAGTATATGTTACTATGATGGTAGTACCCCCTTCCCTGCCTTCAGTATATGTTACTATGATGGTAGTACCCCCTTCCCTGCCTTCAGTATATGTTACTATGGTGGTAGTGCCCCCTTCCCTGCCTTCAGTATATGTTACTATGGTGGTAGTGCCCCCTTCCCTGCCTTCAGTATATGTTACTATGATGGTAGTACCCCCTTCCCTGCCTTCAGTATATGTTACTATGATGGTAGTACCCCTTCCCTGCCTTCAGTATATGTTACTATGATGGTAGTACCCCCTTCCCTGCCTTTAGTATATGTTACTATGGTGGTAGTACCCCTTCCCTGCCTTCAGTATATGTTACTATGATGGTAGTACCCCCTTCCCTGCCTTTAGTATATGTTACTATGATGGTAGTACCCCCTTCCCTGCCTTTAGTATATGTTACTATGATGGTAGTGCCCCCTTCCCTGCCTTCAGTATATGTTACTATGATGGTAGTACCCCCTTCCCTGCCTTTAGTATATGTTACTATGATGGTAGTACCCCTTCCCTGCCTTCAGTATATGTTACTATGATGGTAGTACCCCCTTCCCTGCCTTTAGTATATGTTACTATGATGGTAGTACCTCCTTCCCTGCTTTCAGTATATGTTACTATGATGGTAGTACCCCCTTCCCTGCCTTCAGTATATGTTACTATGATGGTAGTACCCCCTTCCCTGCCTTTAGTATATGTTACTATGATGGTAGTACCCCCTTCCCTGCCTTTAGTATATGTTACTATGATGGTAGTACCCCCTTCCCTGCCTTTAGTATATGTTACTATGATGGTAGTACCCCCTTCCCTGCCTTTAGTATATGTTACTATGATGGTAGTACCCCCTTCCCTGCCTTTAGTATATGTTACTATGATGGTAGTACCCCCTTCCCTGCCTTTAGTATATGTTACTATGATGGTAGTACCCCCTTCCCTGCCTTTAGTATATGTTACTATGATGGTAGTACCCCCTTCCCGGCCTTCAGTATATGTTACTATGATGGTAGTACCCCCTTCCCTGCCTTCAGTATATGGTACTATGATGGTAGTACCCCCTTCCCTGCCTTTAGTATATGTTACTATGATGGTAGTACCCCCTTCCCTGCCTTTAGTATATGTTACTATGATGGTAGTACCCCCTTCCCTGCCTTTAGTATATGTTACTATGATGGTAGTACCCCTTCCCTGCCTTTAGTATATGTTACTATGATGGTAGTACCCCTTCCCTGCCTTTAGTATATGTTACTATGATGGTAGTACCCCCTTCCCTGCCTTCAGTATATGGTACTATGATGGTAGTGCCCCCTTCCCTGCCTTTAGTATATGTTACTATGATGGTAGTACCCCCTTCCCTGCCTTTAGTATATGTTACTATGATGGTAGTACCCCCTTCCCTGCCTTTAGTATATGTTACTATGATGGTAGTACCCCTTCCCTGCCTTCAGTATATGGTACTATGATGGTAGTACCTCCTTCCCTGCCTTTAGTATATGTTACTATGATGGTAGTACCCCCTTCCCTGCCTTCAGTATATGTTACTATGATGGTAGTACCCCTTCCCTGCCTTTAGTATATGTTACTATGGTGGTAGTACCCCCTTCCCTGCCTTTAGTATATGTTACTATGATGGTAGTACCCCCTTCCCTGCCTTCAGTATATGGTACTATGATGGTAGTGCCCCCTTCCCTGCCTTTAGTATATGTTACTATGATGGTAGTACCCCCTTCCCTGCCTTTAGTATATGTTACTATGATGGTAGTACCTCCTTCCCTGCCTTTAGTATATGTTACTATGATGGTAGTACCCCCTTCCCTGCCTTTAGTATATGTTACTATGATGGTAGTACCCCCTTCCCTGCCTTTAGTATATGTTACTATGATGGTAGTACCCCCTTCCCTGCCTTTAGTATATGTTACTATGATGGTAGTACCCCCTTCCCTGCCTTTAGTATATGTTACTATGATGGTAGTACCCCCTTCCCTGCCTTTAGTATATGTTACTATGATGGTAGTACCCCCTTCCCTGCCTTTAGTATATGTTACTATGATGGTAGTACCCCCTTCCCTGCCTTTAGTATATGTTACTATGATGGTAGTACCCCCTTCCCTGCCTTTAGTATATGTTACTATGATGGTAGTACCCCTTCCCTGCCTTTAGTATATGTTACTATGATGGTAGTACCCCCTTCCCTGCCTTTAGTATATGTTACTATGATGGTAGTACCCCCTTCCCTGCCTTTAGTATATGTTACTATGGTGGTAGTACCCCCTTCCCTGCCTTTAGTATATGTTACTATGATGGTAGTACCCCCTTCCCTGCTTTCAGTATATGTTACTATGATGGTAGTACCCCCTTCCCTGCCTTTAGTATATGTTACTATGATGGTAGTACCCCCTTCCCTGCCTTTAGTATATGTTACTATGATGGTAGTACCCCCTTCCCTGCCTTTAGTATATGTTACTATGATGGTAGTACCCCCTTCCCTGCCTTTAGTATATGTTACTATGGTGGTAGTGCCCCCTTCCCTGCCTTCAGTATATGTTACTATGATGGTAGTACCCCCTTCCCTGCCTTTAGTATATGTTACTATGATGGTAGTACCCCCTTCCCTGCCTTTAGTATATGTTACTATGATGGTAGTACCCCCTTCCCTGCCTTTAGTATATGTTACTATGATGGTAGTACCCCCTTCCCTGCCTTTAGTATATGTTACTATGGTGGTAGTGCCCCCTTCCCTGCCTTCAGTATATGTTACTATGATGGTAGTACCCCCTTCCCTGCCTTTAGTATATGTTACTATGATGGTAGTACCCCCTTCCCTGCCTTTAGTATATGTTACTATGATGGTAGTACCCCCTTCCCTGCCTTTAGTATATGTTACTATGATGGTAGTGCCCCCTTCCCTGCCTTCAGTATATGGTACTATGATGGTAGTACCCCCTTCCCTGCCTTTAGTATATGTTACTATGATGGTAGTACCCCCTTCCCTGCCTTTAGTATATGTTACTATGGTGGTAGTACCCCCTTCCCTGCCTTTAGTATATGTTACTATGATGGTAGTACCTCCTTCCCTGCCTTTAGTATATGTTACTATGATGGTAGTACCCCCTTCCCTGCCTTTAGTATATGTTACTATGATGGTAGTACCCCCTTCCCTGCCTTTAGTATATGTTACTATGATGGTAGTACCCCCTTCCCTGCCTTTAGTATATGTTACTATGATGGTAGTGCCCCCTTCCCTGCCTTCAGTATATGGTACTATGATGGTAGTACCCCCTTCCCTGCCTTTAGTATATGTTACTATGATGGTAGTACCCCCTTCCCTGCCTTTAGTATATGTTACTATGGTGGTAGTACCCCCTTCCCTGCCTTTAGTATATGTTACTATGGTGGTAGTACCCCCTTCCCTGCCTTTAGTATATGTTACTATGATGGTAGTGCCCCCTTCCCTGCCTTCAGTATATGGTACTATGATGGTAGTACCCCCTTCCCTGCCTTTAGTATATGTTACTATGATGGTAGTACCCCCTTCCCTGCCTTTAGTATATGTTACTATGATGGTAGTACCCCCTTCCCTGCCTTTAGTATATGTTACTATGATGGTAGTACCCCCTTCCCTGCCTTTAGTATATGTTACTATGATGGTAGTACCCCCTTCCCTGCCTTTAGTATATGTTACTATGATGGTAGTACCCCCTTCCCTGCCTTTAGTATATGTTACTATGATGGTAGTACCCCCTTCCCTGCCTTTAGTATATGTTACTATGATGGTAGTACCCCCTTCCCTGCCTTTAGTATATGTTACTATGATGGTAGTACCCCCTTCCCTGCCTTTAGTATATGTTACTATGATGGTAGTACCCCCTTCCCTGCCTTTAGTATATGTTACTATGATGGTAGTACCCCCTTCCCTGCCTTTAGTATATGTTACTATGATGGTAGTACCCCCTTCCCTGCCTTTAGTATATGTTACTATGATGGTAGTACCCCCTTCCCTGCCTTTAGTATATGTTACTATGATGGTAGTACCCCCTTCCCTGCCTTCAGTATATGTTACTATGATGGTAGTACCCCCTTCCCTGCCTTTAGTATATGTTACTATGATGGTAGTACCCCCTTCCCTGCCTTTAGTATATGTTACTATGATGGTAGTACCCCCTTCCCTGCCTTTAGTATATGTTACTATGATGGTAGTACCCCCTTCCCTGCCTTTAGTATATGTTACTATGATGGTAGTACCCCCTTCCCTGCTTTCAGTATATGTTACTATGATGGTAGTACCCCCTTCCCTGCCTTTAGTATATGTTACTATGATGGTAGTACCCCCTTCCCTGCCTTTAGTATATGTTACTATGATGGTAGTACCCCCTTCCCTGCCTTTAGTATATGTTACTATGATGGTAGTACCCCCTTCCCTGCCTTTAGTATATGTTACTATGATGGTAGTACCCCCTTCCCTGCTTTCAGTATATGTTACTATGATGGTAGTACCCCCTTCCCTGCCTTTAGTATATGTTACTATGATGGTAGTACCCCCTTCCCTGCCTTTAGTATATGTTACTATGATGGTAGTACCCCCTTCCCTGCCTTTAGTATATGTTACTATGATGGTAGTACCCCCTTCCCTGCCTTTAGTATATGTTACTATGATGGTAGTACCTCCTTCCCTGCCTTTAGTATATGTTACTATGATGGTAGTACCCCCTTCCCTGCCTTTAGTATATGTTACTATGATGGTAGTACCCCCTTCCCTGCCTTTAGTATATGTTACTATGATGGTAGTACCCCCTTCCCTGCCTTCAGTATATGGTACTATGATGGTAGTACCCCCCTTCCCTGCCTTCACATGCCTCGCTCCCTGTGTCCACATCAGGGGTACCAGGCAGTGACCCGGTGGGCGCCGGTACCAGTCACGTGTTCAAGGTCTACAGTGGCGACATCCCCTGGTCCACGGCTTCTGATTGGCTCACTGAAGATACACGGCTTCTCAGCCTCGTCCTCAAGGCATTCCGGTAAGAACCAGCGCCTACCGCGCACAGTCTGCCGCGCACAGTCTGCCGCGCACAGTCTGCCGCTCGCAATCTGCCGCTCGCACTCTGCCGCGCACACTCTGCCGCGCACAGTCTGCCGCGCACAGTCTGCCGCGCACAGTCGGCCGCGCACAGTCGGCCGCTCGCAATCTGCCGCGCACAGTCTGCCGCACAGTCTGCCGCGCACAGTCTGCCGCGCACAGTCTGCCGCGCACAGTCTGCCGCGCACAGTCTACCGCGCACAGTCTGCCGCGCACAGTCTGCCGCTCGCAATCTGCCGCGCACAGTCTGCCACTCGCAATCTGCCGCGCAGTCTGACGCGCACAGTCTGTCTCTCGCAATCTGCCGCGCACAGTCTGCCGCGCACAGTCTGCCGCGCACAGTCTGCCGCGCACAGTCTGCCGCTCGCAATCTGCCGCGCGCAGTCTGCCGCTCGCAATCTGCCGCGCACAGTCTGCCGCGCAGTCTGCCGCGCAGTCTGCCGCTCGCAATCTGCCGCGCACAGTCTGCCGCGCACAGTCTGCCGCTCGCAATCTGCCGCGCACAGTCTGCCGCTCGCATTCTGCCGCGCACAGTCTGCCGCGCACAGTCCGCCATTGATTCTATCGGGCAGATTCTACTGCTTATATTCTGCTGTTTAGATTGTGTCACACAGATTTTGGCGCTGACATGCTACCGCTTAGACTCTGTCGCTCACTTTCATTGCAGCTTCCAACAAAAAAAATTCTACATATTTTATATTCACAATATTGATATTAAACGCATTGTTCATTCCTAAAAACATGAATAAACATGTAAATAGAGTAAATTTGTTTCAAGAAATGTCGTTTACGGTGGTTTCAATTTGCTTTACTTCGATGTAGTAGGTCGTGGGTTCGCGTCCTGGCGGCTGTATCTGAGCCATATTTCATCCATGCTCCTTTCATTTCCTTCCGGGAGGGAGTTTCTCATGGCTAACATTAGCCCCCCTGTGCGCGACAAAGGTCACCCAAACCCAGGATATATATATACATACCATGAGCGTTGTACCCAAAGTCCTGAATAAACTTTTCTTGTATAAACTTTATTTATTTTGCGAGGTTATTGTTCATAACCATACGATTTGCCGCAGGTACGCCGTGAAGCTGGCCGTGGACCAGACGCTGTTGGGTCCGGCGGAGACTCCCGAGGAGCTGGCCGAGTACCTCGCCGAGTATGACGCCGACTGGTACATCGGCTCCGAGCGCGACCCCCAGTGGGGTCAGGCCGTGGTTGCCAAGCGACCGCAGCTCTTCTCCATGTCCCACGACAAGGCTCAGGTCGGTGGGGCCGCCGCCCACTTGTCCCAAATGTCAAACACGCTTATGGAATATGTAACAGCTTAGATCTCTCGATTTATTATATAACGTTATTGCTATTACCGGTAAAGTTGATGTAACCTTGGGAAACGACTAGGTCAAACTGCAGACGATATTTTATATGGGCGAATTTTCGTCAGTATAATCTAGTGATATTTCACCGAGGAGGGACAATAGCATTATTTTATCAAATATATACGATAGGTTATGTTATATTAAAAATAACCCGTTGTTAAACATTGTGTCTTAACGTTGATTTAAATACTATATTTCTTTAAGTAGATAGGCAAAATGATCTCGTGTAACATTGGATATTGCCTGGAGTATTCTATGGTATTATTACGTTACATTTGAGTTTGTACCCAATATATGTTTTATGCTGTGTGACCTTACAAATATTAAATATTATTTCTGCTCTCCCCTTCCAGGGCACTTACCACAGCCGGCTGCTGACTCTCCAGGATACACCAGTCTACATCGGCTCGCTCAACTCTGAGTCTGCGCATGCGCAGTGGGCCAACCTGAACCTGGAGCTGCTGTACATGACGAACGATGACGAGGAGCGATACAGCATCCAGGCCCACCCCACCCTGCTCCGGAACCTGCACGTCCAGGCCGCAGACCCCCCCCTGGGGTACCCCGTCTACAGCTCACCCCCCGTGTCTGTCCCCACGCTGTGAGGGGGGTACACCCCCCCCCACACACCCCGGCCCCTGGGCTACCCCGTCTACAGCTCACCCCCCGTGTCTGTCCCCACGCTGTGAGGGGGGTACACCCCCCACCACAGCCCCTTGGCTACCCCGTCTACAGCTCACCCCCCGTGTCTGTCCCCACGCTGTGAGGGGGGTACACCCCCCACCCCAGCCCCTTGGCTACCCCGTCTACAGCTCACCCCACGTGTCTGTCCTCACGCTGTGCGGGGGGTACACCCCCCACCCCAGCCCCTTGGCTACCCCGTCTACAGCTCACCCCCCGTTTTTGTCCCCACGCTGTGAGGGGGGTGCACCCCCCCCCCACCCCAGCCCCTGGGCTACCCCGTCTACAGCTCACCCCCCGTGTCTGTCCCCACGCTGTGAGGGGGGTACACCCCCCACCCCAGCCCCTTGGCTACCCCGTCTACAGCTCACCCCCCGTTTTTGTCCCCACGCTGTGAGGGGGGTGCACCCCCCCCACCCCAGCCCCTGGGCTACCCCGTCTACAGCTCACCCCCCGTGTCTGTCCCCACGCTGTGAGGGGGGTACACCCCCCACCCCAGCCCCTTGGCTACCCCGTCTACAGCTCACCCCCCGTTTTTGTCCCCACGCTGTGAGGGGGGTGCACCCCCCCCACCCCAGCCCCTGGGCTACCCCGTCTACAGCTCACCCCCCGTGTCTGTCCTCACGCTGTGCGGGGGGTACACCCCCCACCACAGCCCCTTGGCTACCCCGTCTACAGCTCACCCCCCGTGTCTGTCCTCACGCTGTGCGGGGGGTACACCCCCCACCCCAGCCCCTTGGCTACCCCGTCTACAGCTCACCCCCCGTGTCTGTCCCCACGCTGTGAGGGGGGTGCACCCCCCCCCGACCCCAGCCCCTGGGGTACCCCGTCTACAGCTCACCCCCGCCCCCCGTGGCTGTCCCCACGCTGTGAGGGGGGTATACCCCCCACCCCAGCCCCTGGGCTACCCCGTCTACAGCTCACCCCCCGTGTCTGTCCCCGTGCTGTGAGGGGGGTACACCCCCCACCCCAGCCTCTGGGCTACCCCGTCTACAGCTCACCCCCCGTGTCTGTCCCCACGCTGTGAGGGGGGTACACCCCCCCCACCCCGGCCCCTGGGCTACCCCGTCTACGGCTCACCCCCCGTGTCTGTCCTCACGCTGTGCGGGGGGTACACCCCCCACCCCAGCCCCTTGGCTACCCCGTCTACAGCTCACCCCCCCCCCCCGTGGCTGTCCCCACGCTGTGAGGGGGGTATACCCCCCACCCCAGCCCCTGGGCTACCCCGTCTACAGCTCACCCCCCGTGTCTGTCCCCGTGCTGTGAGGGGGGTACACCCCCCACCCCAGCCTCTGGGCTACCCCGTCTACAGCTCACCCCCCGTGTCTGTCCCCACGCTGTGAGGGGGGTGCACCCCCCCCCGACCCCAGCCCCTGGGGTACCCCGTCTACAGCTCACCCCCCCCCCGTGGCTGTCCCCACGCTGTGAGGGGGGTATACCCCCCACCCCAGCCCCTGGGCTACCCCGTCTACAGCTCACCCCCCGTGTCTGTCCCCGTGCTGTGAGGGGGGTACACCCCCCACCCCAGCCTCTGGGCTACCCCGTCTACAGCTCACCCCCCGTGTCTGTCCCCACGCTGTGAGGGGGGTACACCCCCCCCCCCACCCCGGCCCCTGGGCTACCCCGTCTACGGCTCACCCCCCGTGTCTTTCCCCACGCTGTGAGGGGTGTACAGCCCAGCCCCTGGGCTACCCCGTCTACGGCTCACCCCCCGTGTCTGTCCCCACGCTGTGAGGGGGGTACACCCCCCCCCACCCCGGCCCCTGGGCTACCCCGTCTACGGCTCACCCCCGTGTCTTTCCCCACGCTGTGAGGGGTGTACAGCCCAGCCCCTGGGCTACCCCGTCTACGGCTCACCCCCCGTGTCTTTCCCCACGCTGTGAGGGGGGTACTGCCCAGCCCCCACCCCACCCCAGCCCCTGGGCTACCCCGTCTACGGCTCACCCCCCGTGTCTTTCCCCACGCTGTGAGGGGTGTACAGCCCAGCCCCTGGGCTACCCCGTCTACGGCTCACCCCCCCGTGTCTGTCCCCACGCTGTGAGGGGGGTACAGCCCAGCCCCCACCCCACCCCAGCCCCTGGGCTACCCCGTCTACGGCTCACCCCCCGTGTCTGTCCCCACGCTGTGAGGGGTGTACAGCCCGGCCCCTGGGCTACCCCGTCTACGGCTCACCCCCCGTGTCTTTCCCCACGCTGTGAGGGGGGTACAGCCCAGCCCCCACCCCACCCCAGCCCCTGGGCTACCCCGTCTACGGCTCACCCCCCGTGTCTGTCCCCACGCTGTGAGGGGTGTACCGCCCAGCCCCTGGGCTACCCCGTCTACAGCTCACCCCCCGTGTCTGTCCCCACGCTGTGAGGGGGGTACAGCCCAGCCCCCACCCCACCCCAGCCCCTGGGCTACCCCGTCTACGGCTCACCCCCCGTGTCTGTCCCCACGCTGTGAGGGGTGTACAGCCCAGCCCCTGGGCTACCCCGTCTACGGCTCACCCCCCGTGTCTTTCCCCACGCTGTGAGGGGGGTACAGCCCAGCCCCCACCCCACCCCAGCCCCTGGGCTACCCCGTCTACGGCTCACCCCCCGTGTCTTTCCCCACGCTGTGAGGGGTGTACAGCCCGGCCCCTGGGCTACCCCGTCTACGGCTCACCCCCCGTGTCTTTCCCCACGCTGTGAGGGGGGTACAGCCCAGCCCCCACCCCACCCCAGCCCCTGGGCTACCCCGTCTACGGCTCACCCCCCGTGTCTGTCCCCACGCTGTGAGGGGTGTACAGCCCGGCCCCTGGGCTACCCCGTCTACGGCTCACCCCCCGTGTCTTTCCCCACGCTGTGAGGGGGGTACAGCCGAGCCCCCACCCCACCCCAGCCCCTGGGCTACCCCGTCTACGGCTCACCCCCCGTGTCTTTCCCCACGCTGTGAGGGGTGTACAGCCCAGCCCCTGGGCTACCCCGTCTACGGCTCACCCCCCGTGTCTGTCCCCACGCTGTGAGGGGTGTACAGCCCAGCCCCTGGGTTACCCCGTCTACGGCTCACCCCCCGTGTCTGTCCCCACGCTGTGAAGGGTGTACAGCCCAGCCCCTGGGTTACCCCGTCTACGGCTCACCCCCCGTGTCTGTCCCCACGCTGTGAGGGGGGTACAGCCCAGCCCCTGGGCTACCCCGTCTACAGCTCACCCCCCGTGTCTGTCCCCACGCTGTCAGAGAGCGGGCAGGGGGCTACCCTCTGTATAGCTGTCTATATGGGTTTTGACTGTATAGTATATTGAAGCGACAACGCCGCCTTCTTGCATTTTCGGGTGATGGTACATTATATATCCCCGTGCCAACGCGTGTGTACTGAAGACTCCTACCCCCCCCCCACCCCCTCCCGCCCCCCCCCCCCCCACTCTAACCACACAAACAGACTTCTAAGAGCATTCCGTCCTCATTGACGTCTGCAGACCCTGCAGCTGGACTCCAGAGACACTCGTACAGTCTCATGCATAAAGCCGCCCTGGTATTTTCCGGCTGAGAATGGTTCGATTCATTGCTACTTATGTAGCATTTTCCTTTACGTGGGGTAAGCTATTTTAAATCCAATGATAATTTTAAGTTATACTAAAGCGTATTATCTCTATATTAGCTATATATCAAAGTATTGCAAGCATTTTTAGTACCTGACTTTTATTCGTTCCCATAGTGTCATTTTGTTTGTTTGTTTTATTTGTGATAACAGAACGCTCGCCTCGGCAGACTGTGATAAACGTGGACATGTTTTGTTTGTTGTTTGTTTTATTTGTGATAACAGAACGCTCGCCTCGGCATACTGTGATAAACGTGGACAGGTTTTTTGTAGGATTTATATTTTATGATATTGTTATAATACGTGAATGATTAACTAATACTTATATAATCGTTATGGGTATCTGCATAACCTGTTGTTATCTCACGTCAGGTTTTACACTCGTTTGTATTTGTAAGGCACTCAGTAACGTATTTAACATGGAATGTGTGATCTCATTAATTTATTAGTCTAGTAAATCTATGCCAAAACAATAAAGAAGGATACAGGATTTATAATTAGGTTCCGGTTAAATATACGCTTTGAGCGATATATTAACTTTAAATCTGACCGTAATTAAGACCAATAGATTTACAATAACCTGGGGAAGGTGAAGGAAAAAATACATTTGTTAAATTTCATGGCCGGCAAAAGGCCCCCCCCAAGATAAGACGCATTTACTATATGTTAAGCCCTGGGTAATGGTATGATATAAAATTTTAAGAAATATTTTCAGGACGTTTATTTATGTGCGTGAAATACTTGGTTGGGGTTTTTCACAACTAATAATATAATAGTTTACGTGGTTTGTTACTTGAAGTGTGTTATTGGTAGGAACATGATCCCATTGTCACTCGCTTTCAATAGTTCTGTCCTTTGGCGAGTGGCTGAAGTCTACGGAATTGTCACGCGGATTGATATATTACGGGTCTGTTGATGTGAAGTCTTGTTCCGAGTCCTGTTATCAGAAGTCTGCTTTGTTTTAAATAAGGTGAAGTTATTTTTTGCCAGACTTCTTAAGCTTGACATGCGTACCAGCTGAACAACATATGTGGCAAGATGTAACGAACGAGATTGGTTAACAACCTTCGGAAAAAACAAGGTCAAACTGCAGACGACATATTTGTCAATGTCACAATAAAGATACCTGGAAAAAAAACACGTTTATTTATTTTCGTCTTAATGTTATTGGTGATAGTATTGGAGATGTCGAGATATCATGGTGAAATACACTAAGAACTTCTTAGTCATTTTAGCCGTGGGACAAACAAAGAAATAGACGGAAATTCATCTCCAGCCTTCTTTTTTATTTCGAAAACTTCGCGAAGTAAAGCCTTTCACAGAATAATACATACAGGTATATGCATATGATTTGACGAGACCGTACCATGGCATGCATTCAACGATATTATTTCTACGTAATGTACACACGATTCAGGGGTATGCGACTTTACATATGATACACAAATCTCGGTGACAGCCTTCCTCGACAGGCGCAATTAAGCCATACAAAATAATCACCTTCTTAATGCTAATAACGATATGCTTCTAATGTACATGTTTCCCTTCACTCGTACCACAACACGAAGGCGAGCTAAAAGCTTTCTTGTCGGACTGTTTTCGCCGGGTTTTCTCCATTGATAGCCTTCTGCAGCTGCCCGACAGAGTTCAACACGCAGGGGTCATCTTCCCACGTAAACGCCCTTCATAGCTCACGTATTACTCACAAGTAATTTTTTGCCTGAACATTGGATATCGTGGCTCTAAACGGAGACAGAACCGGACGAGCATGCGTGATGAGTCTCGGTCCATCTACGTGCCAGGTGTGAGTAATACGTGAGCTATTTTAAAACAATGGTACGGACAAACGTGGAAGAACGACGGGAACCAATGCCCCTGTCCGTGTTGTGGAACAGTCAAATGTATAAGACTTGTAAGCGTAACAACTGAAGGTTGTCATTTCCCGTCTGTGTGAAGCACAGGCCACGGTAACCTACACACAAAACGCCCTCCAATCAGATCACAAGGTGGATAGCTAACCATTGCAAGTGTGATGTCAAGAGATTGCACCGTTTTTTCCCGCTTTAATAGGACACCTTGCGACATTTTATTGAGGTTGCTCCTTGTAGCTCCCCCCCCCCCCCCCCAGCACCCCTTTCTATCCCCCTATCCGCCTGAACGAAAAAACACAACTAAAACATTCTCAGAAGCACGCTGATAATCTCATTTAGTCTTTTTCCACTCATATAATCTGATTTGGTTGGCATAAGTTGGATTTATTGTAACAAGCAAGGCCACATCGCGGCCATGGAACGGGACAAGGTAGAACTTGTCTTGTGAAAGATATCTCGAGAACGTTCTTCTTCTGTAAGAGCGTAAGAGTTTTTTACACAGATGGGCCCCGAAAAAAATCTACACACTACCGCTGGGCTGACCCTGCAACTGGAGCAAAATCACAAATAGCATGACGCGCTACGAACAAGGTTCATGGAGGAAATACAATTAATGTTGTTTTAGGCCCGTTTCGCGTACACGAAGGCTCAAATAGGCCAAGTAACCTCCGCGAACAATGCGGGATTTACATGAATTAATGCTATGCCTCAGATTAGATCGACCGTCCAGATCCCGTTTTGAACAGAAGTCGAGTTTTCCGCCAATCGGCCACGGCGGCTATTTGCCCTGCACGGAGGGACGGACAACAGTTGTTCATCTAGTTGTTCGTCAATTTGCGGTTAACACAACCTCTGGTGTCATTGTGGGTGAATCGAACTACCTAACTAATTGTGGCTCAATGACGATATTTAATCCCGTGGCCCTGTACAACGGTTACATGATGAAGTCTGAAGGGCAGACCAACCAAGCTTACTGTACATTAAATCCTGATTACCCAAGCTTACTGCACAATAAATCCTGATCACCCAAGCTCACTGCACATCAAATCCTGATCACCCAAGCCAACGACACTGCGCCATAATGCCATGATATCTGTATATCTCATTCATGTGTCTCCACTATCTGACGCCAATGGTGATATCCAGCGGGGGTGTGGCATCTACATACTTATCCCATCACTTCCTATGACACGGCCACAGAGGTATGGTATCTGACTCCCCGCCACCGACACCATTGACCTATTTCACGTACATAGCTTAGCCGGCTACGGCGCTTAGTCGGCTAAAATCGCTCATCATTTACATGGTAACTTTAGTCGACTGAGCCCCGTAGTCGGCCAAACAGCGTTCGTGAAATCCGCCACAGGAGATAAATTGTAGCCTTTCAGCACTGCGAGCCGAACAAAAGACGTGCATCAACTTCTACCTATCCAATATCCATGTTGGAAACACTTTTATCCCAGCTACAATGATCAGTATGTATTATACACGTAGTATACTGGCACTGTAAGCAGTTAATGTATCAACAATTACCCTTGGTCCATTAGTCAATGCAACATCGAAGTCTACGTAGTCAACAAAAGTTGGGTAGGTCTTAACACAAAGCGAAGCGATCACAGGTCGTTCTACCATGTCAGGGCGAACCAATGTTTCAGCATAGCTCACCCAATACTCACACCTGCCATATACAACAGAACGTCTCTTTGGAGGGCTCTAACATGGACATGACGGACCCGATCACATGCCATTAACAAGCAATATTTAACAGCGACAATACTGGCCTATTGATACCTGTTAAAATCAATGTGAGACTTTCAATGATAAACGTCACACCGCAGACAATTCTTACACAAGGAAGTGCTGTCCCATGTTAAATGCATAACAGCATAGCAATAGCATGACATACTAGGAAGTAAAAGCATTCCGAGCGGCTAAAACATATATTAGAACACGTTTTGGCAGTGTCAGCATATCTCAAGGAAGTTCTCAAGTTTACTCAGGAAGTCTTCTCAGTCACAGTGACTCAGTCAGGAACGTATAGCCTTACAGACTCGCTCGGGATATCAGGCAATCACCAACAAACGATCAATATAAGTAAAATTCGGGTTTGTTCCCACAATTTTTCCTATTATCGCTCAGACGTATCCACTAAAAAAAATAAAAACACACACAGCAATGTGCCGCAATGGTACTACCCCGCAGGATGACTTTGTCTCGGGGAGCCTTATTGGGCGTAGTTGTAAGGAGATCTGTAATTGGCCGAGAGTCTCCACGGACCATGTTGCCATGGTTACCTGATGCGATGTTACATATCGCTTGGAGGCCCCAATGTGCCGCTGTCTCACTGAGCGGGGAACTCCCAGACACAGCCAAAGCGTGGTGGCGCAGCTTCTATGCTGACATATGGAAAAAAATGTTGAACAACAAAGCCAAAAAGCGGGAAGTGAGTGCGTCACAAGTGAAAGAGCGAGGAATACGTGACATCAGCACAAGTCAAGCCCGGGGAGTACGTGACAAGTGGTGAAGCATGAATACTGCTTAAAATGGTCTGGTGTGACACGGTGGTCCGTTAAACACATAGCTGCTGCACCACTAATACAACATACAGTATAACCTCCCCGGACCGAAGCCCGAGTAAACCGAAAGCCTGTCCAAACCGGATGTTCTTATGGCCAGTCCTCGATTTGCTTTCATCCCTCACTTTCACCTTGATAAACCAAGGTCCAAGCCCATTATGAACCGAATAGACGGCTCTGGCCTAAGCACATTCGGTGTACAGAGGTTTCACTGTATAAACCTTACGCCATCAAAGCTTAGGCCATAATGCCGACATTACATAAAGCTACAAAACTATAATATGGGATCAGAGTATCGTCCGCAGGAAAGAGGAACCTCATGCAGGGGCCTTAAACCCGAAAACAAGAAGATTCATTGTTAAACGTAGTACAGATCAGCACATTTCTGTTAAAGAAGTATAGAATCGTTTCAACCATTCATATCCAGACACTAACCACGCACGGAGAGCGTGCATCGAGATGTATGACATATCCACAACAATCCTGTACACATTATTGGGTCTCGGTCGTCCAACTTTAATTCTTTAATTTGTTTCCCCATTTGATTTGACGCAACCAAATCTATACATAATTACGTGAATGACGATTTGGCCGCCCATCGTATACAGTTTACATCCTGACTAACTGTGTGATATGTTTGACATAATCAGTTCGTAAATTATACGAAGGCTTGTACAATTACATAATAAACCTACAAAATATGGTTTAATGATACATTTCATTATGTTATACCAAATACCGCAGCCAGAGTGTCGGTAGTATTAGTAAGGACTGCACGTCATTTAGGGGGCTTGACGGTATGGCTTCATGATCGCAGCACTCCATGCAAGACGCGTTTCAAAATATAAATACTTATCATACTAATTGAGAATCAACCATTGTAATCAAGTAATCATGAAGCAGGTAAGTTAATTAGTGATCCATTATTGATTTACTCATAATAAATAATATCAGTTCGCCACAGAGTAAAGACGCCAATCTAGACCATCGCCGCAATACGTACATCCATGTGACATAAACACACGGTCATCTAAAAGTTGTATAGGCTAATAATATACGACTGGACAAGAGTGGATAATAACATTATAAATAACAGACCATTAAATTGAGAAAGCCGACTAAGTTACACCACATTGGTTCACTGGTTTCTATGGCAGAGAAAAAATTTCGTCTTTGTCTCAGTTTGGTTCCATCACCTCGGAGACAGGTCTCCGCCACTAGTGAATAGCCCACGCGACCCTCAACAGTCGCGTGATTAAGGAAAGATCACGTGACTAAAAACAAACTATTAATACTTCTTAACAGGATTGGTGAACCTTGGCAAATCAAATTAACAAGGCATCGAATTTTAACTTCAACGTATTTTCGTTATGAAATAGTGGCTCCATAATTATGTTGAATATGACTAAAACCGCGGTGACCGCACGTGAATATTGGAAGCTGTTTACACTTGACGAGACGTAAGCTGAAAAGGTGTGATCAAAACTATACAACAATACTGCTGTAGTGTTGGGCTATATCAACATTTTCAGGTCGATGCTGTGAAGAGTACCACTACACAATCTTTCTCGCAACCTCAGGGTGATTTCTTATTTAGGATCATCCCTGATTCACCGTCAGCAATAAACACTTGTGACCGCCTCGACAGTTCTACGTCAACTAGCCATGAGGCTTATCTAACAACTAATTAATTTTCCCCCCCCCCCACCCCCACCCCCCCCCCCCTACCCCAATTATGGCAATAGTTAAAGCACGCCCAGGTAGATCAAAAATGCGATATTCCTTTTGATAGAGCACAAACCGCGCGTGCGCAGCGACGGTGTGCGTAACCTACAGATGCTGCAGCGTAAATACGCATATCTATTATCTTGGTAAAATTCAGATTAAAATTAAATTAAACTGCACATTTATAGCGACGTGAGCTATTAACTATTTAAATATGGTTGCTATGGTAACGCGCTGAATGTGTTGTGTTGAGCAAGAACGATATATATATACTGGGCATGTTATGGCAATGCGAGTGTACTCTCTACATAACATAGCCGCACTGGTGACGTCACACACTAAACACCGTGCCGCATTCGTCATATGAGAGTGTGTGAGTAGAAACAATGAAGCAGATATCCATGCGATGACCAGAATACAAGACAAGACCAGTATATTTAAGTCACATTCACCCGTTCATGAAAATGTGTTATCCGCACACTGCGCTATAAAACATTGTTTGATGAATTATGCATTTCAACAGTGTTCACTGCAAACACTTAACACGACTCCGACACAACTCTGTAACTTCGGCACCAGGCGATAAAACAGCAACCCACAGGTTGACGTCACACACTCGTCTTCAGCATTGGACTAGGAGGACCATACCTGGTATAGTGGGTACGAGCCACTAGTCGTTGTCGGTACTTCTAAATGGAAGCTACAGCCTTCAATTTAACCTGGAATTATTGCGTAACGCCCTCTCGAAGAAACTATATTCGATATCCTGTAAATACTAGGTAGTTGCCGTTTTTTTTTTTGAACAATTGCGAATAAGGCGACGAATGACAATTGAATAAACAGAACCATATCAGATCCCCAGTCTTCAGATAATTATCGCCATTTTGAAAAGCGCCTGCGTAGCCTTGTGTTGGCATGGTGCAGAACATCAAGGTATTGTCATGAGACACGTGGTCTGACACGTGGTCTGACACGTGGTTCGACACGTGGTCTGACACGTGGTTCGACACGTGGTCTGACACGTGGTCTGACACTTGGTCTGACACTTGGTGTGACACTTGGTGTGACACTTGGTGTGACACTTGGTGTGACACTTGGTGTGACACCTGGTCTGACACGTGGTCTGACACGCAGACTGGCATTGTTTCAATGCCTTCTCCAAAATAAAAATCTCTGATGCTGTATCTAAAGTTTCCGTTTTGATCGAGAAATAATGAGCTAGCGTCTGTCTTGATGCGTGCGGACAACCTATAAATGCGAACCATCACTTATATGAATAGATGTGAATGTCTTTGCATGTACGTGCATAATATGCTTGTGTGTGTATTGATGTTTGTGTGTATATTATGTTTAAAACCACGATATGATGAGCACTCTCATAATGAAGAAACGGTCCCCTCCTCTCCCCTTCCCTCCCCCCTCCTCCCCACTCACCCTCACCCCATTCTTCAGCATCACCACGTAATCCCTCGTCCCCCCCCCCCCTCTCCCCGCTAAATACTCCTGCACCGCCACCCTCACGGCGGGGGAGTGGAGGCAGGAGGTCAGGGGAGGGGAGAGGGGAGAGGGGAGAGGGGAGGGGGGATGGTGACGGGGCAGGGCTGGCTAGCTGCCGGTCGTGCTGGTGAACTTCCACTGCTGGGTGAGGAGGCTGGGGTCGCAGACCTCGGCCGTCAGCCCCTTGGCTCGGTGCTGCCGGCTGTCGAGGCAGAGGTCATGTCCCCCGGCCTTCAGCATCGTGCGTCCCTGGTGCTGCTTCCACTTCTGTCAGCGTCAGAGGGTGGGGGGGGGGGGGGCGTGAGAAACACGTGTTACTACTACACAGCGAGATCTCGGCAACTCTCACGACGTTAACACAGAACGTTTAGTTGTTACCGCCAGGTGTCGCCACGACTCATTCCCATGCGATTTCATTTGACGTTCATTTAGGTACCGAAATTTCACAAGGTGCATAATAAAACGTAAAGTTATGTCATGTCAAGTAAATTTTGAGATGTATAATAATAACAGGCTGAGCATGCTGGGTAGAGCGGCGTGACGTTGAGAAGGTATGTTTGAAGACTCTAGGAAAAAACCCAATAAATTAGCGCAAGCTTCATCCCTTTTCACGGGGTCACATTTCTTTTTTGAACAACTTCCATTGTGCGATATGACAATGACCTTGACGTGACCTTACCTGGTTGGGAGAGGAGACGTTACAGTGGTGAAGTTTCACTGGACTGCCTGGCACCGAGTCGACTAGGGTGATGCATAGATCTATGTGCTTGATGGAGCTGTCCTTCGTCAAGGCCCACTCCTGAAGGACAACAAGAAACTCAAGGTTCACTTCCAAAGTCCATATAACTTACAACATCAATTATAATCCCATAATCCTCGTCCAAAACGACGCCCTTCGTTGCCCTGGCCGGCACGTGGATCGGTGGTTCGAGCCTGCTGTGGCCTTGTCTGTGTGGTCATGTCCCTTCTTCGTAAAGAGTAGGGGGTTACCCCCGGGTACATGGCTCCACTCTCCCTTCCTTCTCCCATTGACGCGATATGACCAAAAGTGGTTAAAGCGTCCTGAATACACACCCATCCAACCAACTCGGCTGTCCGAATGCGTGCTAGACAATTGCTTCATATTAATTACTTTTACGACTTCCATCTGAGTGCCACGGTGAACTTGACTATCTAAGCCGCACAACATACCTAAAGGCACGGGGCATATAAACATGTACACAGACAAACCCTCTCGCACATGATACTGAACGGTTCAGGCTTGGCATAGGGAATTTGGAGAGTAATTTGTATGGAATAACATGTGAACGTCATGACGTCGTTACCGGCGATCAATCCCAAGTCCCCGAGCATCCTTCTATATACACGCCAGTAACACCTGCGTTTTGTCTCGAATGTTGCAATTATCCGAAGCTCCCGACTGTTTTCAGGTAAATGTATTTTGTGACTAAGCGGAAGTTGCGATTATCCGAAGTTGCGATTAACCGAAGTTCTTAACATGGGAATGCATAGGAAACGGCATTTGAATTTGAGATTTGTTGCGATTAATCGGAAGTTGCGATTAACCGAAGTGCGATTAAGTGGCGCGCACTATACATCTATATGGATTTGTTTTATCGAGAAACGCTCTACCACATGCGAGTAAACCGTTCGGTCTTCGGAATAGCGAATATTGGAACGTAATTAAAATAAAGGTCAAAATCATAACGTCGCCATCGGGACTTAGATCCAGGACGGTCAGCTTGTAGGTATGTGTGTGTGTCCCTTGGCATGACTTGCCTGGTTGGTTGGTTGTATATTCAGGACGGCCAGCTTGTAGGTATGTGTGTGTGTCCCTTGGCATGACTTGCCTGGTTGGTTGGTTGTATATTCAGGACGGCCAGCTTGTAGGTATGTGTGTGTGTCCCTTGGCATGACTTGCCTGGTTGGTTGGTTGTATATTCAGGACGGCCAGCTTGTAGGTATGTGTGTGTGTCCCTTGGCATGACTTGCCTGGTTGGTTGGTTGTATATTCAGGACGGCCAGCTTGTAGGTATGTGTGTGTGTCCCTTGGCATGACTTGCCTGGTTGGTTGGTTGTATATTCAGGACGGCCAGCTTGTAGGTATGTGTGTGTGTCCCTTGGCATGACTTGCCTGGTTGGTTGGTTGTATATTCAGGACGGCCAGCTTGTAGGTGTGTGTGAGTGTCCCTTGGCATGACTTGCCTGGTTGGTTGGTTGTATCAGGACGGCCAGCTTGTAGGTGTGTGTGTGTGTCCCTTGGCATGACTTGCCTGGTTGGTTGGTTGTATATTCAGGACGGCCAGCTTGTAGGTGTGTGTGAGTGTCCCTTGGCATGACTTGCCTGGTTGGTTGGTTGTATCAGGACGGCCAGCTTGTAGGTGTGTGTGAGTGTCCCTTGGCATGACTTGCCTGGTTGGTTGGTTGTATCAGGACGGCCAGCTTGTAGGTGTGTGTGAGTGTCCCTTGGCATGACTTGCCTGGTTGGTTGGTTGTATATTCAGGACGGCCAGCTTGTAGGTGTGTGTGAGTGTCCCTTGGCAGGACTTGCCTGGTTGGTTGGTTGGATCAGGACGGCCAGCTTGTAGGTGTGTGTGAGTGTCCCTTGGCATGACTTGCCTGGTTGGTTGGTTGTATCAGGACGGCCAGCTTGTAGGTGTGTGTGAGTGTCCCTTGGCATGACTTGCCTGGTTGGTTGGTTGTATCAGGACGGCCAGCTTGTAGGTGTGTGTGAGTGTCCCTTGGCATGACTTGCCTGGTTGGTTGGTTGTATATTCAGGACGGCCAGCTTGTAGGTGTGTGTGAGTGTCCCTTGGCAGGACTTGCCTGGTTGGTTGGTTGTATCAGGACGGCCAGCTTGTAGGTGTGTGTGAGTGTCCCTTGGCATGACTTGCCTGGTTGGTTGGTTGTATATTCAGGACGGCCAGCTTGTAGGTGTGTGTGAGTGTCCCTTGGCATGACTTGCCTGGTTGGTTGGTTGTATATTCAGGACGGCCAGCTTGTAGGTGTGTGTGAGTGTCCCTTGGCATGACTTGCCTGGTTGGTTGGTTGTATCAGGACGGCCAGCTTGTTGGTATGTGTGTGTGTCCCTTGGCATGACTTGCCTGGTTGGTTGGTTGTATATTCAGGACGGCCAGCTTGTAGGTGTGTGTGAGTGTCCCTCGGCATGACTTGCCTGGTTGGTTGGTTGTATCAGGACGGCCAGCTTGTAGGTGTGTGTGTGTGTCTCTTGGCAGGACTTGCCTGGTTGGTTGGTTGTATATTCCGGACGCCCAGCTTGTAGGTGTGTGTGAGTGTCCCTTGGCAGGACTTGCCTGGTTGGTTGGTTGTATATTCAGGACGGGCAGCTTGTAGGTGTGTGTGAGTGTCCCTTGGCAGGACTTGCCTGGTTGGTTGGTTGTATATTCAGGACGCCCAGCTTGTAGGCATGTGTGTGTGTCCCTTGGCATGACTTGCCTGGTTGGTTGGTTGTATATTCAGGACGCTTTAACCACTTTTCGTCATATCGCGTCAATGGGAGAAGGAAGGGAGGCTGGGGCCATGTCCCCGGGATAACCCCCTACTCTTTGCGAAGAAGGACATGGAATCTTTATCCCGCGACCACACTGACACAGACATGGCCATAGCGGGGCTCGAACCACCGACCCACGTGCCGTTAGGCTCCCAGGTGACCAGAGCGCTCAATGAGAGCGCTCTAGCCCCCTGAGCCACCGGGCCGGCCCCTTGACTTGCCTGGTTGCCCCCGCTGTGGTGGCAGGCGAACACTCCCAGGGTGCCGTCCGTGAAGTGGCCCATGGTGTCCATGCAGAAGGCGCCCTGCTGGATGTACCCGTAGTTCATATCCTGCTTGTCGGGTACCCTGCGAGAAAAGGGAAGTGCAGCAAATTGAATAAGAAATGATGTGTAAGTTGAGGAATAATAAAAAAGTGAAATGAAAATTGTATATATGTTGTATATAAGTACAATTAAAGTTACTCACACAGCAATATGTTTCTTGAGAAACTTAAAAAACGTTTTGACTGGAATTGATGCATTTATATTCTTACACTTATAGTACACTTATATATTATGCAATAAAAAAAACCGGACATGATGATAAACCCTTTTAGATTTTGAAATTAGTGCATCTCATTAGGGAAAGTGTGGCTTCCGATTGTACTACGTCATTTAATTGTGCACATTACGGCATTTTTTACCTTTTAACATGTCATGATACATCTATTTCTGGTTGGCTTGGTTGATATGGTAAAACACGGAATAAGAATATTAATAAAATTATTAACTTAATAAGAAAACTACTAACTTGAGTTCCGGGTATACATTCTCCAGGTACCACTTGAATGATTTACAACTGAGTCTTTCTTTCAACTCAAGTCTGTTTCTCACGCTGGAAATTAACATGAAACAAACGATGCAGCCATCAATATCAATAAAATGTGATGTGATCATGTTATGTCATGTTAACGTGAAGACATTTCAGTTCTGCGATAATGACAGTTGTCCGGAACTGGTAATATGAGATAAAACGGTCTGTGAGATCGAAAGGGAACTTGTTTCCTGTTTTGACGAGACCAGCAAAAACTGCTTCTGACATAACTCCATTATGACCCCGACGGCGCCAAATTAACGGTAATACAATTACTTTAATGACGTCAGTGGATGACGTCAGAAGCCGCTCAGTCTCCCCCAACGCGTCCTGCGGTGCGCACTCAACTATCTACAAAGTGTCGCTATGAACCCCCCCTCCCCTCCCGGGCAGCGCTAACGTGGCTAAGGGGCTTCCTACGGCTTTCCCGGGACGGTGACTGGGATAATGTCCCATGCCGCTCTCTGGCCTATGGCAAAGAAATCGGCTTCCTGGAACGGCCTCACCGTGTCCATCGTATTCGCGACAATAAGGTTATTAAGATAACATAACAATAAGGTTAATAAGATAACATAATGAAGCCAGCGCCAAAACTGTAAAAAAAAAAAAAACGCTAGATCCCGCCAAGGAAGCCGCAGGGTTGGCACCGGAAACCGCGCGAATGACGCAAGAACGCACGCACGCATGCATGCACACACAATGTAGGCAATAACTGATGACGTCATCGTTACGTGTGGGGTTTGTGTGGTGTTGGTGTGTCCAGTGAAGTCGCAGTGAAGTGGCACCAGGGTCCGTACTCACAGACCATGCACGATGCCGTACACCCAAGATTGACAGTAGTTGGTCTGTTATACCCCACGAATCTAGGTCTACTGCCTCGTGCGCTATTCTAGTATACCAGGCAGGCCTACTTACTTCCTATGTGAGGTGATCTCAGGTCGTACATGGCATATCCATAGGGGACGTTCGGGAGTATCTTACTTTCCAGACAAAAAATGTGGTACACGCCCACCACGTGGTACTCCAGACTTATTTTACATAACGGACATTCTGGAATAAATTAACTTCCATAGGAAATAATATTATGTGCCTGATGGCGTGGTATTTTTACTTACTTTCCATAGGGGACGTTCTTTGCTGAAGGCACGGCGGCGAAGTAATATTTCTTGTACTCATCCATCCAAACCTCAGCGGCTCGACGGGTGTTCCTGTCGGGCAGAGAGTGACGTTACACCAGGGGAACTGAGGGAAGCGGGGGGTGGGGGTGGGGTGGAGGAGGGAAGGCACGGGCGGGGGGGGGGGGCGCTAAGACATACATGGCGAAGCATTACACGACGAGGAGGCTTGGAACGGTCATACTTTGCTAAGAATATTGGATACCTTTACTCCCGGAGGGATATTTAATACATTACTCGGGTGGTGGGGTATTCCGCGGTATTGAGCGATAATAGGGAACCTTCAGAACACGAGGCAGCCAGAGCACGCCACCAATTCGAGAATGGCATTGTGACTGGATGGATGATAGATCTATTTCTTGATATGTGAATGGATGGACGGATGGAGGATTAGAGGGGCGAATGGATGAACGAATCGATGGATAGATAACAAAAATATATAGGAATATATTCTGGACAGGCGGGATGTATGGATTTATGAATGGATTATCTTTATGGATATATTTATGGATGGACGCATCAATGGATGTATCATAGGCGGGCGGACTGTTGGACTGATGAATGAATGGCGTTGTAGATAACTTCATGGATGGATGGTTCGGTGTTTCGGCCAATATAGACCTGTATATGGTAAGGCGAAGGGCTAAACATGGACCTCTCACTCCCAGACTGGACGCGAGGGTTGAAGTGGGCATGCGACCCTCGCGGTGCAATCTACCCAGCCACGCCGAGAAGGTCAGGGATAAAAGGGTCCCTCTCAGTGATATTACATTAACGCGTCGACATGCGTGATTACAGGAAGGGAGAGGATGGGAGGATAGGAGTGGGGGGGGGGGGGGGGGGGGGGGGTGAAGGGCAGGGAGGATACGGGGGGGGCGAATTGGGGTGCGTGAAGGGCCGGGTGGATGGGGGGAGGGTGAAGGGCAGGGTGAATGGGGGGAGGGGGTTAGGATCTTCAAAGAGACACAAATGGTGAAGTAAAACAGATTTTAAGGATCCATAAATTTTGCGAAGACGCAGAATGCTGCCGAGTTAGACTCAACCACCCCACCCCCCACCCCCTCTCTCCCTCATTTGGACGTCTGGTTTGGACGAGATTACTTGTAATGGTGGAAGGGTCAGACAACGTGAGGTCCCCGTAATCTTGCGCCAGCGACATCACTGAACCGTCTAGACTCAATCTGACCCTATTCTGTGACCGCTGGATTGCCCAGGACTGCCGAATAATAGAGTGTAGATCCGTATTCAGGTGACTGATAGCAGTGCGTCCAGACCATTCCTACTGGTCCCGGCCACAACGTCCAACCCTCTAGTCGACTGGGTCGACCAGTGGCTGACACCGATACTGGGAAATCATTAGTTCGATTCCCCCTGAGAGCCAAACCGGCGCCCGCCATTATATTAGCCCCCCCCCCCCCACCCCAACCCCTCCCCCGACCTTCCGCATATTACTGTCACTCCATTGTGATTTGTCAAGGGAAGGAAACCTTCCCGCTCAGACAGAGGAACACCAAAGTTTTTTTCATGCCCAACCAACGTCGAAAACACGCGAGAGCAGATAGAGGCAAACATATTAAGACCTCTTTTAAAAGACGACAGGAAAAAAAAATCCCACCTATGATCAGGTTTCCTCTAACGACCAGATGCCGTAGGACTGACAAGTTATGCGAGCGGCACGCTACCAGCGACACCTACCGGGCGAAGACGTTTCCGCTGCCGCCGGGGAAGGTGTAGGGGTGCTGCTTCCGGAACACGTGACCCACGCGGCTGCAAGGGATGATTTCCAGCGACCCGTGGCACTGCCACACCCGGAAGGAGATCTCTGGAGCGACAAACACACGTAGCGTGGCGTTAAACACATGTACATCAACCAATATTAACACACGTAGCGTGGTGTTAAACACATGTACATCAACCAATATTAACACACGTAGCGTGGCGTTAAACACATGTACATCGACCTGTATTAAACACACGTAACGTGAGATTAAACACATGTACATCAACATATATTAAACATGCGTAGCGTGGTGGTAAACACATCAGCCTATATTAAACAATACGCACACACATCAACCTACATCAACCAATAAACCAAAACTACCTCAACATGGATCAATCTCCTAAGCCATTTTTGCGCCCATATAGGCTAAACCGGGCACAGTAATCGTCCCACCTTGGAATTATTTCCCAGGAAATACGTTATTCCTCCCTTCCCCAAAGACGCCATACTCAGGTAAGACCCTTTTTTGGGACGTTATCCTCACAGGGTCGACAGGGAAGTTATTTACTTCCCGAGTCTCTGGCTGACGACATGGCGACTTCCGTGTGTGGTAAAGCCGTGGGGCCATTTATGTAGGCGGAAGGCGGCGGTTAGCGCCCGTGGCTTCCCGGCGACGAACAGCCTCCAATGGTCCCCATGTGTGTCACACCGAGTGCCTCGTAAAGCAGGGAGGGAGGGAGGAAGGGAGGCCCCCCGCCCGCCGTCGCAGTCTTCAATGGGTGCGTTATGACGGCCGTCGAGCGGCTAAGAAACCGCGTCCCAGAGTTAATGCTTCGAGACGAGGCGGCCTGAGAGGGGGAGGGGAGGTGTGTGTGTGTGGGGGGGGGGGGGGGGGGGGTGGATGCGAAAGGCTATGGTTAAAACTGGGCATTAGCCCATGAAACCGGTGCTTTATAGGCAGAGTGACCCAAATGGTCAGGAGACTGGGAGCCACATCGGTCTCCAAAAAGACACAAAAACCTCACCACGCTGACCACTAGCCATGCTTCTGTGTCTACCCCCCCCCCCCCCCACCCCCCCCACCGACCCCAACACACAATTCATCCATCCTGAGCTACTTTATGGTCCCTTCACCCCGGGTCCCATCTGTTTGTCACCCTACACAAAGTCCCCCCCCCCCCCCCACCACCCCAACAACCTAGTGTCACCGTCTCTGGTTTCCAACCGCCTCCTCCCCACTTTCCTAACCTTTTTTCCCTGTTCCCAACTTCTTTTCTCAGTTCCCAACCTTCTCCCCCTACATGCCCTGATTTCTCTGGTGTCCCTTCTGCGCCCCCCCACCCCATACTTGACCCCGCTCTAAGGACCCCCCCCCCACCCCCTTTTTGCCAAAACTCCTCCATCGTTCCGTGGCTAACCTTCATCTCCACCTACCCCCAAAAAGTCTTCATTTGACCACGTCTTCACCCAAAATATTTAACCATTTCAAACATGTCTATGGCCGCGAATTGATTATCTCACCACACTCTCTATCCTTTACGGTAAGTCTTACTTCCTCCTAACACTCTCACTCCAGCTACATAATCTTGCGGCACATTTTTTTTATATAAACTTTATTATTTTACGATGTTCACAACAGCGAATTCACATATTAATGTTTACCTCGGGAACCTACATTGTACATTGGTTCGAGTGCGGGAGGGGTTTTCCTCAGCACACGGACCCCATACCACGTCCCGAGCCTCTAGCTCGATAGACTAACTTAATAAGAATACTTTAACCCGTCCGGGTCATATCGCGACAATAATCGAGGGTCAAGGAATGGAGGAGCCATGGAGTGACCCCCTACTCTTTGCGAATAAAACATGAGTTTTTTTATCCCTCATAAACGGACATATGCACAGTTGGGGTTCAAACCCGCAGCGGCCGTATGGGATGGCCTAGCAGAGCACACTCGGCACGAACTCGCTGCCTAATAGGCCACGGGTAGCCTGGCAACGAGACTTAAACGTACAATGTACGTGAAATAGGCCACAATGTAGGCCACCAGAAGTGGTCTATTTTACGTACATAGTTTAGCCGGCTACGGGGCTTAGGCGGCTATGTTCGCCCATCATTTACATGGTAACTTTAGTCGACTTTAAGCCCGGTAGTCGTCTAAACTGTGTTGGTGAAATCCACCACGACGGTAACTGCCGTAAGATATTTCGGAAAGGACGCCATGTAACGTCCGATACGGCTGACTTGTCAGTGAGTCAAGATGTTAAAATGAACTTCTTGAACAGCGAACAAGTGTCATGAGTTCAGACGTTAGACCTACATGTCGTCCCTTTCCCACGTCTTGCCTGCTTTCAGGCTAGGCCACGGGGTGAAGAACCCCGAGTCTTTATTTGAAGCCAGGCTAGGGTATTACTGCTGGGAAAAGCCCGCCCCCCCCCCCCCCCCCACGGGGCGACAGGCGATGTCAGACAATCTAGTAATTGCACTAACCGCAGCTAGAAGTCTTCACGCAGGATGTTATACATGTTAACCTGACAGACGTTAATAGCCAGTGACAGCGTTCGGGGTCGGTTTATCCCCCGGGTTTATCCCTGACCTGGGCCATAACCTGATAACCACAGCCACAGCCACATCCATAGTCACAGCCACAGCCACAGCCACATTAATAAGTCATCCATATTGTTTGTGGGGGGGGGGGGTACTGGGAGGGTTGTACTAGTGAGGCTGTATTGGGGGGAGGGGAGTGTATTGGGAGGGCTGTACTGAGGGGGTGTACTGGAGGGTTGTACTGGGGGTGCTGTACTGGGAGGGCTGTACTGGGGGGGGGGGGCTGTACTCGGGGGAGGGGGTGTACTGGGAGGGCTGTAATGAGGGTGCTGTACTGGGGGGAGGGTTGTACTGAGGGGGGGGGGTGTACTGGGAGGGCTATACTGAGGGTGCTGTACTGGGGGGGGGGGGGCACTGGCTACGATAACGACCCTGCTGGTCATTCAGACTTGCCAGCAGCCGGCTTCCCGATGGCGGGTAACGGCTGGGCTACTGGCTGACACCGCTGTTCCCCCTACTCCATCGCACCCCGAGATGTTATCGTAGCACCCATAAAAAACACGTCACAAAACAGAGCAATAATAGGATCATTTACCACTGATTCTACCTAAAACACGCGAGCAAACAGCGTATCAGACCAAACAACGACACAGGAAGGACCCCTATGTTAACAGGCTAATTATCACGACACTGCCGCCAATCAGCTGAGTATAATAAAAAACTCAGAACATACACATAGAAGCAAGAACATGGACGGCCAAAGGGGCCACGAGAGCCTAAATCTCGTCCCGGCCCGGGGCTTACAGAGGGTGGCGATAATGGGGCAGCTGAAGGGCCCAGACATGGTTAGCAGGCATGGTTCGGGAGTGACATGGGCGAGTTGGGTGGGGTGGGTGTCTAACGGGGGTAGAGGCTGTGAAGAGAGGTCAGACACCAAGCAACCTAGTCCCCCCATCCATCACGACGGACAGTCCCATTACGCGGCTACTAGAGACTACCCCCCCCCCCCCCCCCGCGCCCAGTCCCTCTCTCTCCCGTCCCTGCCCCCGGACGGCTGGCCCACGGGTCAAGTCGTACCCTGCGCGCGGGGCGATCACTCGGATGGCTGGCCCACCGGTCAAGTCGTACCCTGCGCGCGGGGCGATCACTCGTATTTGCGCGGAAAAGAAATTACTTGAAATCCCCAAACGCTTGTTGTCAAACACTATTTCTCGCGGAGTCCATCAACAGCGGAAAGACCATGTCACCAGAGGCCAGTCTGACCGTGGAGGGTGAGGGAATAACAAGGGGAACCTTGACTGAACGTGTCTCTAATGTCAGCAAAGCCATCCTGGGCAGTCACTCTCACAACTCAGCATCAAAGACATCCTAGGCAGTCACTCTCACAACTCGGCATCAAAGACATCCTAGGCAGTCACTCTCACAACTCAGCATCAAAGTCATCCTAGGCAGTCACTCTCACAACTCAGCATCAAAGCCACAACTCAGCATCAAAGACATCCTAGGCAATCACTTTCACAACTCAGCATCGAAGTCACAAGCCAGCATCAAAGACATCCTAGGCAGTCACTTTCACAAGTCAGCATCAAAGCCACAACTCAGCATCAAAGACATCCTAGGCAGTCACTCACAACGGTCACTATCAAAGCCAACCTCTGACAGTCACTCTCAAAGGTCACTACCAAAGCCAACCTAGACAGTCACACTCAAAGTCATTCTCTGACAGCCAGTTTCCTAGGTCAGCATAAAAAACCATCATTTGTCACTCTCGAAGGTCAGTGATCATAGACAGTGAGCACCAAATATATCTAGACAGTCATTCCAAATACCAGTATCCACGTCATCCCAGACAATCATCATTAAAGTTGCATGTCGAGCTCTTTCCCGCCAAAACTAAGAGTTCAAAATACAAATAATAATCAGTCCTTGAATCATTCAAGATTTCTTTTGTCTATATTCCATCCATGCCAAACTGCCAAACAGTGTCTCTTAGCCTTGCCCGTGATATCAATTTACCACAAATTTTCATTTTAGTGGTAAACGTCATCAGTTTGTGTGCCTCGCGATGCTTTGGTATAAGTAGCAGTGCCGTGACAGAGTTCTGTGGTGTCCCTGGCTAGACACGTTTGCCACACCACAGCCGAAACGGCGATGTTTATCCGGTTTCTGAATTTATAAATGAAATATTCGAGTTTTCTGCAAATTTTGATATAAATTTCGCCTAGGCTTAGTTTTGGCGGGAAAGAACTCAACATGCAACTTTAACGTCAACAGTCATCACCATGTCAGCATCAACATCAACAATGACCATCAACAGTGAGCATCAACGTCAACATCATGTCAGCATCAACATCAACAGTCATCATCAATAGCGAGCATCAACAGTGAGCATCAACAGTCAGCATCAGAAATAAGCATCAACAATAAGCATCAACAGTCAGCATCAACAGTCAGCATCAGCAGTAAGCATCAACAGTGAGCATCAACAGTCATCATCAATAGCGAGCATCAACAGTGTGCATCAACAGTCAGCATCAGAAGTAAGCATCAACAATAAGCATCAACAGTCATCATCAATAGCGAGCATCAACAGTGTGCATCAACAGTGAGCATCAACAGTCATCATCAATAGCGAGCATCAACAGTGTGCATCAACAGTGAGCATCAACAGTCATGATCAATAGCGAGCATCAACAGTGAGCATCAACAGTCATGATCAATAGCGAGCATCAGCAGTAAGCATCAACAGTGAGCATCAACAGTGAGCATCAACAGTAAGCATCAACCATCAGCATCCGTGTGACATACACCTCTGGGTGTCCCCCTCCCACCTTGTCCCACCACTTAGTAGCTAGCTGCGATGAATTCGAAGCACTCATATCAAAACGGCCGCCGAAAGAAACCTTAGACACCGAGGAAACTGCGCAGTTAAAGGGCTTCCAATCGGGGAAGGTGGAGGGTGGTGGTGGTGGGGGGGAATGCCATGAGGGGGCTAAAGCGTGAGAGGCGTGCACATGACACTGGGGGTGGGGGGGGGGGGGGGGTAGGGGGCGATGATAGGCCCAATTGTTTACCAGGTGTGTCGGCCTGTTTTTAGCCAGGCTGGAAGGCCATCCTACCGCACATAAACCAGACAGGATTGTCTATAAACGGCATGTCGGGATGGCAGCGAGGTCGCTGCAGACCCGACGTCTGATTGACCCGAGGTTACGAGCCGAGGCCACCATGCTTAACGACCAGACGTCCCCAAGACACGCATGACAGGCAAAACTAGCTACTTGAGCACCACCGGTTTTTGTCACCCTTAGTTCGTTCGTATTTCACCCCACTAATAAAACATAGATGTTCTCGTCCGTAAGCCGGAATTGTAGGAAGAAACACAATGGCTGCCACACAAAAAATCTCGACCAACTGGTCTAATGACAGCAAAACCGAGACTGTCGGCGATGATAGGCCCAATTGTTTACCAGGTGTGTCGGCCTGTTTTTAGCCAGGCTGGAAGGCCATCCTACCGCACATAAACCAGACAGGATTGTCTATAAACGGCATGTCGGGATGGCAGCGAGGTCGCTGCAGACCCGACGTCTGATTGACCCGAGGTTACGAGCCGAGGCCACCATGCTTAACGACCAGACGTCCCCAAGACACGGCATGACAGGCAAAACTAGCTACTTGAGCACCACCGGTTTTTTGTCACCCTTAGTTCGTTCGTATTTCACCCCACTAATAAAACATAGATGTTCTCGTCCGTAAGCCGGAATTGTAGGAAGAAACACAATGGCTGCCACACAAAAAATCTCGACCAACAGGTCTAATGACAGCAAAACCGAGATGAGGCCTAGAGATATCCCGTTGACAGAAAGTGGCATTAATGGAAACAAATGGAAACAAAAGGCCACGGCATCCTTGAGGTCCGCCTGCCCGACCACACCCCCCACCCCACCCCGCCCCGCCCCGCCCCACCCCGCCCCGCCTTGCCCCGCCCCACCCCCCATCCCTTCTCGGATACCATGAACCTCCCTCATCCATATCGCTATCCATACGATCACGGTCACTGCCACCATACCCACCACCCTCCCCCACCCCCCTCTCACACCCGCGGCCACTGTCATCACACCACACCCGTATCTCTCTCACCCGCGGCCCGCATGCACCTTAGCTACGCCCCGTCGTCTCCTCCACCCCACCACCCCCACTGGGAGGTACCACCCGCCTTCTGGGAGCAAATGTCGAGACCCACTGGGAGGTACCACCCGCCTTCTGGGAGCAAATGTCGAGAGGTCAGT